>CM067216.1:71716407-72106406 GCA_034190945.1 Octodonta nipae | reverse complement strand
TGTTTTCTAATTTGCCGCTTCCTAAATCAAAAACTGGGTAAGCCCCGGTTTGCTGTTGTCAAAGTTGATTTTGTGACCTGTTTGTAATTAATCCTGCAATAATTTATGCTCTTCTATTCTAGCAGAGATTGTCCTGTTTGACCGACATATCTTTTGTCACACGTTTCAACGTAATAACCTTGAGTTTCTAGTCTAATCTTGAGTTCTGAATTTCTCAAAATTGTTCCTGTGGTTTACTATGGTGTTTACGCGGTAGATCTGTTAATGCTTCCGAAGGATTCGGCCTTTTCTCTAAGTTGTTGCCTTGAGACGCTGTAGGATGGGTTATGTTGTATCAATAGAGTTTTCCTTTTGTTTCAGTTGTATGTCTTGTACAATGTGTGGATCCAATTTGTTGTAGAGCAGTAGTAATCTTTTTAAGTTACGTTCGTGTAGTTGTTATTGGTGAATCTTAGTGATCGTGAAATTAATCCATTGGCAACTCCCTGTACACTCGACATACCTGTTATTATATTGCACACAACCAAACTTATATGGATTTATCGTCTAATCATAAAATAAAAAGAAATGAAAGGAAAAAGATGTTAACATAATAAATAGCGAACATATTTGTTGAAATAAAGGTGGATATATATGCGTAAAAACATTTGTTCTTTAAGTGGCAGTATTACTATCCTGTATTCGTTGCGAGTCATTGCTAATTAAATATTATTTTCGAAAATCTAATTAAAAATGCTGTATGTGGAGAGTTAGAATTCCAAAGAGGATGAATTATTGCTCTGCCGGAACAGAGTATGACACAAAGGGAAATTGCAGGAACGGTCGGAGTTGCACAAAGGGTTGTTTTGAAAGCCTATAAAATGTTTCTGGATCTGAGAACTCTAAAAATAGGCTAAGGAGCAGTCATGGAAGAGTTACTACAGAAGCACGAAGAAATCCCACATCATCCCATTCACAGCTACAAAAGCAATGTTTTGCTAGCCACCGGTGTTAGAGTGTCAGTGGAAAGTATAAGAATGACACTTCGCAGTCGAGAATTGTTCAGTAGAAGACAGTGAAAGGTTCTTCAGGTATTCTGCAAAAAAAATTGCTCCGCTTAATTGGTGTTTGGAGCATCAAATATTTACATTTGAAGAGTTAAAAGTGCTATTTTCGGATGAAACCAGAATCGGCCTACAATCAGATGATCGGCGAATTCGTGTGCTAAGAGGTCGTGCTGCTAGATGGATCTCCAAACACAAAGATGGGACTGCAATGTATCTAACAGGTGCGAGGTACTTGGAGTTAGTGCTACAATCTGTAATCAGTCTTTGGAGAGGTGATTTCGCCTATTATTTCCTATTTATGCAAGATAACGCACTTCCACATAACAGCTGAGCTGTGTGAAACTGTTTAGACGATGAACGTGAACTGTTTTGGGATGACTTGCTTGTCCTCTGGGTCTTAACCCAATTGAACACTTGTGAGATGTGCTTAAAAGAAGGATAAGAGCTCGTTAGAGCAATCCTGCCAACGTAGAGCAGCTCGTGGAAGCAGCATTAGAGGAATGGAGAAATGTTTTGCAAGTAGAAATTATTAAGGTTGAATTCATGCTAGAGGTGGTAATACTGATTATTACTATCAAAATTTTTGTTATTTGTGTAATTTTAAATTATTTGTATTTATATTCCATATTTTTTAAATAAATTTGGTTTGGTTAACCTGCTTTTTATTTTAAAATCATTTATTTTTGATAATTAAATCTTTAATGTTAAACATTTATTAAACAACTTTTGATATTTACATTCTTTGTTCTCCGGTTTATAGTCAAATTTATTGCGGCTATAATTCTTTCCTCTGTTACTAGTTAATTCACGTGTTTTTTTTCTTCGCAGTTTTAATTGTTTCTATTTGCTACTTATATTTTTTCCAGTTCTATTAATTATTATATTCTATTAATCCCCTTGGCTGATTTACTAGTTTATAGGTGCTGTCAACATTCCCATATTAAATGCAAGATTTGCTACTTATTAGTAAAGATGAACACTCTTTAATATAAACATATGAATTAATTACACCCTAAGTTTGTTTCTAATCTTTTTTCTTTAACTTTTGCGTTTTTTTACTATTCAGTATTTAGTTTCGCCCCTACTCTTGAGTAAGTGTTTATATAGTCATGTCATTCATGACTCTAAAAGTGTCATCACATTGTCATTACTTCTTCTCCTTAGTTCACTAATAGCTAGTTATATCTTGCACCATTTCGTCCAATTCTTGCATTAAAGATTCATCCTCTTACATTTTACATCTTTTATCACGAATAAATCTTCTTAATATTATTTAGAATGAAAGCTGATAGTTGAAATACGTCCAGGGTTCCAACGTTGAATGTTTCTCCCTTATCCGTGGGAATGAAGTCTAGTAAAATTGAATAAAGCAGCATGTACTGATTATCGTATAATTAGTTTTGTTACAGTTTTCGAGTTGTCATCAGATTAAGCACTTTCATGATTGTATACGTAAATTTTTAAATTCCCCATTTTACCAGAACGGTTCAAGTATGTTGTCACTTGCACGTCACTTGAGTTAAAATAAGTTTTTAAATTTATCAGGTTGTTCAAAATTATGAAAGGTTATTTTGAAAACATGAATGAAGGTTTCTAAAATGCACTGTAGAGATAAGGATATTCCGAATCGATAGGATTATCTATATATTTCCTATTATGAAGGTTGAGTCAGCCTGTTTATATAAACACATTTTGATTTATTTGTTGTAAATAGAATGCAGTTCATTTGAAAATTTAGTCTAAAGAAATAGCTCACGGAGAATCCAAATTGGGAGTACTACTGTGTATAAGGGATTTTTCCTGTAATTAATAGGGTAGATATTAGAGATCACATGAAAAAATCGTAGCTCAACTAATACCTGTCAAAACAATTCTGAAACATTTTTTGGAGATCAAGAATCTCCATCAGGTGCGCTTTCCTCAAATAAATGAAATCTCGAATAATTAGTTTTATTTATTTACTACAAATAGTATCCCCCTTTGGATCCGCCCATGTATCAACATCTAGGAGTTTCCTGACATATGTACTCGACTAGAACAATA
Source organism: Octodonta nipae (assembly GCA_034190945.1). Taxonomy (NCBI): domain Eukaryota; kingdom Metazoa; phylum Arthropoda; class Insecta; order Coleoptera; family Chrysomelidae; genus Octodonta; species Octodonta nipae. The sequence goes on along the minus strand of CM067216.1, from coordinate 72,103,317 downwards.
TATTGTCTTGCGTTCAATGGATTGCAAAATCTCGAAAATAACAAGTTATCAAAATTATATTACATACATATTAAGTCAAAATATACATATTAAGTCAAAATATATAAATATACTATGCGACTTGGTAGACGTAGTTTAACCCGTTTCTGTTGACCACACTAATATATTGTGTAAATATGTGCATTTTAGAATATAATATAGGATTTTTTAATAAGTTTAGTAACTACCTATCGGATTATAACATAGGTTACCTTTTTTGACAAAACATATTCTGTGAATATGATCTCAATGGGTCAAGTTGTTCAGACGACGCACAATAACTAATACAAGCACCAACGAATATACGTAGTGCAGATCAATTTCATTTAATTTTTTCCGATTTTTGCGTAAGTTCGATTTCCTACAAGCTGAATCTAAAATCTGCACGGGAGAAATATATATACGTATTTGTTTTTTCTGTATGTATATATTTTTCGAATTTTTCATTACTGCTAGGTATCCACTCTTTGTGAACACTGATCAATTACTTCATTGACGGCAATATCTACACTTTTATTGCGCTACCGTGGTATATCACATAAGAGTGCAAGTGTTTTTCAAAAATCCTTTGCAACGAACTGTATTCGAGTAAGAGCCAGCGAATGGCGGACTTGCTATATTTCAACATTTCTATATTTGATCTCCATTTACACCCTCTTACCCGCCATACATGAAATAGGAGCTCACTAGGGTTCTTACAGAGTCCCTGAGATATGAAAATTTGGAAATTTGATCAAGTTGAAGAATACTGAATTACTGTTAAATATAACGATATTAGAGAATTTTTAAATCTTATTTGTCATTCGCCAATGGCAAAAAAGTCATTTAATAATAAAAGAAGTAGTTTCAAAAAATGATTACAAATACATTCAAAATATTTGACAAAACCGTCACGCTGACAGCCATGTCCATTAAAAATTGCGTTTTGGGCAGTGCGGGAGGTAACTTAGCCAATGTGACAATTATAAACTTCAACTAAAAGCTAAAACGAACCAACTGAACGATGCGATAACACAAATCGCTGCAATAGCCCGAATTTATTTTCCAGTAACGACAAAATGAATTCTTTTTTATATGTTTGTTAGTTTGCTGCTGTCATTTTGACGCAACTCTCCGTCCTCCCGCGCAAATCGCGTTTACCTGGAACACAGCTTTAACCTTGGACATAGACTAAGGCTGTGTCCCACGTAAACGCGATATATGGGTTTTGGGTGATGCTTTGCGTCAATGTGACAGCCGCAAACTATTAAACCCATAAAAATAATTCTTTTTATCCTTTCAAGAAAATATATTCGTACGATGCCAGCAATTTTAAGTTGTCGCATCGCTCAGTTGGTTTGTGTTCGCCTACAGTTGCAGTTTTTAATTGTCACATTGACGTATCGCACTGCCCGCACCGCGCAAATCGCGTTTCCGTGGGACACAGCCTAAGATCATGCGGTTAGTATTGAGCATGGTGTAAGATTACACCGTGGTATTAGTCGTAAATAATCTCCTTTCTACCTCTCTAAGTAACCATGTGACCAAAATTGCTGAAAGTTATAATTACTCTCCTACAGCACTATATAATGAATTTAGATATAATTTAGTTTAATGTTCTGACGTAGAAAGTTAACTGTGCCAAACATATATTTAATAAATAAGTGAATCTTATTAGAGTGCTTTTGTTTTAATTTTAATATAATTAGATTGAATTTTCATAAGTTAAAGACCAAAACAACCACCAATATTCATAGATACTTATACAAACGCTTCTAATATTAATTTTAATTATATTTTATGATTAATATATTCAATTATATGGAATTATGTTTGAAACAGAGCAATTATCTCAAACATATGTTGAAAATGAACATAGCCATTATAATTTTTAAGTTTATAATAATATAATAATGAAAATCCTGAAAATAAGAATCGAATATGATCCTTTCCATTCGCTGTATGTATATAATAGCTGGTGAACCGTAAATATTTCCCGGATTTTTCCTCAACAAGATAAATTTTGTAAATAGCTTCATTATTATTTTTAATAGATTAGCTTATATAATATTTATATGCAAATGGAAAAAAATCCTTTAAGGAAAATTGTCCCAAACAACAAAATGGTCTTGTATTTTCGAACTAGGAGTGTGTCATTTATCTAGAATCTAGAGTTATATTTTAGGCTACGATATGTTATGCATTCTGATACTATCGGAATCCAATTTCGCAACAATGATTGAGACAAAAAACGACTATAAGGCAACGATTTTTTCTAAAAATATTACCATTAACATATTAACATCATTACCCCAAGTAAGCGCTGCCGCCCCCTGAGCCATTAAAGCTTCCATTAAATTGCTGGCTTGCCCCCCCTCTGGATCAAGAAATTTATGATTTGTCCCCCTCTCTAGGACAATTTTTTTTCGATTTGCCCCCACTAGGACAATGTTTTTTTTTCTAATTTTGCACCTCTCTAAACCAAAAACTGAGTACGCACTTGCCAAGAGCGTCGCTAGAAGTGAGGAGGTCGGCAGGTTTTTGGTCTAGACGGGGGTAAATCAAAATTTTTCTGTTATTATAGATAGAAATATGCGTTTAATACACTCACTAAAAAACATTAATATCGGTTCTTTTTCACATATACCGAAGCGCCAATATCGGAAAGAGAAGACGCCCTTGTGCATAACCTAGAAGCCATTATTTATTTTATTATGTAAGAAGGACGATAAATGAACGATATTTAAAAAAAATTCTACTAACTACACCAGGACACATTACGTACACTTTTCTACAGCTTTCAATAAATAGTTTGCATTATTTGCATGTCATAGATTTTGTGAAAAGAATAAGGAAGTATTTCCAAATAATTAAAAAAATCTGAACTTCCAAATTAGACACCTTCATTGAACCAAATAAAGTTTTCCTTATTTACAGCATAAAAATATGTCAGTCAATATTGTACATCACAGATCAATGTCAGAAACATCTGTTTTGGAGTGGTATACATACATATATACATGTGGTATGTACAGCAAGTATCTAATAACATTTTAAATGAGGGAGCGAGTTGTACCCAATATATTAGTCAATGCATGGTGTAGTTTTCTTTTGTTTCTGAAGATGATTCATTGTTAATATTACAATTGTGAAGTAGGTAGGTTTGAAACTTAGAATTATTATATTATTTATAATTATTATAATTCAACATATTTTATTTATTCAATAAAAATTAACTTACACGTCATATGTTCCTTTGCGGTTATATTTATATTAAGAACTTTAAATTAGGATGACTACTTGAATTTTTTTAGATTAGTTTCTAATTATGTTATTGCATAAATATAAAACATATATTTCTTTATATACATTAATAACATATTCACGTGTAAAAACCAACAAATTTTATTTCGACGTAACACGTGATAGGGTAACATACAATTGCCAGTGCGAAAAGCACTGTGTGCTCTACTATATTCCCTCAACTTCTAATGTTTGACCCTTTGCTTAATTAATTTGCATTCCAAACTCTATTTTACGGCAAATTGGAGCCGTTTAAACTGAAAATGCAATTCTGACGGTATCATGGGAATTCTTGGTATAAAAACAGTTTCACCAGTTGCGTTGCCAGTTAATATGGTACATTCGATCAATTTTAGTCTACTTTGAGTCTTGTACCGTGCACTGTTTTGGTGGACTCTGGACTCATATTTGTTAGTAATATAATAGGGGCACCTACTACTAATATTAATTTGTGTGGCAGAATTCCAGGAGGCGTCAAAGAATTCAGAAATTTTGTTGGATAATGTGCTGCTTCTTCACTATCCACAACTTTATCAACTGAGTAGTAAGGTTTGGGATGATACTTCGAACTTGAAAAGAATAAATTCATTTATTGTATCCACTTGCTCATTGTCATTAGTGGGTGATAGTATAGCCCTTTCTGAAACTAATTTAGTGTTTTAGTGGATATGTTAGTAATATCGGGATAATTTTTTTCAATAATTCATCATTTCCTATTTGGAGCAAGTCTTAGAAAATTGCCTATTCTCTTCGCTAGACGAGAAAAGACGACTTCATCTGCTCTCGTTCCCCTAGTTATAACTGGCGAAATTTGACGGAAATCCAGAGAATAAACAGAACAACCACCCTTTGCGCAGTTACTGTTGCGCAGAATTCGCATATTTTTAAGGGCAGTTTGAATGTGGAATGGGCGGTTAGCTCACCTTCCAATAGCCTGACTGCTATGCCGAACGATGCCACTGCTAGGGAAATTTTTCTGTGGGATCATACTTTTGCTAATAATAAATTTATTAAAAATGTTTTACATTACTATTGTTAATTGAGGACACTATTAGGTCATAAACATTTTTTGTATAGCATTTAAGCGATATTCATCTTGCATGACTTATAATCAAGGCCGTGGCTAGAGGGGGGGAGGGGGTCTGGCTTCCCTCGTTCAGTGTAGAATGACTGCTCCTTTTTATTTAATTTTTGTTGTCATTTGTTAAGTTCCATATGTGTTTAATAATAAAGCTGTTAATGCACAAATTAATCGACTTGAAAAAAAATCAGCTGTTATTCTGGTATCAGATATCAAAATATTAATCCCACATTCCCAATAGTTAGGTATCTCCACAAAGAAGTGTATATTAACAATAATAGAGCTCTTTGGAAAAATTAATTATCTGTCTAGTACATTTTTGTAGTCAGTGCTAACTAACATTCAGTTCAAAAACTTGTTTTTAAAATCTGACACCTATTAGAAGCTTGTTGGATTGGGAATATACCTAGATAAGTAATAGTAATCTCACTTACCGATCGTAAATTGCTACATATTCAAACAATACAAAACTTTAGATTTTGCACCGACTTCAAAAACATTCTTGACAGGTGTGTAATTATTTTTTACGTATTATGTGCCCACTGATATTTATTATTGCGGTTGTTTTTCTAATTTTTATATTTAGGTGCTTAGTGAGTGGTTACCTACATAAGTACTTATTGTGTTGTGGTTCGGTTAGTGTTAATTATCTGGCAATATTTTTATAATAATAAGTACTAGACCGGTATGTGGTTTTTTAAGTATTCGTTCTACGAAAACGTATTGAAATCTTGCAATTTTATTCATAATATTGATTTTTTCGAAATATTTTTGAGTAGTAGTCATGAGTATTTTATAAATGGAAGGTTATCGTAAGATAAAACGAAATAAAATGGAAATTACTGACACTTTATTCAGTACAATGAATAATTTAATGTTTAACAATATTTTGTAATGTACATATTACCTACGTGACAATAGATAACGATTGATATGATTTTATTGTGTTGATAGAGATAGGATATAAGATTATGGTAAATCCTTCTCATAAATTTAAAATAAATAAATGAATGGCTGATTGTTGTCAATAAAAAACGCATATTTTTTGCAAATCTTCGCCACTAAAGCAGGGGTTGCCTCAAAAGAAAAGTTCTTTGAATTTATGCGATGGTGGGCCTAATACGGAAAAATGAATTCTGGAGACTATAGAGATAAAGATAAGCTGCTAAAGCTGGAAAATATAATCTGACGAAGGAAAGAGGGATAACATTAAAGCAACATTTAAAATAATGCTCTTTAAACGAATTTTCCTGAATCGTATACTAAGAGCGACAAGATATAAGTTTTTTGAAGAAAAAGTCCAATAAAGTCTACATATCACTGAGTGCAATAATTATGAAAGTTTAACATGAAATAGAGTGATGATTTACGAAAAAACTGATAGAAGAAAATTTTATAATAAATTGTCTCTTTAAAATTCAGACTATTTTTTTCGAGCAATTTTACTAGCCTTGACATCAACAGAATAGGTACCAAATTCATTTGTCGTTGAACTCAACTTATCGGATAACGCTGAGAAAACAAACTGTCTCTCTCTCTCTTTTCTCTATCTTTCTCTCTCTCTCTACCTTGCACTTTTTCTATATCTTTCTCTATATCTAGTTTTTCTATGAAAGAGGATAGCTCTTTCATAGAAAAACTAAACTATCATAACATGTAAATTGTATTTCTTTGTTTCTTAATTTAATGACTAATAATTTACAAATAACACTGGTGTTACCTAAATCTCTTTTGTTTTTATCGAATAGTTTATAAAATTATAACAAATTGGTTATTACCACTTTTTTCTTATTTTATTATAAATACCTCGGTATGATCTGCAATGTCATTTTCCTTTTTAAACTTCCTAGATCTAGATACCCAAATACTTGTTTCAAATACTTTCTGTTAAAGTAGGGTGCGATTTCAAAATCATGCCAAATTATGCGCGACATTTGGCACGCTGTGATCATATGTTTATTACTATGTTGAAAGAAGACAATATTGAAATATTTTTGTAACGATAGAAGATGAAGGGTCTGGAATTTCTAACAGCACACCCCTATCCGCAATATACGCATTGAAATGCTTCATCTTCAAAAAAACATATAAAAGGGACATGGATCACTGCAGAAGTAATTCAATTTAAAATTAAATTCAATAGACACAAAGAGTAATAAAGGCAGCAAAGATAATAAAGGACGTATAGAGACTTACACGGGATGAATATGGAGTAGTGGAATTCAAATAAAATGTAGGAAGCAATTGCGATGAAGCAAACTAGGGACAAAGTTGCTAAAAAATTGAGCCAACAATATAAAAAAGGTAACTATTTACGGAAGGTAAGTATGTAGAATTTAGACACCCGGAAAATGAAACTATAAAGACGGTAAATTGAGAGGTTTATAATTATTTTGCCTGTTCATTAGATTTTCCTGCAACAGATAAGTATTTGAAAATTGTATATGAAGAACAAAGTGTAGTAAGGCAATTTCGTAAGATTGCCCGGATTACTGGCTGTCCGTACAGAGATTTGCATCACCCCTGCCACACTCACGACGTTATGACGTCGCATTACCTTACCTAACGCGTCGTTAGGCGTTCGGATTGTCAAAAAATACAAAATAACGCGCGTTACTTGCCTCTTTTTCAATCAAGATGTGTGAAGAAACAGAGAAATTAATCGAGCACGTGACAAAAATTTGTTTATTTGTATGATACCTCACATAATTTATTCTATTCTATTGGTCTCAAAAACACACGTCATTTCATAGCCAATATACCGAAAGCATTTTCCACGACACGGCGGGCTCGACTGAATTGGGCATTGAAAAATTTTTTTTTTGATCGATCATTCCAGGTTTAGGATACGGCCTCATTAGGTACGTTTGAAGTGCGAAGCCTTCATCCCCTATGATGAGGCATGGGAGTAGTTGTGCCAGGTAGTGGCTTTGGAGGGAGAATATTAATAGGGTCTACCCAACACCGTCTTTTCCTTTCATAACTAAAAGCTAGAAGAAGCACAGCTTCCTCCTCATCCGAACTACTCATTGCTTTCTATTGAGATATGTACTTCCAATAGAAACACACATGCAGTACTGACTATAATTCAGTCACTCTCACGATAGACAAGTTTTTCTATTATAAATTAGATATCTGAAATTAGGATGGGAAGAAACCTACAACTCGTCACTGTAATGGGTTTGATTCTTCTCCTGTACGTACTTTGAGTAAAAAGTTTTCCATTTTACACAAACCAGTTAAACATAGATTAATTATTTTCAGGTGACATTCACGGACAATTTAGCGACTTATTAAAATTATTCGAATTTGGTGGTTTTCCTCCAGAGGCTAATTACTTATTTTTGGGTGACTATGTGGATAGAGGAAAGCAATCTGTGGAAACAATGTGTCTTCTTTTGGCGTATAAAATTAAATATCCAGAAAACTTTTTCCTCCTTCGAGGGAATCATGAAGTGGCCTCAATATGTAAAATCTACGGTTTCTTCGACGAATGTAAGTAATTAATTCTTATAGTTTTTGTATGATTGTTTGGATTAGTAAATATAATTATGAAACAATGAGTAACTAATTTTGTATCGTTCTTATGGAATATAACAATCGATTAACTTATAGTTTTTATTAATGGAATTCAATTCAAGCAGCGGCCATTTACAAAACAACTGTACAAACATAAAATAAAAAAGTGTACAGTTATAGCTGTTTTCAAGTCGTACTGTGTCAGATAAATATCCGAAAGCCTTGTATCAGTTTTAATGACGTATATACAAGGGCACTTTGATGAGTCAGTGACTTTTTCAATTTCCCGCAGAATAACTTTAAAAACAACACTGCTTCTGTCAACTGTCATCCATGAATAAACCATTTTCCAAGTCTGAGTAAGCTAAGTAATTTAGTTTGTGTTTAACAGCCATTGAAATTTACAGAATTCCTATAAATCGTCGATAAAATCCATCGAATGATATTGGACGTCAGACACCTGAATATTTGGACCACATTTGGCGAGTAAAAAGTGTTATTCCTTTTAGACAATGCGTGGATGAATACATGTGTAGTCGTAGCCACTATGGTAATTTCCTGTATCCAGACCTGAATAAATGACTGGGATGTAAGACATTTGGGTCGGATGAAGAGGTCATCACTAACGCCCATTTTTAGGGCCTTGAGGAAACCTACAATTTGAAAGCAATAAAAAATATGGAGAAACGCTAGACTAAAAAGAAGACGGTGTTGAGAAATCTAACGGTTATTTTCCTAAAAAATATGTTATCATTACTAGCTTATAGAACTGCCCTCGTATAATCGAAGTTCTTCAATTTAGAAATTAATTATCTAGATAGAAAGATAGTTTCTGGTAAATTTAGTTGTTAATTCATGCACCGCTTCACCACTAGTTGGCCAACCCGGAGTTTACAGTATAGCAACAGTCCGTTGCCCTAGCACTTTTCTCTCCACTAAAATAAGCATTAACGAGTGCACACGATAGGCGGTGTTGAAATGAGAAAAAAAACATATATTTCCTCTTGTCAACAGAGTTTTCAGTCATTTTCGTTAGGCCGTGCTGATGAAATCGAATAATAATAAGCAGTTTAGTGAGTGGGGTGATTATCCACGCGCCCCTCTGAAAGTAAGCTAGGCACCCACCGTTGCCACGCCTATGATTATGAGTAAAATTTTCAACCGGCACAAAAAGAAACAAAAGTTTGGTAACGTAAACAAAATGACGTTAGACCGATTAAAATGAGTTGCATCTGAATATGGAAAAAGCTAAATAAAGAAGTGAGGAAAGAGGAGCATTAGTCCAATGTCTGATAAAATAGACTAATCTATAATATAAAAATGAAACGCAAAATGTGTTGGTAAGCGCATAACTCACCAACGCCTGGACCAATTTGGCCAATTCTTTTTTTTAAATGTTCGTTGAAGTTCAAGGATGGTTTTTACGGCGAGAAAAATTCTAATAATTATCGGAAAAACCCTAAAAACAGCCCTTTTCTTTTTCCCATACTAAGGTTTTCTAACTAAAACGTAGAGTCAATTTGAGCTTTATTGCTATTGCATAAAGTTCATATTAAATTACAAGCACTCACTGTTGCCTAAGCAATGTAGGTGTGTTCCTAACGTCAAAGAGTCAATTTGCAATTTATTACCGATCTACAAAGTTCAAATTCAATCATATCTATCAAAACAGTGTGCGTCTGTGCCTTGCAGCACAGAATACATCGTAGGAGGATTTAATGTCGCGTTCCGAAACTCAACAAAAAGTGATATCGCGGACCCGACCAAATTGAATAGTCACATAATGTAATAGATCATTAGTGCTGATTTTCAATTTGGTCGGCTTCGCGATATTATTTCTTTTGTTTTACTTTCGGCACGCGATATAAAAATACATAAAACATTGATATGGCTTAAAATATTTGACTTCAAGTCATATCAAATGAAAGAAAAGTTGAAAATTGAAACAACAACAAACTGTCGATGTCGATTTGCCGGTGTACAAGTGTTGTTTTTCTTGGATTTTCTGTTACCTACTCTACTGAGTTTGCTTTTGTCAACTGATACACGAAACAAATTCATAACCGATTTGGTGGTGCAATGATTTTATTAGTAGGAGATTTTCGTCAAACATGGCCAGTGATTCCACTATCAACGTCAGCTGATGAACTCAATGCAGGTCTAAAGTCCTCCAATTTGTGGAAATATTCAAGGTACAAGGTACTTCATTTAAGCAAGAATATGCGTGTCCAGTTGCAAAATGACCAATCTGGAAACATATTCTCTAAACAACTCATTGACATTGGTAATGGCAAATTTCCTATAGACATGTTGACTGGCTGCATTAACTTCCCTCAAAGTTTTTGTCAGTTAACTCGATCAAAAGATGAACTTATTCAGAAGGTGTTTCCAGATGTTGCTCAAAATTATAGAAACCATGATTGGTTGAGCGAACGAGCTATATTGGCTGCAAAAAACATAGATGTAAATGAATTAAATTTCAAAATTCAAGAACAAATTAGAGGCAAATCGAGGATATATAAATCAGTTGATTCGGCAACTAACCAAGATGATGTAGTTAACTATCCACCGGAATTTTTAAACTCGCTGGATTTGCCAGGATTGCCTCCTCACAATCTTCAATTAAAGGTTGGATCTGTAGTTATAATGTTGCGAAATATCAACAAACCGCGTCTTTGCAACGGCACACGGTCAGCGATAAAAAATTACTAAACAACGTGATAGAAGCTAACTGAAAGGAAAGTATAAAGGAGAAGATGATCTCATACCGCGCATCCCAATGATTCCGACTGATGTGCCATTTGAGTTTAAACGACTACAGTTTCCAGTGCGGCTTGCTTTTGCTATGACCATAAACAAGTCCCAGGAGCAATCATTAACTATTTGTGGTATTAATCTGGAAAACCCATGTTTCGCACATGGTCAATTGTATGTTGCCTGTTCCCGTGTTGGAAAACCAACAGATTTGTTTGTCTATGCGTCAAGTAAGCAAACAAAAAAAACATCGTATATCACAAAGCACTACAATGAAAATAAAACTGATTTTCATTAATAATTATGATTGACATGATTAATAATAAAGCGATTACTTACTTTTAAATACTTATTATGTTTTATTTAATTATTTTTTATTCACACCGCCCAATCAGCAGGGTGACGGTTCTGTTCAGGAGAATTTTTTGCCCCGACTATAAAATAGGTAGGAGCAAAAAACTGCCACATTACAAATATTTTTGACAGGACGAAGTCTGTCGGGTCCGCTAGTGTACTATACAATTACAAATATGATGGAGGAAGCAGGAGAAAAAGTTACTAAAATAAAAAACTGAACCAACATAGTAATAACACAGGAAAAGACGCAACTATTTAAGGAAAAATGTAACAGTTTTAGACAAATAGAAAACGAAACTATATGATAAGAAAATATCACTAAAACTACTGCAAAATTGACCTGAAAAGACTAATAAACAAAGCACTTTATCAAGGGAAGAAAAATATATAACAACAACAACCGAAGAACTAAGATATGCATTAAGACAAATGATAAAGGAAGAACTTGAGAAATTATTATCAAAAATATGTGGAGGCCAATTTGTAAAACGAACCTACCTTGTCTACTTTCAAAAAGCTTTGAACACAGCAGAATACTGAACAATTATAAAATCCTTAAACAACCCCAGAATAAACTAGCGATTAATACTTCTATATAATAAAAAGAAGAATATCCAGTATACATGAAAACGCCAAACCAAGGTATAAGACAAGGAGACATTCTTGTGCCAAAATTGTTTAAGAGTGCTTTAGAGGATGCTTTCGAACATTTATACTGGTAAGATAATATGAACATCCTAATAAATTGAATCAGTGTATATAATCCCATAAAATAACCTGTAAAATCGACTGAAAAATGAATGCAACAAAAACAAAAGTCAAGTGTAGTAGATCCTTTAAACTGAAAATAAATCTTAAGAACTAAGAATTAGGAGTGGAGAATTGCGTCTATTTACAGCATATAATAAAACTTGTAAGAGAGAACCAACAAGCAGAAATTTACACAAGACGACGCTTGGCCTGGAATGGCTTTGGAAAGTACTGATCAATCTGCGTAATAGATTATTCGACTAAAGTGTCCTCCCTGTCCTGAGATACGAACCTCAAAACGGAACAATCGATACACAAACTAAGAATGGTACAAAGAACGAACGCCTCAATAAGAATAAAAACGAAAATTAAATGACTTCGCAGAAGTAATAGCGGAATTGAAATGGTACTGATAGATATAATTGAGGCCGCCTTAATTGAGGAGATTTAGGAGACAGATCTCAATACAATGGAGGAGACAATATAAAGAGATTGATGTAGGTTCTGGATTTCCAAATGACGGTGAATGAGGGATGATAGAGCCGTATGTCTAGAATTGGATTAAAGATTATGGAGAGTAATATTGGAGTGTGCATCAGGATTTTGCACGGTGCAACGACCAGTTTCATTAAGGCTGTAAATTTTTAATTTACAAACTTTTTGTTTCTACATACCGTTGTTCAATTTCTTGAAGAACAATGACACATTTTCTTTATTGAATGATGTCCGATCAATAATTACAGAGATAATTTTTAAATGATTTTTTTTTAATTTGTTTTCATCCAACTTCATCTCTGTCAAACTTGTGTTTTTTATTATGTTTCAAGTATAAATGTAGATGACGAAATTCGAATATCTTTTTCTTTGCTTCTGTTGACAAAATGGAATGTTTCATCGGTGACTGTTAGTTACTACCCTCATCGAATGACTGGTATAACTTCAAAAACGCTTAAAAAAACCTACCCGCTTAGTAGAACTACTATCATATTTCAGTAGTGAAATGGCAAAGGGCTATCTGCTATTTTTTCACATTGCATTTAGTTGCATTAAATGGTTATAAATATCGTAAAATTTGATATTCTAGAAGGAAAAAAATACAAACATATATTTTTGAAAGGCAATATGTGTTATTTGTCATATAACCATTTACCATACAATATTTTATTAATAACGCAGTTGACTCATATTGCTTATCCTAAAAAAATATGCAATATTTTTGTATTGAGAACACATCATATTACTTATGATTCACTATTATTTTCGTATGAAATTGTCTAATGAAGAGAAACAAGGCATTTTTAGAAATTTCTGGAATATAGGGCATCATGCGAAAAACATGGAAAATATACAAATAAAAAGAAAGAATCAAATATTTAGTATTTAAAACTTAATACTAATAAAACAAGGGTTTGTGTAAAACTGTTTACAATACTTTGTCTAAAGTCGAAGAAGAGTACAAATTGCTGTAAAAAAGAAAACGATTTCAAAGCCTAACATACAATAATAATTTTCGAGGTAAGCATGAACCTAAAAACAAGACATCACCCTCTGATATGAAGTTCATAATAAACCACATTACTTCACATCCTTCATTTGAAAGCGATTATATCAGAAGTAAATCCCCAAAAAATATATACATCCCAATTTCAATATCAGCATAATGTACAACCAGTATATTAACTTATGTACAGAACAAAATCGGCAACCCAAATGTTACCAAACATATAGCAAGGTATTTAAAAAACTGAAACTTTTTTAAAACATCCATTCAATAATACATGTGACACATGTGACAGATAAAACATACAAATAAGTAGTAAATAAAACATTTTTAAAAAATATATAACCGACTTCTACCTATAACTAAAAAGCTAAAAATAATTATACCAAAATACAACTCTAGCAAATAAATAACACATTCAATGTTGTTAGGTACCTACCCAGGAAGTAAAAAATGTAAACATTAAAAGGTGCTCATTTTGTACAAATTAATTACCTACCAATCTAGTATATTTTGAAGCCGGTGCCAAGCAAATCTAAAATCCTTCATTGCGTACTTATCTACTAATTCATCAAACTTGATTGTTGCTTGGCACCGACTTCAAAAATATACTAGATTGGTAGGTAATTAATTTCTACAAAATGAGCACCTTTTAATGTTTACATTTTTTACTTCCACATCTAGGATTTTCGAGAGAATTTTACTCTCAACTCCTAGGACAGAATGTCACGATAAAATTTTTTGGTTATTCACCTGTAGATATTGTACCTAACCTCAACATTGAATGTGTTATTTATTTATAAGAGTTGTATTTTGGTATAATTATTTTTAGCTTTTTAGTTATAGGTAGAAGTCGGTTATATTTTTTTAAAAAATGTTTTATTTTCAACTTTTTAGTATTTTTGAATTCAGGTAGTTTTCATTCTTTATTTATTATTTTGTATGTATAACCTTAATAGACAGAACCAGGTAACATCGAAAGCCTCAACATTACGCAATGGCACTTTCCCATTTAAATTGACAGGTAAATCTTTACGAACAAAATGTACTAGTACGCGTTGACTTAATAAGCCCAAAATATATTTATGCCTTATGGACTATGCCATGTAACCTTTTTTCAACTTTTTTTGACAACCCTGTATAACTATAGATAATTCCACTCCCACCTATGTACCAACCATCCTGTACATACGACTGCCCACGGACAAGCATAAATTTGTTTGCTGCCTTCTGTAAACTATAGGACGGAGTAGAATCCATCCCATATTTACGGAGTCAAATCCGTCCTATATTTCAACCATAGTATATAACTCCTTGTGGGCTAGCCCGTAAATTAGTTCATTTTTTAATATTATATTATAGCCCTGTGTAACATTAATTCCTCTCCACACTTTATGCAACTTCTTATGGGCTATAAAAAATATTTTTTTAATCACACTGTATAAATACAATTCAACTGCAGCATATATTTCAACTATCCTGTATATGATTTGCTTATGTCCACATCATATAATAGTTTTTTAATCACCCTATATAATTTTAATTTCAGATTTTTCCAACATTTTTATACCACAAAACGTCCAGTCCACCCTATATTCCAACCATCCAGTATATACGGCTGCCTACGGACCACTATCATTCTAGTCCATCCTATATTTCAATCTTCATATAAATGCAACTCATTCTATCACTTTACTTTGTGATCTTGTTTGCTATAATTAAACACCCTGTCTATAAACGTACCAAGTAGCAGGTTAAAGTTTGACATGTGTTGTCACTGAATTTTCTATTAGGCCGGGAGAATGTGGCAACCAAAAGCATTGTCTTTGAAAAATGGAAAAATTTGCATTTAAATAGGTATTTGCCTGGTATACAAACAAAACGAGCTTGGTACTAATTGATTTAAGGAGCCGAAAGTACTATGCTTTACTACCTATATGCTTGAGATGTACATAGAAAATTTTCAAATTCGCAATTAAAACTTCCAGTGCCTAAAATTACCGCACTATTACGTTGGATTTAAAAATATTTATGAGGAAATGTCCGTTATGTCGTTTCAATGAAATTTTTGATAAGAATTTTGGAAATTTCGGCGGTTTTCTGCAAAACTGCAAGTTGCATGTCGCAGAAAAGTATATGAGATCACCTAAGGATCTTCCTTAATAGATTAAACGTTAAAAAACTATAGACATCCATAAGGAGTTATCGAAAAATCGACTAAAATATTAGGGATATTGGTCGATTTCCATGCACGCATGTGTTCATTCACAAATTTTATCACTTTACCAATAGAATTCTTTTCCAAAATTTGAAGTTTCACCAATTCGGATATATACTCTATTAAACAAGACCATATTCATTCAAAACGGTGCACCATAGGAGAAGAAATCAGGTAACATACATACAAAAAAAATCGAAAAAAAATACGCGACGAATTGTTAACCTCCTCCTTTTTGGAAGTCGGTTAAAAAAACAAACCAAATAGATAAAGAAGAATTAGAAAATCATTTAAGAAAACATGCAAAAAATACACTGAAGAAAGAAGAAAGGACAAAGAAAAATAACGGCAAAATTGTGAAATTTTCATCAAAGCCGTAGATTTACAGAAAGTACTTGAACGGCCTTTTTTGACCACAGGAAAATCATATTATAAAAGACAATTGTGTACATACAATTTAACAGTGCGCGATTTATCTACTAACCACGTTAGATAGTATATGTGGTGTGAACTATACAAATATAATGCCACGCTACACGTTGATGTTAAAATGCTACACCAAAATGTTACGTGACGCCAAATTTCTACCCTACCTAGTTTTGCTAAGGGCAGAAGAAGGTATGTCCGGTAGTCTCAGTGAAGACGTTTTATTTGAACGTAAATAAAGAGAGAAAATAAGGGCGCCAGGTAGATTCCCCTATACCTTGTAAATGCCTATAATCAGGACACCTACCCTAAATATAAATAAATAAATGTTGTAATCTAAAGGAATAATAAGCATACCACAGTTCCAAAATATAAGTTTAATTTGCGCGAACAGATCATAATTACCTGATGTTTATCATTCAATAAAATTCAGAATTCCGATGTTGGTGTCTCATCTATGCTACACTCGAGCTCGAGGGTAAGTGCAATTGATCAAAATAATAATAATAAACCCGATAGTAGGCTAATGGTCTTTACTTCGGTTAACAAATTCTATTTTATTAATTTCAAATCAAATACTAAAGTTTATATTATTATTGTAAAAATAACTGATAATGAAACAGTAACCAGATACACAAATTGTCACTTATCTGAAACCACAGCTGAAGCTGAAGTTAGAGTCCCTTGCGCTCACTCCACCACTGGAACTCTGATGATAGAAATACCAGAAATACAGTGTTC
Organism: Octodonta nipae; assembly: GCA_034190945.1. Taxonomy (NCBI): domain Eukaryota; kingdom Metazoa; phylum Arthropoda; class Insecta; order Coleoptera; family Chrysomelidae; genus Octodonta; species Octodonta nipae. Next base: position 72,086,649 of record CM067216.1, on the reverse strand, counting down.
GAGTATGCACCATCAACTAGTTCATCTGCATGCTAAGTCCATGATCCGCATGATACCATAATGCCAAACCAGGTCTGTGTTCTAGTGTCGTAATAGAACAGCAAAATATAACCCCAATCTCACTGGATGGAGAACAAAAACAGAAACGCAGCACGTAGAAACAAAATAAAAGGAAGAAATACGACAACAGTACAAAAGAAGTAGAACAAGAACCCTAAAAAAAGAAGAAAATATCTATCAATAGTCTGACAATACGAGAAACCGGCTAGTGAGCAAACAAAAATCACTTACCCTATCAAGGGGTTCTTATACCAAAGGTTCCATTGTGAGGTGGCCCCAAAAACAACATAAGTTCCTAGACCCAGGCCACCCACATGCAAAAATTGAAAGAAGTTAACCTAACGAAATGGGTATTTTACACCAACAGACTGGTACGACATGGTTAGAATGATTTGTAATAATTGATAATGAAAACATATTTACCCTGTACGTACCTACTAATAATGTGCATTATGTACGTTTTAGGTAAACGAAAATATAATCAGAAAGTGTTCAAAGGTTTCACAGATCTCTTCAACACACTTCCAGTGGCAGCTGTAATTGACGATAAGATTTTTTGTTGCCATGGTGGACTGAGTCCAGATTTGTTACATATTGGGCAGATCCGAAATATTGAAAGACCCATCGATGTTCCTGTGCAAGGTAGCATTTTATGTCATTTATATATCTTTTTCTATACTTTACTAAGGTTAAATTTAAAGTAATAATGGAGGTGATCATTTGCTAATGACAAAAAATGTTTTAGGGTTACTCTGTGATCTTTTATGGTCGGATCCGTGTCCCTTGTTTGGTTGGACAGAGAACGACAGGGGTGTTTCATTCTCATTTGGACCAGATGTCGTTTCAAAATTTTTAAGTAAACACGATTTTGATTTAATTTGCAGAGGGCACCAGGTATGATATCCAAAATATATATTTCCTTTAAGATATTACTCAGATAGATGTCTTTGATTTGTTGTTTACCTAAATTTACATCAAATGTTGTAATACTCTTCGTTGAGGTTTTTCTAAAGCAGCCGTAATAATTATAGTAGTAGACTGGAATGTGTATATTGACATATGAGAAAGAGATTCAGAGTATTTAAAACTATAGAGACTTACATTTCCACAATTTCATTATGTTTCGGAATTGAAACCTACAAGTAGCACATTCTATTATTGTTAAAGTGTGACGTATATGTATTGTTACGAGAATTCATCCGACAGCTGGTGCAATCGGCCATCAACCGATTCGTGGATTCATTATTCCGATAAATTCTGGGAATTCGAAATGTTTGTCTCTCAACAGGCGGATCGCTGCCGCTACTGGGAATTTCCTTAAAGCTTCCAGAACATGAAAGAGTTTTCCGATGGTTCGTGGACGTACCAGACAATTCCAAGATAAATATATAAATAAGAAGAACTGGCGATAGGAGGCATTCGGTTTTCGACGGTCGTATTGCATAGTTAAGATAAAATGTAAATAGTAGTTTCTGTGAATATAAATTATGTTAAAGTAGTGGAAATAAATTAGAATGAGTTGGACTGTGTTTTTAAATAAATCCAAGAACTGAACTGAACTCGAGTGTGAAAATAAAAACATTACAGTGGTGTGAGGTGTATTTGTGGAACTTTATGAGTGGAAAATAAATAGACTGACAATGTTTAAAAACGTGACTTTGGACCAATTGAAAGTGACTGATTTAAAAAAAGAACTTGAGGAAAGGGATTTAGAAATTAGTGGGAAGAAAAAAAAGTGAATTAGTACAACGGCTACGAGATGCTCTAATAAAAGAAGGTAACAATCCAGACAATTATTTGTGTGAAGTTTCTAGTACTGGGGACATGAGTATGCTATTGAAACAAATGGAGGAAAGTTTAAAAGAAACCTTACAAGATAAATTACTAGAAAATTCTAAAAACTTGAAAGAGTCGTTAGAAGATAAATTAGTGGAAAATTCTAAGTTCTTAGAAGATAAATTAGTAGAAAATGCTAAGACGCTAGAGGACAAATTACTAGAAAATTCTGAAAACTTGAAAGACCCTTTAGAAGATAAATTACTAGAAAATTCTAAAGACCTAGAAGACAAACTAATAGAAAATTCTAAAACCTTGAAAGAATACCTAGAAGCCAATTACTAGAAAATTCTAAATCCCTAAAAGAACATTTGAAAAACATGGTAGAGAAAAATTCAGAAATGCTAGCTGAGAAAATAGTCGAGAATGAAGCTCGGATGGAAGAGCTAAAGCAGACAATGTTCGAAAATGTAGCCCGGATTGAAGATCTGAAGCAGATGACGGTCAAATATGAAACCCGGATGGAAGAACTAAAGCATACGAAAGGCGCATAGAAGAGTTAAAACAGATAATGGAAGGCGAGATCACCAAAATAAAAGAACAGGTAGTGGCAAAACAAAGGGGAGAAATACCATCAAAAACCGAAAGCAGCAGCAGTCTGGAAGTAATTGATTCGAAAATTGGCCTCGAGGGAACAAGACCAAAATGAAACCTCCCCAATTTGATGGAAAATCGTCATGGACTAACTATAGGCGCCAATTCGAGGATGCAGCAAAGTTAAACGGAGGGTCGGCAAAGGAGAAGGCAATAGCACTAACAATCGCCCCAAGAGGGGACGCTACAGATATTTTGCAAAACTTGAATGCCTCTGAACATTTGGAACTGAGGTTTGGACAAACGCATTTGGAGCACGTTTATCACTCTCAATTGAAAAATCGCTACCAGAAATCGAATGAATCCCTTGAAGAGTTTGAAGCTGATATTGCCCGTCTGGTTCGCCTTGCCTATCCAGCCACACCGGAAAATGTGATAGAAACGTTAGAAGTGCAAGCATTTTTTGATGGACTTCGAGACCAAGAAGCCAGACAAGCATTGATACTAGCTCGACCGACTCAATTATTGGATGCACTGACTCGAGCTCTGGAATTTGAGGCTGCGAAAAATACCTGTAGAGGTCAGGGCAGAGAAAGAGAATCAGACGATGGCGGAAATGTTGAAGTCGCTGTAAGGAAGATAGTAGAGGAAGTCCTTACAAAACAAAGACTAATGAGATTCGAAAGTGTCGTAAGGTAGGCCATATCCAGAGTCGTTGCAAGGAAAGCAACGGAGTACCGACTTCGTCGTCAGAACATCGCGTTGGAACGAGCTATAAGAACGCTGATGTCTTATCCAAGAGACCAAGCCCTGATAATTGTAAACATGGTCAGCGAACCAAAGGCAATAGAGCTGTTCTCTATAGAACTACCGCCATCTGCGGTGATCCAAAAAGATCAGAAAAATGATCCAGATTTGAAAGAGGTTATCCTGTGGAAGGAAGAAGACCGAAAACCTACGTGGCAAGAGATTTCCCGATACTCACCAAAGATAAAGTCGTACTGGGCTCAGTGGAACTCTCTCATCCTGGAGAATGGACTTCTGAAGCGCGTCCTGGAAACCCCAGAGGAAGGCAAGGACAGAAAGCAGATTGTAGTTAGTAAATAGGAGACTAGAGGTTTTGCGAGAACTACATGACGGTACAACCGGAGAACATCTGGGAGTGACCAAAACCTTGGGAAATTGCGAGAATGCTTCTATTGGGTAAACTACCAAGTAGACGTTAAGGAGTGGTGCCGGAAATATATGGTTTGTGCAGCAAGTAATGGGCCTCAGAAGCGACCAAAAGCTCCCATGAAGCAATATAACGTGGGCAGTCCATTCGAAAGAGTAGCCATTGATCCGACTCCGGAAATAAATACATTGTGGTGGTGATGGACTATTTTAGTAAATGGGCCGAAGCGTATGCCTTGCCGAATCAAGAAGCCTTGACCGTTGCTGATGTCCTTGTCAAGGAATGGATCAGTCGTTTTGGTGTTCCCTTGGAGTTGCACTCAGACGAAGGTAGAAATTTCGAGTCTACTCTTTTCCAAGACGTCTGCAAGCTCTTGAAAATCAATAAAACACGGACGACAGCATTACACCCGCAATCCGATGGAATGGTAGAACGGATGAATAGAACCATTAACCGCCATTTGTCAAAGGTAGTCTCTGGCCACCAAAGAGACTGGGAGCAGTATCTGCACTTGTTTCTAATGGCATATCGTTCGTCTGTGCACGAGTCCACGGGTCAGACCCCTTCCAGTATTATCATGGGACGAGAATTAAGACTACCATGCGATTTGAAGTTTGGATGTCCCCCAGGAGAAGAGATCGCAGGTGAAGACTATTTCAGCCAGCTACGTCAAAAGATGAACGACATCCATGAACGAGTCCGGTTAAACATCGAGAATGCCAGTGCCCGAATAAAGGAAGCCTACGACATCAAAGCCGAGGGCGGAGAATTCCAAGTTGATGATCTTGTTTGGTTGTATAACCCGCAACGTCGTCGTGGATATTCGCTCAAGCTACAGAGATCTTGGGAGGGGCCATACCAAATCGTGAAGAAAATCAACGATGTTGCCTACAGAATAAGGAAGCTGCCTCGAGGAAAGCCAAAGGTGGTACATTTCAACAGGTTAGCCCCTTATGTCGGAAGTCATGACGGCGAAGTTGACCAAGCCCAAGTCCGCAGCATCCAACCACCCGATGATGATATGACCTTCGAACAGTTTATGGCACTGTACTCTAATGGACAGAAAGTGCAGCACGACGTGACCACAGAGGAACCCCGAGACCTGTTTGAGGTGCCCATAGAATATGACCTGGCTCATTGTGTTGCTCGAGATCTCCAGATGTCCAGAGGAATAGCCAAGGTGTTTGCCAAGAAGTACGGCCAGTTCCAGAACCTACGGGAACAAAATCCAGTGGTAGGGAAGATCCTTCATCTCGAAGATAAACAACCAGTGGGTACCAGAGACATTTTTTATTTGGTAACGAAAACATTCTCGCAGGACAAGCCAACATATAGCTATCTTTGGAAGACTCTGGTAGAATTGAGGAATGTGATGATGGAGAAGAATCTGACGAAATTGGCGGTCCCAAAGATAGCCTGCGGGATGGATGGACTGAATTGGAGGGTGGTGAGAAGTATGATGGAAACAATCTTTCGATTCAGTGGCATCAACATCCTGGTATGCTGTCTCAAAATTCGCAGCCCAGGTTCGAAGACCGTTGACTGCTACTTCCACCAAACTTCCCGTTGTCGAAATGGAGAGTCCTGCAAATATCGTCACACCAGGAAGGATTCTAGGACATTCCGGGACGAAATGGTCTTAAGGAGGGGGCAATGTTAAGAAAATTCATCCGACAGCTGGTGCAATCGGCCATCAACCGATTCGTGGAAGGGACATTATTCCGATAAATTCTGGGAATCCGAAATGTTTGTCTCTCAACAGGCGGACCGCTGCCGCTACTGGAAATTCCCTTAAAGCTTCCAGAACATGAAAGAGTTTCCCGATGGTTCGTGGACGTACCAGACAATTCCAAGATAAATATATAAATAAGAAGAGCTGGCGATAGGAGGCATTCGGTTTTCGACGGTCGTATTGCATAGTTAAGATAAAATGTAAATAGTAGTTTCTGTGAATATAAATTATGTTAAAGTAGTGGAAATAAATTAGACTGAGTTGGACTGTGTTTTTAAATAAATCCAAGAACTGAACTGAACCCGAGTGTGAAAATAAAAACATTACAGTATAATGGATGAGCGTAGTATTATAAATAATTACAGATCCGTATTTATCTTGATTTATTTCGTCAAATTTTGGTGATTCCTATATAAAGTCATTTTCAACGAGTGCAAGATTTGAGAAGCGTGTCTTTTTTGCTCTGGTTCAGTTACTAATTTGAGAAAACATCGACAATTCTAGAGAATTTTCCTGAGAAATTAAGCTTCTCAATGGGCACCCTTTACCGTATTTTCACTAAAAATAATAACTGATTCAATATTAATGCCAACAGACTATGAACAGCGAATGGAGTTCACCAATTAGATGATTATACAACACAACAAGAACTGAGTGCCGATTTTGTGGGTTGTGAGCATGTAGTGTGGTAGGAATTATTGAACCTTTTGCTTTGAAAAAGAAAAATGTAATGCGTTAACGGCAAATGGCGAATATTATTAATTGGAGGAGTCCAAATCGTTGCCGTTCCTCATAACCACGTATTCAATTTTTTAATTGTTGTGATAACCTCGCATTCCTTACCCATTCTACGTATTTGTGAGTCGGTCCAAGAAACTCTAAACAGACATCTAAAAAACCATATCTCAAATGCTTCAAGTTTTTTCATGAACGCCTAGATGTGCGTCCAAGCATCTGCTTTGTAGAGCAGATCTGAAAAAGTATAGCATCGCAGTATGAAGATTTTGGTTTTCGGCGGCAAGTTACGGCCTCTGAAGACAGCCGCCATTCTTATAAATGCTACTCAGACTTTTGCTAAGGTCTATTTAGCTCATACAACCTTTTCAATTAGTTGTTGGTCGATCGTCAGTTGGGTATTTATGATTGAGAGTTTGTTAATTAGCATATATTTTATATGTTTTGTCTTCTTTGTATTGTAAGCCTTTCGCACTGCCTGCGAATACTACTGCGTCGTCTGTGTATCTGATATTGTTCAGACATTCTTCGTTAATTAGTATGCTTTAATTGTTTTGTTATAACATTTTGTTATACGCTGCCAAAATAGTAACAACCCTTCTAGAAATTCCTCATCTTCGTTAAAGTCTAACTTGGCGAATAAATAAACTGATAATAAAATTATTCACAACAAACGTGCCAACAAAAAGAGGAACGTAGGATTGCTGGTATAAAAAATTTCGATTATATATGTTAGCATGCCAGATTGAGAACGACTATGATGGTATAAAAAGACTGACGTACAGTAAGTAGATAGTAACGTAGCGAAAACATGTGATCGAGTTCATCGACCGTTGATGTAAATATGTTTTATGGAATGTATTGTATTATTTCGATGAGAATGAACTCGATTAATATTTGTTGTAAAAATTTGTTAAGAACTCAAAGAAAATTTATTTATTCTTCCAAAGCTTCTTTAAAGATACGTTTGGAGTAAATAAAACAGTGTGGTGGGCATTGCCGCACTACACGTTTTATTAACATTGCTTCTGTCAACTATTATGTTTGCAATTTTGTTACAGCAAATAGTTTTGATGATTCTCAGATCTTTATGGCGTAGGCCAATCTCTTCTAGTAATTTCACCCTATCGAACGCCTTCTGGGAACGCACGATCACAGGACCCGGTCAGCAAAAAAGTGTCTCTTGTGTACCTAGAGTAGTGAAAGCAAAAGTAATCATTCGTTACAAACTACTCGTTACTTGACGAGATACCAAATAAACGAATACGGACTACCTCAGCTAGTCGCTATTTCATTACTATTGTTATTTTTTCTTTATCAGTTTGTCCTATAATTCCTGGTAATAGAAGACAGAACACATGAAGCACAACTGTTTGTTGATTGCCGCATTGTATTTTAAATTATTCAATTGTGTTGTTTTGCGTTTACAAAATATTTCTATAAAGATTAGTAAGTCGTAATTACAAAATGAATAAAATGATAAAATGCATTATTGACTGCATTTTTATTTTTGGTTTAATGGCCAAGAACAGAAAGAATAATTATTCCCAATCTCAGCTTTTATTAATTAAGCTTCTTAGGTCGTGGTCTTAGTTCTTCATTGTTTAAGTTAGTACTATTAATATTTTCATTTATCATATTTCTTTAAATACATAACATACCTACATTGTTTCTGTTTTTGAACATGCCGTTATAAAGGGCTATTTCTTGACAAGGGCGCCTTGTTAATAACATAATGTGTATTAAAATTTAGTTTTAGTTGTAATAAATTTATGGTAATGTGAAATTAATTCCTTACATGTCCGTGTAATTTTGTTAGTGATTATAGTTCTTGATTGTAATCTTCCTTAAGGGTTCTATATATTTTGGTTGTATCAAAACTTTATATTTTGATGAATACTAAATGCTTTTTCTTCAAGTGTCGGTGCTTTCATTGTTAAAGAATGACTTAAAAAATTAAGTTAGTGGTAGTAAATTGTTATAGACTATAGACGTATAAATACTAATTACTGTCATTAAATGTACGATATACTGACAGTAACGATTTGCTGAAGTAACGAATATAAGTAATAAGTACTCAGTGCCGAAGTAACGAATATAAGTAACGAGTACTTAGTACCGAAGTAACGACTAGGGACGAGCCGTTAAAAGTAACGATAATCTCCATCTCTAAACCAGAACATTGCTAACTCAAATCGGGTATTTGACTGTATTAAAAATATGGTTTCGGGTTGGTGACATCCTAAAAGAGGGCTTCAATTCAATACAATCTATAAAAAATAACTACAACTAATCTAAAATCACTTTTCAACCTAATTTGGAGGTAATGACGTCTAGCTCCTTGGTGTATTTCACAAATTTACAAGTAGTTCACAATGTGTTAATAGTCTTATGTTTTCAGGTTGTAGAAGACGGATATGAATTCTTTGCTCAGAGAAAATTGATAACCATATTTTCAGCACCAAATTATTGTGGGCAATTCGATAACGCCGGCGCTTTGATGTCAGTAAATGAGGAGTTATTATGTTCCTTTCAGGTGAGTTCAGTTAGGGTTTATTTAATTTTTGCTTTTGACTCTAATATTTTTACAGATACTATCGCCAGTAAAAAAGAAGAAATAGATCTACAGAAGGAATGAATAAGTGATATTTTGCTGATATTGTGAAGTTAATAGTATTATAAAAAATTATAAGTTTAGAATTGATTGGTTTATATATACAAATTGTGTTATAAATAAAAAAACTTGTTAATATTTATTTCGTGTTTTTAATTTATTAGAAAATTAGTTCCTTATTCAGAGAAGGGGCGATTAAGACCATCGTACAGCCTTCCCGTCCCTCAATATGAAGCAAAAATTGAGAAACAAAGTGTTTCCAAAGCTTACTTTGGGTAAAGATTTCGCATAAATGCATATCATAATTTGGTCAAGTGCGAGTTGGACTTGTATACAAATGGTTGCTTAGTACCTTTGAGGTTTCTTACAATACTCGTATTAGAGTTTCGCTTAGGGTTGCTGTAACCTTTGAAGGGAGGCACTATTTCCAATATGTTTTCAAAATTTGAGGCTCAATACTTTCGGAGATAAGGTGGAGGTAATGTTCGATATTCTTCATAAAAGAAGATCCGAATTTGTTTAGTTACACTATGTTTTCATGATTGGATCACAAAACTGTGAACTGATAGATACGGAATCTGAACTTTTTTATCAAGTGGAACAGGCTGCAACAGACACAAGAGTTTCGGTAACATGGACAGTTCAATGTTGTAACTTGTAAGGGCCCACTTGGATAGACAAGGAATTTTTGTTAATTACTCTGTACTACATTTTACTTACATTATAGAAATATTAACATTGTGGACATTTCTGCAGTAGACAGAAACTGTAGTAGGTATAGGCTTTGAGTGCTGATGTCAATTGAAAAAATAACATGGTCTATTGGAATTTATTCCAAACATTTCTATCTCCAAATGCGGCAAACCTATACGGTGGCCTAGGCGTATGTGATACCTTGTGGAATACCCTGGTTGAAATGGACCGCCAATGTATTTAAACTTGTCTCTATGGCAACATGGCGTGTCCTGACTGGTCAATGACTATAGAAGGGGCGGGATATGCGAGTCTCGACGATGGTTTGGGTTTTACGAATCTAAGTTTCAGATCTTCTTATCTACTGTAATTGATATTTTTACATTTCTATGGGTTCACGCTGAAGAGGAAAATGTTAGTTGAATATGTTGGTAAGGTGATCTGCCGAAAGTCGTGCATAATCGTTTTTGTTATGAAATATGGGGGTGTTGACACTTCGCTGGGTAGTACTGATATATACAATCATCGAAATTTATAAATAAAAAAAATCATTAGAAGTAAAAGGCCCTAAATACGAAACGGAAGCCATTGATGAGACTCACAAGCCTCGCCCCATTTATTGCCATTTGCCAATTAGGACATTTGCTCACAGACAGGTGTAAACCAATGCTTACTCAGTTGAGAGAAGCGAAATGATTAATGTTCTGGACTAAAAAAAATGTTCAGTTAAGCGATAAATCACAAAACTGTGAACTGATAGATACGGAATTTGAACTTTTTTTATCAAGTGGAACAGGCTGCAACAGACACAAGAGTTACCGTAACATGGACAGTTCAATGTTTTAACTTGTAAGGGTCTACTTGGATAGACAAGGAATTTTTGTTAATTACTCTGTACTACATTTTACTTACATTATAGAAATATTAACATTGCGGAAATTTCTTCAGTATACAGAAACTGTAGTAGGTATAGGCTTTCAGTGCCGATGTCAATTGAAAAAATAACATTGTCTATTGGAATTTATTTTTCATCTCCAAATGCGGCAAACCTATAAGGTGGGGTAGGCGTATGTGATACCTTGTAGAATACCCGCGTTAAAATGGACCGCCAATGTATTTATCAAACTTGTCCCTGTGGCAGCATGGCGTGTCCTGACTGGCCAATGACTATAGAGGGGGCGGGACATGCGAGTTTCGACGATGGTTTGGGTTTACGAATCTAAGTTTCAGGTCTTCTTATCTACTGTAATTGATATTTATACATTTCTATGGATTTACGCTGAAGGGGAAAATGTTAGTTGGATGTGTTGGTAAGGTGATCTGCCGAAAGTCGTGCATAATCGTTTTTGTTAAGAAATATGGGGGTGTTGACACTTCGCTGGGTAGTACTGATATATACAACCATAGAAATTTATAAATAAATTAAAAAAACAAATAAAAGGCCCTAAATTCAATAGAGTATGGTGTTTTACTCTCCAACGCGCGAGACCGAAGCCATTGATGAGACTCATGAGCCTCACCCCCTCTATTGCCATTTGCCAATTAGGACATGTCATTTACTCACTCAACTATTAGACATTTCAGTTCAGTTGCGAGAAGCGGAACTGATGACTAGAAACAATATATTGTTACACTTTCAATGGATTGCAAAATCTCGAAAAAGTCTTATCATCAGAAATGTACTTTTCGCTTGAGGATAATTTGGCAGAAGACGGTTAAGAGTAGTTGAAGCTGTTAAGTAAACCAAAAGTTTGATGTTGACAGCTTCGCTGTTAAAACGTGCGTTGAGTGAAAAAAGAAAGGTTGGGTGTTAGGGTACAAAACTTTGTGTTTATACGTTCACTCTCTAAATTTCATAGTATAACCGTTAAAAAGATACCGAGAGGAGACTTTTGACTGGCACTGTTTAACATATCATACGGGAATAGAGAAGAATTTCCGCATAGTTGAGAAGTGGTTACTCCTGGAACTGTCTGAAAAATAAAAGGTTTTGGCAGAATGACATATTCCCTTATCAGGTCTATTCGAGATGCACTAGTATCTATCCATTCAAGCTTTATGTTAATTGCCGAATAAATAAAGTAATCCGTGCGTCCTTAGTGTACGGTAATCCTTTCATCCAATTTTTCTTAATAAATAAATGGTTTCTCAATTTTTAGTTTGCCTACAAATGTCTTAATACTAGAGGTTTTAACTAATTAAATCTTGATATAATTAGGATTTTTCACCAAATTATATTAAGTTATTCTTGTACAGGATAAATTATAACACACATTTAATTAAAGCCATACATCTTTATTTAATATTAATTTTTAACTATGTACAAATTATACAAGGTAATTTAAAAAATCCACTGGACAGTCCTTCATTAATATACTATTATAACATTTACAAAAAAATATAAGGCCTGCCCAGTGTTGTATTCATTTTGGCAACCCTGTATATAAATCTATCGTGTATATATATATAATATGCAAGTATATAACTATATACTTATAAGAATCACACAAATTGAGTCAATTTTTTCGTTTGGAGATCACAGAAAGGAGCTGGAAACAGCCATTGAATTTTTGCAAAACTCCACTACTGTGGTAAAAACAAGAGAAGCCAAACAAAAATTGGAATGTGATTTTTTCACTCAGATATGAGAATCGGAGCTAAAATCAAAAAAATAATAACAGATACAGAACAATGATGTAAGCTTACATATTCCAGTCGCATCTGTTTATGTATACTTTAAAAGTATCCATTTGAAAATACATATTGTCATTAGGTTATCACTTGAAAGTTCCAGAAGTGGAAACATTAAAGCTGCCTTTCTTAGCGGCCTTGCAAAATAAACGTTCGAAAATTTTTAGCAAGTCTGTATATCGTACAAAAATATTTCCATTAACAACAATACACTCATTTTGCAGTGGCCGCTTTACATTAACTTTATTCCGTTAACCAAATAGTGAAAAAGGTACCCTTCCCAACAACAGGATTATAGAACAACAATTACATTATCAAGAGTATGCAGGTTTTATTACTTTTATTGGAAACATCAAACATGTAAGTACAGAAGTGCAACTTTTTGAATTATTATTTCTAAACCTATATGTTCAGTTATAATTCGTAAATGACGTATCAAATAGATCATATTTTCAAAGTATTTGAAAATGAAGGAATCTTCTAGAAATACTATAATAATGTAAATTTGGAGATTTACCAGGAAAATTATTTCAATTGTTTCCTGCCTGATAGTTGTGGCATCTGTAGTTTGTATTTTAGGTTTTCTTGGGATTAACATCACACTTGGGAAAGGCTGTATATTTCAAATGTTTTAGGGTCTATCAATATAATATATACATCAGTTCTTATTGTCACATTTTAATGTCAAATTGTGTATTTTAGAATTGTCCTTGGGAACTTTTTAATTTATTAGTTTTTTTAAATTTCATTGTAGTATTTTATATTATTTTATTCTCATTCTGAGCGGGATCTGATTTAGACTCAGAACAGTTTGGAATATTTCAAATAAGCAGAGCTTTCCCGTAAGTATTTAAATCTTGCTGTTAAAATAGCCGTTACCCATTTTGTTGTTAATCAAGAGAAGAAATGATTTGCTAGTTAGCAAGCATGTATTTTACACAACATTTTGTTTTTGCAATTTTCTTTTCTCTCTTTCAAATAAACTTAAATAAATAACCAATAATTTGAGCCCCATTGTGAGATAAGGGTGAGCACAATTGCAAAACGTTTGGGGTTTGTTGCAATAGTCTTTTTTTTAATTTAGTTAGATTTGAGTTACATATATTGCAAAAAAGTTTTCAATTTTTAATGTGTTAATAAAGTCACTTAAAATATAGCAGCACATAAAACTGCGGAAGAAGAGAAGTAAACAAGATATTTCAAACGTAATGAGTCATAGTTCTGCGCCAATATGGCGGACAACATCATATTGCTACTTCAAAATAAATCTTTATATAAACTGACAGAAATTCAGTTTCTAATTTTATATATTATAATTACTTTGTTGTTTGTATGCAAAGAAATCAACAACAGGAAGACTGGCTAAAGGCAGTATCAGTGGCGGATCCAGTCAGGGGGCGCGACCCCTGAGGCTTTGAAAAAAAAAACTATTAATTAATAGTACACACTAGACTGTAGATTAATAAGCAGAAAGAGTTAAGTTACATGATCACAAACAGGAAAACAATAACTTGTTAAACTGAAGGAGTTTAGGTCCAAGTAATAACCCTTGATGCGCGTCTTATTATCACAATTTTCATTTTGCTCTATCGGATCTACTCTTGAAATCATGAATTGCACAAAAATGATTGCATATGAATCAAAAATTGTATACAAAATTGTGGGCAAATTGGCAATACCTACAGAGTTGTTCCTTTAACATTAGAATTGATATTCCATTAGGGGATGAAATATATTAGTTTACTTAAGCAGCTCTCCTCGCCAAGCGCCATCTTACCATCTCTGTGCAGGCAGTAAGTATTAACTATTACTTTAACCATGTAATTATAACAAGAACATTATCATCTACTTATGATGTGGTCATATCTAAATAGATTTAAATTCCTTAAATTTAGCAGTCGTTTTTTTTTCAATATACAATTTATATATGTAGCTATTATTAAGTGATATACAGGGTTTAAATAAGGAAACATGGACAAATGGAAGACGTAGAAGCAAGCAAGGCCGAAGCAAAAAAAAATTATTTTTCAGGGGTGGTTGACGATTCTTACATTTTTTTTGAAGGTGAATGGAAAGATTAGGACCACAAAAGTTCGTTTTCTGTTCATGTATTTCCAGTAAATAAGAAATGTTTAGAATAAAAAAGTTGTTACTTAAAATTTAATGTTCAATCCCAAATTTCGGGGAAACCTCCGCTGGATACGGCCTTGGAAGCAACTCTTAAATTTATGCACACACCCAGAAATACAAAGGGGGCGATTTATCCCAATATTTACTTTAAATAAAGCAAAGATTGGAAACAATGGATAATATGTATTAAAATGAAATAGAATTAACATGTGTTAGATGTATTGTGTAGGATTTGAAAACCAAAGTTAGGCATACAAATAATTAACGCCGGGTAAAATAAATAGGTGGGTAAATATTTTAGCAATATTTCTTGAAATATTTTATGAAAATATTTCTATATTTATTTCATGATATATGTATTTCAAAGATCTTTTGTCGCATATATAAAGATATTTTACATATATTTTAGTGAAATATTTAAAAATATCTTTATATTTCATGTTTGTTTTGTATAAACTAAAACTTAGAATTAAAGGCCTTTATATTTTATAAGATCAAAACGGACTTCAAAGAAATGAAGTTTTAGATACTGTACTCTAAAATTGAGCTCGGGCTTAACAAAAAGAAAATCAGATTATCCACTGCAAATGCAAACTAAATCTTTGATTTCCATAATGAATTTGCCAAATTTTGCTGACTTATCATGTTTATTTTCAAGCAACTTTTGTTGTAGAAACTTCTCAGCACTTATACTGTTTCAAAACGTTTAAATATTGTGAGTGAATTGTTTTCAACACTTCTTCATTTGAACAGTTAAATTATCGGCTTGTAATCATCCAAGGACAAGACAAGTTCAGAGATTCACTCTGGAAAGGCCCAATTAGCCACGACAAATAACTGAATACAAACTGCTGATAGAATAACTATAGGTAAACTGTTTAGTAAATATGCGAAATATTTGAATTATCATTAATATTGCACAAGTCATGAACACTGGAAGACAGTTATATGGTTTTAATTATGTAACGAACATAATTTTATACTGCACTAACGAATTACGTAAAGATAACAAAATTTGCATACTCTCGGAAATACTTCTACAGAAATTAAATTGAGTTAATGCGTTGTTTGCATAAAATTGTTGTTCTATAAAATCCTTGAGCTGTTAACAGGAAAACGGTGTAAAAAAATAAACTCAAAAAAATAATCAAAGAAAAATCATAAATTCCTGTGTCCAAAAATCAAAATAAATTACAACTTTTTGGCACATACAAATAAAAAACTAATTTCAAAACAACACAAAATTGCACTGCTCTCACCAACAAAATTAGAATAAAAATTGTTATGTACACGTTTTGTCTTATACTTACATAAAAAACACTATTTGCACTTGTTTCAAATATATAAAGTCTTTATTTATTATTGGCACCGAATTTCTACTAACACATGCAGTTTTTATGTGGGGGAAAAATCACTCTAAATGCTAGTGATGTGGAGGTGCGATGGGGGTATCTGGTGAGCAAACTATGTTGATATGCCTAGTATTATTGCTAAGGTCCGTCGGCCCTTCCATGCTGAGGTCTGTGGGTTCGTCGTATTCCGCTGACACTCGTGTCGATGGGGGTTCTTGTTCTGGTGTTTCGGCTGGTTCTGCTTTAACTGTCACGTGAGATGTCATCAAATTCGTTGGAGGTTTGGTATTAGTAGGAGACATCTGTTGCCTCAGCAGGGATATGTTTTTAATGTTCTTCAGTTCCGTTGGGTTGCGGAGGAATCTGAAAAAGAACAAATGTTTAAAAAATAATTTGAATAGTAATAAATCTACTTAGTACTTATACTAAATGACTAATGTTTTTGTCTAATATTATTACACTAGATATGGTTTCAGGGGTTTCTATGTCTAAATATCAATCGGTGAGGGTCTTATCTTTGGAAAAATTTATGTTAATTGGAGTTTAATATAATTCAAAAATTTAGTAACAGATTTGTCAGATTCCAAATAATGTGGTACATAAAATTGATTTAGATTGTATTGATTAAAGTAGCATTATAAAAGCTGAACTAATTCATATCAACAATTTTTTAATGTCAGAACTTTAAGGCAAAGTCTACACTAACTGTAATGCAGAAATTAATATTGGTTTGCAATTTGCACAACTATTATTGTTGGTTTAAATTTATTTTTCAAGGCAATCAAGAGTTTGGCATTTTTTACAACAATTCGAGAATTCTCTACAGGGATGACGCCTCTCGTAGTTGGTTATTAAACGTTTTCATTTGTGTTTGAATATGCCCAACATAGGCATTTTTGTGTACAAATGATGAAAATGGTGATAATAAAACGGGTTACTACAACTCCTCTGTTTAAAGTTATTACTTCCCTGCCAACTGTTTAAATTCATAGAACCTGACACTCTCGGTTTATTAGTTAATTGTCTGGTGTGTACCGTTATTTTTACTAAATTGAAGGAGGGCTGGATCCGCCACTGACTGAGTCTATCAAAATAAGTACAATTCCCTGTTCATAATATGTGTAACTATTCTTACTAGTGGTCGCCCAGTGGTCGAAATTCGACCCTATTTCATGAAATTGTAAAAAGAATTTTTTTATAAGAAACAGAGTTATAGAGAAATCGGAGAAGTAGATGTAATGACCAAAATTGTTCAATCATATTGACAAATCTATTGAAATAAAAAGAAAATAAAAATGTTATCAAATATCGGTACTCGAAATATTTTTGACCAAATTTTTGACTGGAACCGCTTCTGGCAAAATATTCGATATAATAATTGGAAGATTGTTCCTTACAACCTAAAAGTTTTCGTCATTTGCGGTTTCAATCAAGTTCAGGAATATTAAAGAAAAGAGAGGACCAACAACCCTAGGAGAACTTAAATATTTAATACATTCTCTATTGTCCGCTGTCTGACAATTTTTTACACAACACCTTCGGGAAGGTTGTGATGATAATATATTAATCAAATAATTAAATTCACATTAAAAACAGAATATTTAATATGAAAGTTACAGCAACGCGTCCGAAAAATCAATACTGATCTACTACATTGACTATTTTACCACTAAACAATAACAACGCTTGCATGCCACTTCCAGAAGTACATGCTCTAAGAATATAACAGCATCTAACGATCCATATATAATTACTCAATGATTTGAGTTTTGACCATTTGGCGGCGACGGCACTGTCAGTTGTTTGGCGTTGACAGTTTGGACGTAAATAATGACTTTTTATTATATTTTATTTAATGAATGAACCAATATTATAAAAGAATATTAGCATTCTGCACTGAAGGTCGTCAGTAGCTACTAAACAAAACAAAAATAAAGAAAATCGGTTGAGAGACAGAGGAGAAAATGGTACCTAATCGTTTTGTGTTTGCCTATTTATATATAGATTATTATTATAGCGTCGAATAAATTGATGCTGACGTCGACTGCTTTTTCTTAACGACCATTCAGCGGATACAATTCCGAAGAATGGAACTAAAACTTCCTGAAGAAAAATCGGGGTTTTAGTAACAGAAAATCATTGCAGGCCTCATTTTTTTTCTAGGGTCATAAACCATTGTCAGTAATAGGATTATAAAATTGATTTTTTTGAGCAGCAAGAATGAATACTTTTGGTAGCTATGAGTCACTCATTATCTTCCAACTGTCATATATTTTTTTCAACAAGTCTAAATTGGGATTGTTAAGTATTTATTTACTTTTAAGGAAAAATGAGATACTTATTAACTCAAATAACTGCAATTCTGGAGCAGAAACAATTAACCTGTTTGCCAGCAGTGAGTCACTTAGTCTCTCCCACGCCCCGATTCTATTTTTTCTACAAGTTTTAAACTATTGCAGCAATGCAAAGTCTTATAGACTACAGGCCCGTGTTAAAAAAATGATGGGTCATTTGAACCACCAGATGACCTATGTAGAACGATATAAGAGCATAAAATAATAAGATTCAGCATTATGCCGTCACTTGTAAGCTGTCCAACTGAGGGCAGGTGAGAATTCAAAAGTACAGGTAGAGAGAGTATATTTTGGTCATATATTTTGGTACGGCATTCTTACCATCGATAGATCCATGAAAAATAATAAGACAACGCGTAGTGCCGTAAAAAAATGGTGCGCCAAAAAGTCGATTTTTTTTTTGATTTTCCGACAATTTCCAGGGCGAATTTGGTCATTTAATTTTGTACGGCATCAGTTTCATACTATTTCAATACTGCTTCTAATACACTATTCCGCAACGCCGTACAAAATCATGCGACAAGGGCAAAAAACCGAGGGTTGCAACCCCCTCTCTTTCCGTGGTCCAGGGGGTGATTTGAAAAAGTACGGCTTTGGTTATCTAGCACTTAAAAGTACTATTAAAAATAATGCCGTCAAAAAATGATTGTTCATTTGAATGTATATCAATAATTATCTTAATTTCATCGTATTCTTGATTTATAAAGGTGTAAAATCATTTGATCCTGTACGGGAACTTTTTTTTAACATAATATTGTAAAATACAATTGTTATATAGTATTGCCGTTCAAAAGAAACTGTTCTGAAAAAAATTATAGAGAAATACAAAAACTGAAATTTTTCAAATTATTGAAGAAATTTAAATATCATAGATTAATGAAATATAGCAATTTTCTACATTGTATCCCATGTTTTAAATAGTATTAACATAAATAAATTAGGAAAAAATGATGCCGCACATTTTAATGCAGACCATATCTTTTAGGCTGATGAAAATGACGCTACCATTTTAAGGGTACTTTATGGCCATCTGATACAGTACGGCATTAACATATTTTTGAAGAGAAAATTGATAATATGTTAAAATCATTATGACGTCTAACTGAAGTGAAACGGTGTGTATATTATATCCAAAAATTGAAACTGTCAATCACAGTATCAACAGTTTTGTATACTTTTTGGTTTACTATATACTTCGAACATTATTGATACATATATATATATATATATATATATATATATATATATATATATATATATATATATATATATAATTGATTTGTTTCATTGTAATGATGTGAATAAATAAAACAATTATTTTTTAGAAAAATTCGATATATTTAATGATGATGATAATTACTTTTCGTAATATGGATTTTTTCTTTTTCATTTTTTTCCCCTTTGAAATAAAATACTTTCGAAATAAATTAATTTGATGTTGTGTCAAATCACCCCCTGGACCACGGAAAGAGAGGGGGTTGCAACTCTCGGTTTTTTCCCCTTGTCGCATGATTTTTGTACGGCGTTGCGGAATAGTGTATTAGAAGCAGTATTGAAATAGTATGAAACTGATGCCGTACAAAATTAAATGACCAAATTCACCCTGGAAATTGTCGGAAAATCAAAAAAAAATCGACTTTTTGGCGCACCATTTTTTTACGGCACTACGCGTTGTCTTATTATTTTTCATGGATCTATCGATGGTAAGAATGCCGTACCAAAATATATGACCAAAATATACTCACTCTACCTGTACTTTTGAATTCTCACCTGCACTCAGTTGGACAGCTTACAAGTGACGGCATAATGCTGAATCTTATTATTTTATGCTCTTATATCGTTCTACATAGGTCATCTGGTGGTTCAAATGACCCATCATTTTTTTAACACGGGCCTGTAGTCTATTACTTATGATTTTAAGTTTTTATTTTCTTTCCAGAAAAAAGAGTTCTTATTGACTTTAACAAATGGAATTCTTGAGCAGAAACAATTAACTCTGTTGATAGCAGCGAGTCACTCATTCTCTTTCAGACCCCAATGATTTTTTCTAGAAGTCACATTGTAGTAATAATTAGAATTTTAAGTTTTTATTTTCTTATTATGTCACATAACTGAAATTCTGGACCAGGAACAATTAACTCTGGCGGTGTCACTCATTCTTTTCCAGCTATTTTGATAGCGGAGAGTCAATCAATCTCTTCCAGCCGCCAAATAATGTTCGTTTTGGATCACACTGACACTTCTTACAGAGCATGAAATATTGCTGTGTCCACCACAGAACCTCATCTTTAACTATTAACTCGTTAATTCTTTGATGGTTTTGTGGTATATTTTGTTTTAGACCAGTTTTTCAGTTGAAAACGGGGTCCATACTTAATTTTTTCCTCAAACATTTCAAGGTCAAAAATTAATTAGTTCTTATTAAAAAGTGGAAAATACTATTTTCACTGTTTTCAATCAATTTAATAAATAATATTCTTTTCATGTAGGCCATAAAGATAGTCTGTCAAGGATTTATTTAGTAAACAACTTCAAGAGGAAAATAAGGAAATGCAGGCACACTTCATAATATTGGAGTGGTTTATATAGCAATCGTATAAACATATTCGCCATTTACGGTCGAAACCGAATTACCTTCGAGGTTGTTAGAAAGCGACAAATATTTCGAAATGATTAGAATGAAAATTCATATATATTAAAATTTTTTAATAGTTAGTTTCACATGCTGTTTTTTTAGTCGAAATTAATGAGAACTAAACTTACTGGTAACAATGTCTTTCTCCTTGAACTTTCCTTAAAATATTAACTCTATAGTAATATCGTAGCGCCCTGGACATTTTATCGTAATTCATTGACAAATGATTCTTTTGGATTCCCCACAGTTTGGCAAGGCCAGATGGATCGACGATTTTGAAGACGCCAGTCTCTCGGTTTTTCCACGCTATGTAGTTGGTATACCGCTGGGCTGGATCATTCAATAATTGCTGAAGGAAATCCCACAGAAGTCTTCCATCTGCAAACGAGAAAAATATGTTTACATAATTTTGCAACAACAAATTCGATAAAGTGAAATTCTCCTGATGTTTACAAATATCTTTTAATTCAATGCTGTTTAAACGAAGGCGCTTTTCACAAAGTCAAGGTTGAAACAATCGTATTAGGTTGCTAACATGAGTTGCAAAAAATTAGTCGGCATTCTTTGGTAGACGTATTCGGATTCTTAAAATACTTACAATATCTGCAATATAATCTGTAATATCTATATGATAATTGCTTACACATTCAATGGAAGTGAGCGTTAACTACCTCATTATAAATTTATTATCGATTTTAATTTCTACTTCTGTTTTGATTATAGGGAAAGGAACTTGTGATATTTTTGGTTGCGCCGGAAGTAGCAATCTTTTTTAAAACATCCGGTGTGTATTATGAAATGGAAATGTTCAGTACTCGAGTTTCTAAATAACAAGTGATCCAACGAAAGCAGCTAATTCTTTTCTGCATAGAAAATTAAATTTACTAGAAATTACGACTTCTGCCTCATATTATTTTAAACAATTCGTATCCCTATCTGTAAATAATGTCGTTAAAGTGAAGAGTTATTATTTACGAAACAAAAAATATTTTTATTTCATGCTTATAGTTTATTTGAAGTGTTTAACAAATTAAATAATGGGTAAACTAAATATTCCTGGGAATTTGAAATATTACAAAATTCAATGACAGATATATGTTAAATTCTGAATAATGTGCTTAGTTATGCAACCTTACATACCAAAGATTCTGTAAAATTGGTTGCATAACCAATATGGAATTATTAGTTTGGTTTATTTTTTTAATAATATTAATATCAAAACGACGCATAGGAATTCAGTTATTTTATAAATAATTAGATTAAACTAGCAATGTTAGTATACATGTAATTTCACTCACGGAAACGGATAGAGATTTTGATTAAATTCACCGATTTGCAGTTCATATGCCTAAAAAACGATCACTGTGGGTGACATTTATTGACGAAAAGTAAAACTCGGCTAGCCTATAAGTACTTTGTCATAAATAAATACTCATTCACATTCTATTAAGACTGCTAATAATTATTATTGCATACAAAAGTAAGAGTACAGTTCTTACAGATATCGGAGTAATAGGTTTGAGATTATGTACCTAATATTGTGTTAATATACTACCCCGGACTGAAAAAAATATTTCATAAGAGGGCTTCTGCTTTACTAGTTTTGTTATGACTATAGGACAAGATTATGATGAATTATACAGGAAGTTAAAATAATTCATCATTTTCCGTTTATAATTGTTGAACCACAAGGCGTTGTATATCAGTAACTGTAGTTACGTTAATATCGTCTGCGAATATCGTCTTGAGGTTACCTGTTCACCAAATATCATGAAATTTAATGTAAACGATATCCTTGGTTGAATCAGAAGGTAAAACAAAATTGCTAATCAAATAAGACTCAGAATTTTACATCACATAGCATGCAAAATGTAAACGTGCAAATTTCAAATTCCAAACAACATCCTTTGACATATGAGGCATTTAAGGTGATTATTTATAATCTATAAACATATACGATAACTACAGACCTACGCAAAATTGTTAATCCGTGTCCTTAAGCCAAAAATTAATCACGTTTGAAATGGTTATGCATTGAAAGAATATTTAGTTCAATAGTGCAATGAAATTCATTAATAATAACATAATAACGATATTGACCGATCGGACTGTTGCTCACAATAGACTAGATATAGTTTTGGTAGGTAAAGTCTCTAGAAAAAACAACCTTATTGACATAGCAATCCCTAACAACAATAATATTAATATTAGGAGGCTGAAAAAATAGGCAAATACAGGGATTTAGAATTTCAAATACAGAGACAATGGGACATGAACAACACTCGAACGGTACCAATTTTTATGTCAACAACTGGAGTAGTCCCAAAACATCTATTTGAAATACGTCGGTCTGGACGAACATCTTTACCAACAGATGCAAAAAGCCGTCCTGCAAGGAACAGCCCGGACGGTCCGAAAATGCATGGGAACCTGCAGCCACGACGCCATCCACGGGCCTGATAACCTGGTAAGGGCTCCCACAGAGCTAAACCCTTTTGATATATAGTATTTCTGGGATTTAGTGAATTTTCCCCTAAAGGTATGCTATGCGTGTCTTAGAATGAGTATGCTGCCATACATTGTATGGTCAAGTCGGAAAACATTAAAATATATTTATTAGAAATGATGAAAAGTTGTGAAACGTTTCTTGCCAATAAATTTATAAAATAAAATGACAGTGTTGTTTATAGATGTTCAAAATTTAATTATCAATAATGTGTTTTTGTCTAGACAACTTTTGTTCAATATTAACGTCACCGAAATTAGTAGTTAGAAACTCAAATGAATCGTTTAATGGCAATTTATATTTTGCACAGAATTTTTGTTTTTCACTTACTAGTATTTGGTTCATGTGAATCACTTGGGAAGAACTCCCTTTTGAATGGTCCAGGACTCGAGAGAGGTTCCTTGGGACTTCTCGGAGGTAAATATGGCATTTGTGGTATCAACGAGAAGGCACTTGGTGTACTAGGTGGACTCGCGCTGTACGCTTTCTTATCTACAGCATCTTCATCAGAGTCCGATGGATTAGAACCACTTCCGTTGCTCCCGTTGCTGGTTATGAAAAACGCATGACTCATATTTTGGGTGTCCGCATGTTGAGGACTGCTCGCCTGACTATCAACAGACGGAGCTGGACTAAGGGTTACCGAATTACTTTGTGCCATGAGATGGGCTGCCAAAGAAGCAGCGTGCGATGAATGTAGGCTTTCATTGTTTTGTGAGAGGATATTCCATGTTGGAGTGGGAGGGTGCGAATGAGGTGACAGCGGGTAAGGATGTCTCGATGTAGGAGTTACAGGACTACTAGGCAGTATTCTTTGAAGATTATTTGCTTCTCTAACTAAAATTTGTAATACGTTATATAGAACGTCTCCCGAACCTGGAGCTCTTTCTGATAAATCAGTTCTTGTCAAAAGGCACATCGCTTTGCCGTTCATCTGAAACCTATCGTGATCTATCGGCTGTATGTCGAATTCTCTTTCTGCCCACTGGAGGAAAGTCATTACGTCGTCTCTGTTCCACACTCGAGGGTCTGAAGGCAACGACGATGGTAACTGACTCTTGTAGTCCAACAGTGGAGAAGATGGAGGATTCTGGTGAGCTATTGATGAAAATCCCAAGGGATACCTCCATAAGATGTCGGCGTTGAAAGGCAAGGGTAGTGGTAGGCGGTCCATATTTGTAGATGTTGGTATGGGAGGAAGGTGGGCTGGTACCAATTTCATATTTGCCACCTGAAATAAATAAAAAAATATTAGAATACTTTGGGCCAATTTTAATAGTATCTGTAATTAATAAATATGAAATTCCTGATATTTGTTCGTTTTTACTGAAGACTGAGTTTTATGTGGAAATACCCATTTAGAAATTTCTATCAGGATTTTTTACAGTATTATATAATTTTACCACGTGTTATTTACAGTTTGTATTTTATAGGTGCTTCTATTTGTTAACTGAAAGATTTGAATTACCTCTCAATAGAAAAGTGTTTTGTTGAGAACGGTGAAAATGTGTATATTCGCAAAGCACATAATGGCTCTTTACAAGGTATATGCTAAACTCTTTTTATGAATTAACTCGGGGATACTAGCCATTAGCATAATAAATCGACGGCTATAACATGTATTCGCAATCCGGTAAAAAAAATTGAACAACCCCAGATTATCATAAATGTCCCAAAGTCTGGCAGTTCTCATACAATTATAAAAACAAAAAACTTGGGACTAGAGTAATCCCATCTTAGAAATTAGTACTGAGAGAGAGAGAGAGAAAGAAAGAAAGAAAGAAAGAGAGAAAGAAAGAGAGAGAGAGAGAGAATAAGCGGAGCGTTTCTGATTGGTCAGTGTCAGTGGTGACGCCTACTATTGGTAGACATAGCAAGCGCACCCTGATATTGTCTTTCTCTTTCTATTGTTATTACACTGCCACTTACAGTAACGCCCATATCTAATTCACTCTACAGTATAATACCTATAAGGGTGTGTTGCGTCAATGTGACATTGTGTTCTAGAATTTTCAAGAACCTCTATTCTGGATTTTCTTTGAAATAGTTTGGTTGTTTTAGAGCTCCCAAGTTCACTGTCTCAACTGATTCCCATGGTGCTCTTATAGAAAGAAGAAACATTTCTAGCGGTCATTTAGAAGGTACTGTCTTTCAAAAGTACTTACAGAGAAGATTTATGAACTGCTACGTAACTAGTGTGCAGCATTTAAAACCACAAGAAAACTTAGTTTTCGCAAATTTGGTTAAAACAGCGCGAACTTAAATTTAACCAAAACCGTAGATAAATAATTTAGAGGTTTTCCAGTTATTTTAAACAATGCTGATGTATATTTGTTTGGCGTCCTTCACAGCATTCTCCCAAATATGCGATAAATCATTTACGTCATATTTTATTACACAACCGTGTTATCGCACAAGTTTTTGTGGGAAGTGTCTTTAAAGAACAATTAAAATAATTGAGAATAATTAACAAACTATTACTTGATACGGAAATAAATTTACCGTGAATTTTTATTTTGCTGGTGTTTAAGTGCTTTGTCATTTATGTGATTAAAATTATTATTTAATGATTGTGATTAACAGAATATTCCAAGAATTGTTGATAAGTTAAGGAAAAAAAATGAACGGAAAACTTTTATGTGTACTGATGTACATATATGCACATTAAATAGATGTCAACAAGCACGAAAAATGAACATGTATGCTTACAAGATGCCGATGTATTATACACGGTGCTTCAAAAAACATTTCGTGTTTCCTAGGACAAGTAGAATAGCTAAAAATAAGTGGAGTTTACTCGGTAAAATTATTTCTAAATGCCTGTTTTCGAGAAACGAGGAGTTAAAAAATATTTTTTTTACACATTTTTGACAATCGCTTGCAAAGTATTGGCACCATTGCCACATCCCAACACTCCATTGTTACATCTGACACTCAAAGGGGGAGCTAGTTACATGACTAATAGAGAGTATTTGTAACCTTCATGAGGTTATGGTTTTAGGTCAAAATTTTTGTAAAATTTTACTTGAAATTGTCACAGACAGTTCAGAAGTTGTAATTCAGAATTGAGTTTCACTTTAATAATTTCTTTGAATGTCAGATATAACAATGGAGTATTTGGATGTGCCAGCTTTAACAAAACATTCCTAACAAATTTCCTTACAATGATGCCAGTAGTTTCAAAGTAATTGTCTAAAATGTGTATAAAATAATATTCTTGAACACCCTGTATCTCGAAAGCAGAGGCAGTAAGCCCCAGTAGTAGTAATATTTAACTTTGATGGAAGACTAATAAGTTGTTTTATAGCAGAAAATATGAGAACATTTTGTAATGTATATAAAGTGCTCCAAATTCCAGCTTTATTTTAATTTTAGTACAAATTAGGTATTGTTTATCAATAATGCCCGCCAAGGAAACTGATATATATATTTTGGGACCCACAGAGACAAAATCAAAGTTATAATTTTTTATATTTATCATATCAAAAAAAGCGAATTTTTACTTGGAGTATAATTTTAGCCAAAACAAAATATTTACAAAGCTTGAGACGAATGCAGTCACATATTTATGTTTGAAAATCTTTTTCAAAAATAAGTTCTCTTTTTAGTGAAAATAAAAATATCTATTATGACTGACAGAAATCATTGTCGAACAAATATTTATAGACCAAACTCACTATAAAGTATAATCCTAGCGGATGTTGGCACTTTTAAGTCAATACATGAAAAACTAATATTTTTTTCATATGTGTCACCCACAATCAGACAGGAAGATTCTCCAATATTCATTAAGAATGGTTGTCACGCCTTTGGTCACTGGCACAACGTGTTTATTGGTTGTATAACTTCAACATGAAACTGATTATTTGAAACAAGCGTTTTATTAATGGACGTCAAAAGGTCAACTCGTATGTAATTTAAGAAATAAAATTCTAAAATTAGCTCTGCAATTTGGCAATTTACAATTGAGAGATTATTGACGTTGATTATTATTATACAACATGTTTTGGAAGATTTTTGAAATTTTTGGTTTGGAATGTTAGCATTGGAAGGCCAGTTTTAAGTATCAAATTCTTATTTCCAAATTTAAAAATTTATATTTTTGATTAAAAATAGTAGGTATTAATGGAATTATTAAACTTGAAACATAAATGACCACTTCAATTTTGCTTGTCAAAAAAGAGTAAGAAATACAAAGGGGTTAAATCAGAACATCTCGGCTATCATTTCCAGTATATCCAGTAATTTTTAAAAATGTACAAAACGATATTTTGTACCAATGAAGGAATTTTGTGAAAAACGGCTTAAAGAAAGGAACATCATTGACATTCATTGTTCCAAACATTTACTGTAGGTAATGGATATAACGAACATAACCAGATTGAAGTTTTATATAAATATTCTGTATTATAGAGTAGGTATACATTTACCATAGCCCATAGTTTGTTTATGTTAAATGAAGAAACTAATTAGTTAACATATAACTGTTTAACATTTATTAATATCCCAAACCATTTTATTCTTAAAAACTAATTTACTATCAATGAGGAAATTAAGAATTAATTCCAAACATATTTTGGAAAATTATGAGTGTATTTGTCTACTGGTTTAGAAGTTTATCTAAAACAAACATTATAACCGGAAATAACTTATCAGTTTTTAAAATACAACAGATATATTAATATTTATTTTGTATATATTAAAACTTCAACAATCTTTTCCCGATCGTTTATGTTGAAATTGACGGTATGACGCGAAAATAAAAATTTTACAGTTTTATGTTTATATGTGAACCTCAAAATAGGTTATTTAAATAAAAGAACTTGTCATTTATGTAACAGCAAAATTTTATAAATATGATGGAGCAGATAAAATAATACTCAGTATCACAAAATACAAATAAACCACTGAGTAACATATTTTATTAACTAAAATTACATCCTAAAAATTCAATCAATGGATAATTTGGGGAAGTGAGTAATTAAAGGGAATAATAATAATGCCTTTATTACCAAAACAGTAAAACCAATTACAGAGTAATTAATGAAGTAATAAGAATTACAATCAAGCTTCACTGTAATATTAATAAAATAGAGGTGAAAATTAATGCAGTGTCTCAAGTGACGTGTGTATTCACACTCCTTGGCAGATATTTTTAACTACCAATGTCATACTGCTGATGCAAACATAGAGAATGCATCAACAATATGGGGCGACATCAACATGGACACTAACTAGGTAGGCCATTCAGACAGAAAAACCAATACCTACGCCTTGCAGTCGACACACCTTGGTTCGTTACAAACTTGGTTATTTTCAACAAACTAAAAACCAACCACTGCTTGGAGTCATGAATGGAGTATCAGAGAAGCCTAGGTTAAACTGGAATAATGTTGGAAAACTCATATAAGACTTAAGAAGGCCAATGAAATACATAATAAAAAATATTTTCAAGCGGTAGGTATTGTATTGTTTAGAATATACTTAAAGCTTATGAATGATATTTTTGGTGAACATTTGAAAGTACATTTTAATTTCTTTCAAGGAGAATTCGAACTATCAAATTATTGAGCCGTACTGTACATTTGTGGCCTCTGGCAAATGCATTTGTTGTTCAAGAAATACAAGCAACATTTTATTAAATTAACATTCAATGGTTCTCTCGACGTATTATCACATCGGCCATAAATAGAATTTCGCCTAAGAGTATACCTACATTGGATTATAGAAGTGGATTATAATGAAGGTGCCTAAACTGGAGTAGTTCCGTTCTGACAATCCCCTCTTGTCAGTGGATCCAACGATAGCTTGGCTATTGGATCGGATCGGGTACATTACGCATTCCTTAGTTAATAGAGCAAAATCACTGATTTCTAGTAAGGTATAATTCATTCTCTGCATGAAGACAGCTTAAATATTTTTGGAAATTATTTAAGAAATTTCAGCGGGAACTTTTGAAACTTCAGTATTTCATTTTCTGCTCGAGGGAAGTGTTTTCGCCACTATTATTTAAAATTTTCAAACATGGAGCAGTGGTTGAGCGCACAGCGTGCGCTCTGTGCGACATTAGTTTGTATCACGTTTGAAGAAAGTGCTTCCACATTAAACTTCAAGCAACCAGGTCGGTAAAAACCACATGTTGCCAAGAAATTTGCGTCAGTACTGAATATTACTGACACATCGTTACGAAGAATGTGATATATTGGCTCACCTGATTTACAGTGAAAATGAGATGGGATTTGTAAATATAATTTTTGTTAGATGGAGTATAGTTTAATAATGAAGAACTAAGTGAGTTGCATGAATAGTCATTGTATATTCCGAAGTTTTTCCAAGATAATCAGTGAAACGCAATCACTACATACATATGGAAGAAACTTTATTAAAGGAATACTTCCATGGGTTTCTGAAATATTTGTTTCCAGCAAGATAGGGTTAAAAGTCTTATTGTTTTTGTGCCCATTGCAGCTTTGAGAGAATTCTTGCCGAACAGATTTTTACCTCAACACCATGACATTTTATGACCTGCCAGATCCCCAGATTTGCCCTGAAGTGACTTTTTTCTTAGAGGGTTTCCGAAGAGACATATAAATTATCAACTGTAAACAGGCTCGCATTTCCAAATTGTTTGTTGGTAAATCGAGATTGTCAGAAAAAAAACCTGAGGGATGGCATACTCTACAGAAATCTCAAAAAATCTAACAATAGCCACTTCAAATATTGGAATTTCTTTTCGAGATATTCCACTACATTGGCGAACCCTATATGTAATAGTGGTAGTGTAATTTTAAGTAGATTCGAATAACGTAATATCGATAAGTAAAATAAATGTGAAAATCATATTTATTCGAATTCATCGTATAAGGCTCGCAGATCGGTCTTTGTGTTAAACGGAAAGAATGAAAATGCAAACGAGCTAAATAAAAACACACTCCTCACCTTGAGTTCAACTTCCGTGAGCGTCAAACCTACATAAACGCCTGTCTTATGACTGTACTGTTTTAATCGCTCGGCTTTGATCATAGTCGCCACCACAGTTTGGCTGAAGGGGATTTATTGCATCAATTGTTGGTACATATACATAATAGAGATGATGTAGGCATATCCATTGGTTCATTCCATGAAATTTTTTAGGATGTTTTGAGTCGAAATAGTGTGGCAGCAAAATTGTCTCGAAAATTGTTGAATTTAGAACAAAAACTGGGACGATTGGAATATACTAAGGAATTGCTAAATGAAGTTATGCGGAAGTAGGGAAATGTGTCGTATCAGGTGACGAAACATGTGTTTACGGTTATGACGTCGAAACTAACGCATAACAGTTATAACGTCATAGTGCGCCAGGTCAATGCCGGTTTTGCAGTGAAACAATTAATAGCTTTTGTAGTACCATATTGCACGTTTTTGCTTAATCGTCAATACCTTAATGATGCCCCAGCAACCATATTCGCCAAATCTGGGGCTCTGTGGGATTATTAGCTGTTCAGTTTATGATTAAAAGGGTATCTATGGGAGAGCTAAATGTTATCCAAGATACTGTTTTGGGTGCATTTATATAAAAATAGGCAAATACTCCTCTATTTATTAACCGATTTTCTTTTTTCTTTGTTTATACATACATAGAGCTTTAGTTTTACCACAAACAATTGCAAACAGTATTAAACCACTGACATAAATAAATTATAGTATTAGATTTTGACGATTGCACTATTTTTTTAATAACAGCTGCACTACTTCTGTTAAACTTCTGGTCGCTAGAGGGCACTATTCTTCCATATACTTTGACAAGCAAAACTTCACTAACGATTGAATTTCGACCTCGGACCATCACCAGTAAAATTTAATGGCTATTTTGACAGCATTGGTGAAGACGAATAAATAAAATACTTTCCAAAATAACGAAAATTTTACTTAAATTTTGAGCACAGCATTTGCATTTTTCTTAACGAAATTTGTGCTTGCACTTAGGAAAGGAATATGAGTTTTAGGAATTTCTGCTCTAGAAACTTGCCGTATGATAGTTGTTACAAAAACATATCGTGCGTCCAAGTTCGGCCTTTAGCCTCAAAATACTGAAACTAATTAGGTTAAAGAAAAATATTTTTATTCCATGTCACATTGGTACTTTGAGAATCTGAGGCAAGCCAAATAACAACTAGTTTACATTTAAAATATAAGTATTCCATACAACAGAAATACTTCAGATCCTAATTTCTCGAGCGAGATATTATATGATATGACTTTTATATTACGTTTATATATTTTTTTAATTCTAGGTATCTATCTATGTTTTCAATTTGGCATCATCAGAAAAAAAATTGCGCCTAGTTAATTGTCGCTTTGTCAAGAATTTTTTACCGCAAATTATCGCAGTAATCGGCGCCTCACCACAGAATTGCTTCCAATGCCATTTGATGACTATCGCGCAGCTCTCGTTTGGTTTATCTGAAAAGCCTCTTTATATCGCGAGCATTTAAAAAAATACTGAATTACTAAATATAGATATATTGGAAAAGTCTAGGGATATTTTTAAAACATCATAAACCCGATAAAATAAATTGCTGTATCGTTAAAAATGTACTTGGAATTTTCATATCAGTTCAATTGATGAACGTTGCTATTGGATAGAAAAATGGAAAAAAGATAACAACAGTTCCTACTACCAAGTAGTTTCAAATTCAGTCATGGAATGTCATTTAACTTTGATCATAATAAATCGAGCGGTAAGTTTCCTTTCAGCTAGCATGGGGCAAACCGGAGTAGCTAAGCCGATAGGTGTTTCCAATAGGGAAAAAAATCGATTATGGGGCCGTTTTAGGACAGTTCGGACAAGCAACATAAATAGCAATAGAAATAGAACTGCAGCTCAAAACTGATGTTTCATCATAGAGTGCTCAATACCCGGATCCGAATTCGGTTGAGCACATGGGTATGTGTTCTAACGTAGAAACCTTCTACATATGGTAAGAAACCGACGCCGCGACGGGGAAGCCCTACATTCTATTTTTTCCAGGTTTCAGGAGTTTTGCAATAATCCGAAGATAGCGTGCTTTAAACAATTTCTTTCAACTGTAAAGGTTTGTTGACTAATATCAATTCCTAAATCTTGTTTGATTTATAAAAATATTTCTACTTTTCCGATGTGTGCATATACTAGAAATGGTTGAAAAGTTAATTTTGAGTAGCTGAAGAGTCGAGACGTGTTCTAGTTATAGAGATTATACTTAAGTATAGAGTATGTAAGTCATTGAAAAAAAGTAACGCACGGTGAGAGAATCAGAAAACCAAGTTTATGTATCGCTTCTCACTGGTGCTTGTTTCCGTCAATCAAGTGATAGATATTACCTCTGTGGTTCTAGTGCTGTCAATGCGAGTTAGGGGCGGCCTTCTACTCAACAGACATCTTAAGGGTAATCATTATAACTTGGAAGATGAGATGAAACCCGCCGAAGTGGTGAAAAATATGAAATCATCCTCCAATTTCAAAAGTTTTTTTAAATATTATTTTCAAACAACTAATTAAAAATGCATAATTTGGGGTTATCATAAGTCCAAATGGGCGCACGAAAGGTCAGAGTTGCACCAGGGATTGTTTCAGAAAACTATAAAGGTTTCTGGAACTGGGAACCCTAAAAAATAGTCCCAGGCGAAGATGTGGAAATGTTACTATCGCTTCTTAGTTCCAACAGCACGAAGAAACGCCACAACATCTATCCAGAGCTACAAAAGCAACTTTTGCAAGCTACCGGTGTTAGAGTTTCAATGGAAACTATAAGAAAGACGCTTCGCAGAGAATGGTTCAGCAGAAGACAGTTAAGGGATCTACAGGTATATCCGCAAAATAAAATTGCCCTACTCAATTGGTTTTTGGACCATCAAAACTGGACAACTGAAGATTGACGAAATAATAATTGACGAATTCGTGTGCTAACAGGTCGTGGGAGACAAGACTGAATCATTCCTGTCCCCAAACACAGAGGTGGGTCTGTAATTTTTTGGGGTGGTATCATAACTGACTTGATTCCTATTAGACAAACTATAACAGGTCCTAGGTATGTGGAATTAGTGCTACAACCTAAAGTTAGCCTTTGGAGAGGTTGAACACTTGTCGGGTATGTACGAGTATAAAAGAAGGATAAGAGCTTGTCAGAAAAACACTGGCAACATAGAGCAACTCGTGGAAGCAGCATTAGAGGAATGGGGAAATGTTTCCCAAGCAGAAAGGTCATAGCAAGTATGCCAAGTCGAATTCGTTCTCTCATTGATGCTAGACTATCAAATTATCAAAATCGAATTATTACTCTTCAGGTATTGTCAACTTTAGTTTTTGGTAACATTCACATTTATTATTTTCAATAATATTTTTGAATTACATTTCGTATGGATAACTTGTTTCTTATTTTAAAACCATTTATTATTAGTAAAATACTGTTTTTGTGTACTTCCTAGGTGATTCCATATAAGTTTTGTTGTGTGTACTTTAGTAATTTCATCTTCTTATTAGAGGTTAAGAGACATATAAAAAATATATTTCTTAAACAATCAAACCAAAATACTTGAAACGCTTAATTCAGTCGAATTACAGTTTAATTCATTCCGTATTTTTATTGTGAAAATTTTCTTTGTTATCGATACAAAAGTATGTCTTCACTGTAAGAAATCTAGTTTTATATTGTTAGACGATGACGCAACTGTACGCTCATTCTCTCTCCTATTGATACAGCAATGTTTGCATTGCACGACTGTTTCACTTCCTACTCACAAGTCATATTTATTTTAATACATTCCGCCTGGGTCAGATATATTGAGTTCGTGTTTGAAATATCCGGTTTAAATATAAGATAATGGTCGGGGAAATAATTACGGGAATGTTCGCATTGAAATGCAGAAAGTTTTTGAAATGCGAAAACTTGAAATAACTTCATCATGTCTTAATTTTTGCCTGGCATAACTAAGATAAAATAAATGGTCAATGAAGTCAATGAAGTTTAATATTTTATCGCGAAATGAATTTCGACATCCAGGATAAAATATTAAATTCAGTTATGTTTACTATATACATAAATAATTATTTGAGAACTCAATCAGTTGGGAGCGCAACTGATGAAGGTTTTCGATTAGAAACAATATATTGTCTTGCGTTCAATGGATTGAAAAATCTCTAAAAGTTAGTATCAATGAAGTTTGTTTCGATATAAATATTTTAATTCATTAATTTTATGTTTACAAGAATAACAAACATCCTTCAAAGTCTTTAGTTAACACATTACTAAGGATTGTTAAAAAATACACATATACAACACATTTCTAAAGAACATCATAAAGTACAGTTCTGAAGTAATGGACTTTTGAATGCGATCAGATCTCCAGAAGAGACATAATAAGGAATGTGAAGTAGAGATCATGGGCATCATAATTGTACACGGACAAAGGAAATTCGAAGAAAGACTTCAAGACAAATGTTAATTTAAGACCCTATAGACGAATAAAGAGCTGGAGAGAGGAGATTAATAGAGAAATTAGAGAAAAAGAACTCAAGCAAGTCCCGTGGTAAACAAGAACGGTATATTTTAGTGATAAGTCTAGTAAAAGGGGAGTATATTGAAAGAGATTAAACACTATTTGTAATAAGCATATTTGCAGCACTAGCCCTGGGATTAATTTATCACACCTATATATATATATATATATATATATATATATATATATATATTATGTATGTATGTACTTGGGCCGGATAATAAAAATGTTAGTTTGATTACTATAGCACATAAATAAAGCAGTTATATTAGCTTTGTTATCATAAGCAACGCAAACATCAACTACAAAGTTGTCCAGATGAACATGGAAAGACGTTTTCTAGAAATAGCAATGCGGTAAAGTACATATAACATATACACAGAATTAAGCACCTGAAATGATAATGGATGTTATTTGATTATAAAAGATTACCGTAAATGACCAAGAAAAACAATGGCATTCTAGAAGCCAGAGAGAGAGAGAGAGAGATAACAACACAGGCAATGATTAAAGTTTTTGCTCAATTAACATTCGCAATAATTAAATAATAGATAGAATATCAATGATGAGGGAATATTGAAATGTGAATTTAAAAAAGACGATTTGATAAAGTAATCCTATTAGAGAAATCATCGACTGACCTTGAACTATCCCAGCGACCTATTTTTATCGATAATTACAAACAAGTGCCTTTTTCCGGAACAACAGATGGAAAGTGTCAAGGCGTAATTTTTGCTTTAACCAGTTTAAATACGCAAGTCCGCCTACAATTAAAATTCTATGACAAAATATTGACGCCAGAGCAAGTACCACACTGCAGTTGTGTGCATATCTCGCACTAAATACATTCTTTAGTTTATATATCACGGAAAACTCAAATCCTAAAAATAAAGAAGATATTTCCCAAGTTCATGGGCCATCAACTGAAAAGGTCGTATGTATACTCGTTAATTAAAATGTAATTTTGATAGCAGTTGGCGCCCTTGACTCTTGAGAGTTGAACGCCCTCTTTAGTATACTTATCTAAATCTTTTACACAGCTTTAGAAGAAGTAACGTGACACATCAGCCCACCTTGAAATAGTTTAACGATTCATATACATAAATAATGTTTTTTTTATTCGTAGAAAGAAAAGTTTGATGTTTCATAAATTATGTCCCTATGGATTTTACAATCTTAGCAATTTTGTCGGTTAGCATTTTTAGGTGTAACAAGTGGTATTCGATTTCATCAAGTAAGCAGTTAGAGAAACAGTTGATTACAATTTATGATCTGTTTCTCTGAATTTTATAAAAAAGAAAATCAGCATATTTGTGTTTGTTTTATTAAAGTTGCTAACAGTAGGCACTTTATACTTTCATTGAAAATAGTTTCAGTCAAGTAATAACTTGGCCTAGTCTGTAATTTGAGATATACAGGGAGAACTATCAAAATAGATTGATTAACTCTTGCCATAAGATTTTTTTAGATTTGATGGTAGTAGATTAGTGGTAGAAAGTAGGATAGAACCACTTAATTGCGGGGTTTTCTCATAAACAAGTGAACATCAGGAGAAGTTCCAAGCCGTTCCTAAATAAAGTATAATAACTGGATATTAAAGTTCTTCACTCTCAGTATCTTTTTCCAAAAACAAATGATCGTTTTTTCTGGTACTTGTTTCATGTTATCTTATATATATATCGTGGGTACGAATTTCTTACATTTATTTATTTGAAATATGAAAAGTAATTGAAATAAGATATACAGTAACTTAGCACCTTAAATGATGAAGTAGAGAGATTTGTATGAGTGGAGCGAGAGGGTTAAATCGTCTTAGAGAGTGGTAGAAATGCCCCTTTCGAAGGTTTTCTTTTCTCAGTTTTTCCTTCAACAGAGAAGTATTTGAAATTCTAAATGGCGAACAAAGTGCAGTAATTCTTCTTCACAGATGTTCTGCAAGAGATGTCTACAATATGATCAACCAGTATTCCTGTATATAAATAGTGTTTCTATGTTGTGTGATAATTAACTGTATTTGGAGACATTTCAACTTCAAATCTGATAATTTCTGAAATGATAAAAATATGTATTACTATTATGCCTTTCGGCCAAAAAGAACGCCCTTGTGATCTTTTAGAGAATGACTGATGATATTACAAAAAGAGATTTACATAGTTTTCGTGGATAACATCATTGTATTTAGGACATTACAAGAGCGCCCAGTCAGTGTTTTTTAACGATTGAGAGAAGCCAATTTTCGAATTTAATTGGATAAATGTGTTAGTACACTGAATCGTGAACAGTTAAAGCCATAATGTAGTATACAATGCCCAAAAAAATCAAAAGATATTAAATAATTCTTAGGTCTTTTAGAATACTACCGAATGTCCAAAAGGTGCTTTGCGAAACTCACTTGATCATTCACTCACTGTTTGAAGCAAAATACTAATATTGTTTAAGGATTGTAAGTTTATTTTTCATTTCTTTATCAATTGCAACTTCAATTTGTAGTCAATTTCTTTAATATAGAAATTGATTGACGCTTTGTTAGAATATCTATGAGGTATACTCTCTTTAAAACGGAATCAGTAATCGACCCAATTGTGGAAATTGCATTATTATTCTGATGCCATTTGAAATACTTATCTGTTACAGAATATAAGACAACCGAGTAACCAAATTCTTCTTCAATAATCCTTTCGAAATTAATCATGGCATACAAACAATTCAAAAGTTACAACTTAATTATTTTACTTTTAGACATAGCATTTCCGTATACCAACTTAATTTCCTGTTAGATGTTATTTTTAAATAAAGAATATTGAAGGTCACCAAAAGTGTGCACCAAACAATAAACATACGTAATGCTCTTAACGAAAACCCAGAAATGATTGTTTGGATACCGACGGTTCTGTATCACTGAGATTTCTATAATTAAAATGGAATTTCCCTTGAAAAAATCTTATAAATTACGAATTTTGTGATATAAATACGTTATAATATATTAATGAAAATGACAACAAACTCAGATACGATTTATTGCTAGTTTATACAGAAAATAGATTTTTACGTAAAAAAATTGTATATTGGCTTTTTATCCGGTAGGATTCGTTTAACAAACGATTTTACACTGAAACAGTTGCAGCCGTTGAGTTGATACAATGAAATAGGCACATATGAATTCATAGTCACTCACTCACATTTTAATTTTTGAAAACAAGACAAACCCGTTAATCCTAGGCGTATTTATGGAGGGGGGGGGCAGTCCTCCAAAATTTGTTTGCAATGAAAGGAAAGACTAAAAAAGTATATACCTTCACTGTATTCTATTTTTCTCTAATGTCTTAGTCTAACGGTTGACGAACTTATAAGTATGTATTATAACCCTTCTTCTAAATAAAGAATATTGCTATTATTAATTAAGAATTACTTAATACTTTGGTTAAAATCGATTTATAAGTCAAGGTCGTAGTGATTCGGGTAAAAAGATTCTACAGACAAAAGTAAAGCACTTTACCTCACAAATAATGCTTTTTTTAAATCGTTTGAAATACTTCACCATCAATAACTTCTCCCGTTTATTCTCTCTCATATTGTACGAATATATCAGAAATGACTCAATATTAAATTTCCAAAGCTGACCATGTAAAAGACACACTATAATAACCCCATTTATTGTTAAATGAGTTATGTCATGGCCCGTTTCTATTTTTATCAACTGAATTGGCTTAATGTGCCCAACGAAGATCCGACTTGTATTACATTTGTATAATGTTTGAATACGTTAATTTATTTTGGTAAGAAAAGCTATTTTAAGGATGAAAGAATTGTTGCCACTAAAGAGTTGGATTTTATAGAACCCACTATGGGTACTGGCTCACAATCAATTTTTCGTGCTAATTTATTGACAGAAATTAAAGTAAAGAGAATATATGTATCAAAATATTGCATTATATTCTAAACTGATTACTAATTAATGAGGTGTTAAAATGGAGTTGGAAACAATACAATGAAGGAATTGTATTGTTTAATTAAACTTTTGTCATGACTTGGTTTCGAGTGTACGATGAAAAAGATAATACGGATGTCAATTCTAGTCTAATATTAGAAAAGTTACCAAAACCTAGTATCAGATTCTAATGTTTATGACAAAGAAGAAATAGACCAAGAGCTAGCAGCTAAAAACGTACGTGGTCAAACATCCGACTAGAACGTGGATAAAACGGTGTCCCTGCGTTAACAGATTAAATAAGCCCACCGGCGCCGTTGGAAAACCCTTGCCAGAAAAATGTCCCCAAAACATGGAGTGAAAAACGTTATAGAAAATCGGGGTGTTAATTTGTATTTGGCTCCTCTGGGTGATAGCTTACAGCGTTCTAATACTGCCAGACAAAATTTTAGCATCAAATCTCTAGCCAGTTACAAGAGAATATGACGTTACCTCGTAACAGACGTCAAATGAATAGAGCTTCTCTGGATCCTAGGTAATAGTGTCATAATATTGTCAGACGAATTTTCGGTGTCAAATCCCTCCACAGACAATATTTTTGTCATTTTTCCATTTTTAATATAATGGACATTTTTTACATTTGGCAGAGCACTAATGTGTAGATCCAAAAGTTCTGAGTTTGACATTGGGT
Source organism: Octodonta nipae (assembly GCA_034190945.1). Taxonomy (NCBI): domain Eukaryota; kingdom Metazoa; phylum Arthropoda; class Insecta; order Coleoptera; family Chrysomelidae; genus Octodonta; species Octodonta nipae. The sequence continues at coordinate 72,047,464 of CM067216.1, read as the reverse complement.
TTCGGTAAATTCAATGTTTTAATTTTTCTATAGTGATAATTTATCGACAAGAAGGTTTGTGTGGGATTCATATGTATTTTTGTAATTACTCCCTCTGGCTAAACGGCTGAAGGGATCATAATGTAGTAATAAAGGGCAACTAATAGCTTATTGTCAATTTATAGGCAAAATACGGCTCAGGCCCTATAACTGACGGGAGTCATTTAAAGTTATGCAATGTTAACAGAAAAAATATGTTGTTGATCTAATTTGATTATTAACATTTTAAAAAGACATAATTTAAGAAACGCAGTATTTTTTAATAAGGATCAATTAAAACGTTAAACTAGGCTGGCCACTAAAATAATAAGGTAGATTTTGAGAAATGTTATGGTGTCCTATTACAATGAAACTTATACCAAATTATTTGTGGATTTAGATCAGATAATATGTAATAAAGGAGATTACATTCGTATATTCTATGAAAAATGTAGTTTTTATTTCGTAATAAATAAAATTGCGTAATAAAATTCCAAATACTGAAGTAATTTTGTTATATTCATATATTTTTCGACATCTAACCGGACAGAAAAAGAATGTTATTCATCAAATTTTACGAAATATTTTAATTGTTTTTTAGAGACGATCGTTAGCAATTTAAAAAATTACGTCTCTACAAATTAAGTTATTTGCCCTCGTAACGATAATAAAAGTCAACAAGTACGCGGAACAACTATTCCAAATAACTAAATTCGCTTCCTGATTCGTTAAAATTAAGTATTATCTATGTAATACGAGATCACCTTAAAGAGATGTTGTAACGATGTTAAGTAGTACAGTAAATAAGCAAGTAAAATGTCATCATATTATTACATTTTAGGATTTCAGTAACCCATTCGAGAAATCTATTTCGTAAACATCAAAATATCATGTTAGAACGTATTAAATAGAACCGACCATAAGCCCTTTAATTTAAATCTCATCTCGAGGCTCGTTATCACTGGAAGTAATGTCTAACACTAACAGATTATTCTGACTTTATCCTTACGCACAATGAAACCCTTGTTGGAGTTATTAAATTACTCGAATTGCAAGCTTCCAGCAATAAAGCAGTAGGGATGCCACTTGAAGCCTCTCAACTTTGTCAATTTCGGCTCTTGAGGTATAAATTTGAGTAAACTGTCCTTTACCCATCAAGGGTGTATTTTTATTATGGTAATTGTTTGATGTTTGTTTTAGACACATACAATTATACAGAACAATATAAGAGATACTGTTTACAAAGTAGTAAACGGATTAAGTAATTTATATATTATCTTAAATAAGTGTGAAAATGTAATAAAAAACTTCTTGATGTTGGAATAGAACTGTGTTGTATTATAGTTAGTACGCTTGGAATACTAAGAATTAATTGAGAATAGTTAAAAAAATTAAGCAAAATATATCTTTGGAACATTTAGTTTTTTTTCACTACCATTCTACTGCTTGCATTGAAGTAAAATTTTCAAGCGCATTTGTAAGTACAAGACGTCTAATTTATAAAAAAATCGTTCTACATAATTTTGTGACAGGGTTTTGAGAAATCGAATTGATTCTTTAAAGGTAAAATCTAAAAACGTTCGAAATAATAGTAGATACGCCAGACAAGCTAAATTGCATCATAATACCGAATACACCTGATTTCGTCCGGAAACAAGATTTGATTGACGGCTATTTAGAAGAACATACATATTCTCTTTAAAAACATGATATGGAATTTATTGAAGAAAATGATTTGTTTTCTATGTAAAATCGTACCACTCTTGTAGCTAACATAATATAAAGAATTCAACAATTTTAAATATCGAAAACAACAATGAGGTACAATTTCGACAATACATTTGAGAACATCAAATTTTCAAAATATTGAGGTATTTTTCAAATGCTGTGTGTGTGTGTGTTGCTTGCAGCCTAAAATTATGTTTTAAGTTGATATTGACAATTACGAGTAAATCGAACTCAATATTACCTATAAACTGCTTCAGGAAAACATTGTTCGACGATTCCCACACAGGAAATAAAATTTCATGTCATGAACTGTTCTTGAAATATACATTTACACATATCACACAGGAAAAGTAATTGTCAAATCCATAGACTTGCTTTCTCTCAGTTAATCCTGCGAGAGTTGTTCTATAAGAAACCTACTATTTTCGACAAATTGCACTTATTACACTTTGATTTTTAGTTATTAAACTAATCTATTTTTCAGAAATCGTTGTGAGAGAAAACTCAATTGAACAATTAAAGTAGATATGTCCCCCTCCATCATTCATAAATTACTGAAAAATATGTATGTTTGGTTGCATACCCAAGCCAAGAAAGTCATTTTACTTGTTACTTTGTTAGTTGACCGATTCTGATGCGATTTTTTAAAATTATTAGGTATATATACATATGTGTATATTGTGCAAAGGATTTAAATGTTTAAATCTGAAAGGAAAGGCCCAAGGGATTAAATTTTCTACATATATATATTTTCAGATATTTAAAATGTGTCTGTACCAAATTTTGTAACAAATTACGCACCACTCAATAATTATATGCAGAATATGAATGTGAATGTTCTCTGGTGATTGCTAAACGTAATGGTATGTATTTTATTTAATTCACACTTAATTAAATATAAAAATCAGTAATTTAAAAAAGTTACAGTGGTTGGATTCGAACTCACGACCTTCCCTAAAAAGTTGCCATTACGCCATACAGACAGCTCATAATTTATTGAAAAATAAACTTTACTTATTATAAATAGATGGAATTTTAGAGTGACTTTATTTTGTACCTATACAGCCTATATAAAACTAACTTATGCTCAAATATTTGTTTTTGTCTTTTTAATTCATATTCATTCATATTTTGTACCTACCCTGGGACAACAATTTAAAAATATAAATGGCTTTGGTATTCCCTTAGGCTCTGTCCCAAGTAAACGCAAAATGCGTGGTGTAATACGTCGATGTGATTATAAATTTCAGCTAAAGGCTAAAACAAACCAACTAAGCGATTTGACAACATAAAATCGCTACAAGCGTACGAATTCATTTTCCAGTAAGGACAAAATGAGTTCGTTTTATGTATTGGAGAGTTTGCGGCTGTCACTTTGACGCAACGCACCGCCCAAATCGTATTTACGTGGGACACAGCCTTACGCCGTGTCCCCAGTCAATATGGGTCACATTCTGTATACAATATTAGAGTTGATTCCATTCAGGGGAAGGTTGTTAGGCAAATGTAAAGAAATCTAAATGAAGTTAAATTTCCTGAACTATTTCATAATATAACCTTATTGGAAAAATGAAGTGGGAAACATTTATTTATTTTTATCTACGCCTCTGCATGCTATTCTAGATAACGCTTGAAGCGGTATAAAATTGTTTTATCAGTTCCTCAAGTAAGACTTCCTCAAAGTATTGCGATGAATATGACGATAATGTCGACATTAATCCATTTCCCTACCCGGAAAGGAGAATTCAATGTCAAAATGAAATGAAACCTGTATAAAACCATTCGGCAGCGTCTTAGGCTTCCGCGTTCATTATTTCTCCTCGGTTATTTTTTTCCTTTGTCGTTAACTCTTGCCAACAAAGAAATGAAATATGTCGAGGAAGAAATAAAAATCTTGGGAAATAAATATTAATGATTTGTCAGCAGATTTTTTTTTTAATTTTTCACTTCATATCCCGGAAATGTTATTTAAAATACAGTTAGTCAAAGACACTTGCGTTATCAATGCCATCTGAGGATATGTTAATTATTCGTTTGCGCGGCTAAGTAAATTGTTTCTTCAAACGTTATTGCGCACATATTTGGAATTGAATGCCGAATTCACAGACTGTCGGAAAGTATTTCCTTAACGAAGTCACAAAAGAATAATTTCGAAAAATTACGTAAGCGTCCTTACAAAAATGCTTTACATCCTTTTCCTGATTGTGTAACATACATAGTGCGCATCCTAAAATATAACTCAATAAATATATTAGCAAGATGTAATTAGAAGTATAAAAATATTTTAAAATAGTTGTCGTATTGTTTTTTTATGAGGCCCCATTCAAAGCTAGAACCACAAGTTGTTGCAATTGTAATGTAGGTTTGTTCGTACATGGGGAACAAGTATAAGTTAGTCGTAATCAAATCCGGAAATTCGAGGTAGGTTAAAGCTTTTTGGATTTAGAGGATTCATGATCTTTTCTAATCTTTATAATAATTTTTTTTTCTGTATTGATAAATTTTTGCCTTTTTTGCTTGTTTTATTTTGTTCTAATTGTCAAATAAATTCGAAAAACGTTCTCACATTTCTATGCAGGTATTTATAATCATTTCATTTTTGGAGACATATTTGGTCAATCTAATCACTAGACCATCAGGAAATTTAATTACAGTCTTACTGGAAATTCCATATACACTAGAGTATTGATTTTAGATACTGTGGGAAATATAATATGCATATTCTGATAGGCTAATTCACCACGTTTAACGTCTATTTTAATTTAATACATATAAATGAATTTGAAGTGATTTTGAAGTCAATGCTATTTTGTAAGTTTAAATTAGTGTAAACCTTTTTTTTTGCAGGGTGTTAGTGGGGAATAATTTTTGCTTTTATAGTGTTATAGGCAGTGTCGAAGGGGACATTGCTGACAAACTCGATTGTCTTTAAAATTTATCAACAGACAATGGGGGCCGATCAAACAAAAAAAAACTTCAAAATAATGAAGTTCAAATATACCTCCGGTTTAGATAAGTCAAACAAGCTACATCACACGTGGCGCGCCTAATCCACACGGCTTGAAACTTGTCAATATTGGTAATGGCTATGGTTGCCGAAACATCCAGGTGAGAAAATACTTTTCGGTAGTCTTTTGTTTTTAGTCAGCTTATGTGTCTAAAGCATTAATGATTTATATCACGTCACTACATAACTATCGAGAGACATACACTACAAATACTCGATAATATTGAACAAGACTAAAATATCTGGCAGGAAAGTTCACATAACCAAAAACTCGGATTTATTGAAAACATTTGATGTTCATATTTCGGATATACACAGTTTTGTAATATTTAAGATATAAACAATATCAATACATATTCAACACAAAAAAATAGTAGTATTTAGTAGATACCGTATTTTTCTAATAATCCTTAATGCAAATTTAAATTTTCTTATTTTATTAAAACGGAGGTGATCAATTCAGCTAAACTTTGTTGTATGTTATTATATCGGTTAATAGGCCGTACATAGAGGGCAGACAATTTAAATTTGAAGATAGAATTGTACAAGGGGATAGGATTTCATATAGAATATTTTTTCCAGACTCATCCACCAATTCTCATACATATGCATTATTAATATAAGCCCTTACAGAAACAGAAAGAATGTCGAAAGTCCAAACATACTTGGGGTCTGAACTTTTAGAACTCAGTATACGTTTGCATACGTAGAAATTCGCTGATACTTAATAAATGACAAACCAATTATGAGTGGGTGAAAATTTTCGGATTATTAGCTATCACTGCCTCATTTAAAAGCAAAAACATCTTTAGGTTTAATTGTTCCCAGAGGCCATTTGCCAAACTCCAGTGGTTAAATATGCGTTACAACACTCGATTCGCGGAGAAATTGTCAAACCCTTGGACTTATTGGAAATACCTACGAGCAAAACTATAAAAAAATATGGGAATAATTTGGTTGAAAAATTTTACAACATTTAACTGCAAATTTAAATTACTGACTAACAAGGCTTTACTTATTATTTCGAGCGTAAATTTAATTTAATAATTGAATAAAATATCTATGAACAAAACTAAATAATTTGATATCGTTTCAAGTATTCATGAAGTGTTAACATTGGGTTCCATGAAATATATATATATATATATATATATATATATATATATATATATATATGTAATATTAATAAATGTTTTTTTTTTCAAGTGAGAGAAGTACGCCCCTGTTGCCCACTACCATAAACTGATGGCACGCAGGCAAAACTTTTTACAAACTTCCAGGAACTATGCTTCTAGGGCATTTCCTACCTGCCTTGAATAAAAGGAAGCGCCATAGGAAATGACTAAGTACTCGAGAGATTTTAAATGGATTCCATGAGATGCGGCTAAATAGTAAGTGCAATTGTCACAATAGCTGACAAGAGGTTAACAACAGATTTTACATTTTTGGGCGGAACAATTCTCCAATTGCCTTTTTGTACTTTGAAGTATACTAAAGGTATAAGTTTGAAAAATGAATAACAATACCATGAAAATTTCCCCTGAAAACTGATCAAAGAACGTTAAAGAAAACATGTTTTGTAATGTTACTGATATGGATTTCTTAGAATTTGAAATTCTTAAAATAATTTGTTGTTGTCGATCAAAATTAAAGACGTTACAGATGTTACATTTAATGGTTCATCAGCATTTGACTGTTTCGTCTGTAAATGTTTTTTAGAAGTTTTGTAAATGGGTAGAATTTAATTTTAAATCTGCAGTATATAATGAAATTGGGAAATTTTGTGAAGGATTAATGCGAAACCCCACAAAATAAAGTGTCATCATGGATCATAGGGTATGGCTGTCCTGAAGAGATAACAGTACTCAGTTGAAAATATTCAATAAAATATTAATGCTGTATATGCAGTTCTGGTGAAAGATGTAGAGTACCGGACATTTCAAATATTTACTAGCAGTTAAACTTAGCTAATTTTGTCCAAAAACATTGTATTTTTTGCCTTACAACATACGTTGAACCTTGTGAAGAAGACGCATACAAAGACAACGTAAAAGAAGAGGGGGTAGATGTAACTGCCAAAACGAATGGTTTAAGTCATTGCGATTTCTAGAATTCGCCACGAAATTTTGTAAAAAATAACAATAAAAATGTCTTTGACACACACAAAATGTTTTTTGAATTCTATACATTATGTCAACTTTCTGAATACCTAAAATAATAAGATTACTGACTAAAAATACCCTGTGAAAATTTAACTGATGGGATATTTGCTGACAGGTTCAGTTAACTTTGGAAATTATATTATGCGATTGTGATCTGTTCTTAATACCAGGAGTTCCAATTTGGGAGAATGGGCGGATCTAGGATTGTATTGAAAGGGAGAAATTGGTTACCAAGGTTTTCTACTTAGAATTAAATTCTTTCAGTTTATTAAGTTTTGCTTTTCTGCCTATTATTTAAGATCTTATAACTTAATTCTCTCGGTTTATTACTCTACTGTCTACTCTTTACTGTTATTAATAATTTTCTTATTTTTAATAAGCTCCACTATATGGAAGCGTCCACTCAGTCGTGATATTGATAGATGGCTCAGATCAATGCAAAGTTCTTTAAGAACTTTACATATTCTGTCGAACAATATTTGACTCTGCCTTTGATATTTCGAAAAACTCTTGATTGGATCATTTGTTCATTTTTTTCAATTGGTTTTGGTTTCTTTGAGTATGCTTCGAATAAGATGTCATTTATTATTTTACAATTTTATATGAAAGCAAACCTTCAGCTTAATACACTGTACCATCAAACACCATTAATTAATTTTCGGTCACTTGAAATACTTTTAAAGTTGGCAAAATATTTAAAGAGAACTTATTACTGTTATGTCTAAGTACCTACTTCTTGGGAAATAACACCACAGTTAAGAAAATTGCTGTATATTCCAAACGTTTCGAGGTCTAGGTCAGACCCCGTTGTCAATGGTTAAGAAACTATCGATAAAAAAGGCACAATTCTAAGATGTAAATTAAAATATTTGACAATATGTATTATTTGATTTCTGACGTAACTAAGAGAATTTTATTTGTAATATACAGGGTAGCACAGAAACTTCTAACGATCATATAATCATAAAGTTCCTTTCAAATTGGAAGAATTTGAAAGGGAGAATTTGAGAATTGTATGTGGCACTCCTAGGTGTTATAACCAGATATGTGAGAACTGCCTGACATATGTGGCGCCACATAATTATTTGGAGTTATTATTGAAAATAAGTATCATTTTGTAACAAAAGAGATGTTAATGGTGTAACCATAGGGGGATCCAAGAGACTTCAAGCCTCCCCCCTCCAATATCGTCCGAGTTGTTTGCTTTTTTAGTGTTTATTAAAAAAACAACTTTCAGCGGTGTCAATTCACCACTCCCCAAAACGAAGTCAAGACCCTCCCAATTTACGAAGTCAAGCTCCCCCGACGACAAACCTGGATCAGCCGCTGGGTGTAATAGGCAAATATATGATATTATTAGGTAATGATTGAGTGAAATTTACGAATTCAAAATGTATTGCAGAGGATATTAATGATTACAAAAATATCAATGAACAATTTCAGATTCAATGAATTGGTTGCTCCCCGCTTTGGTTAAGTAACTAAACAGACCAAAATACAAAATAATACTGTAAAATTGGTTTACAATCGTTTTGCCATTTTTATGCTATTGAATGTGGATCTGTAACTGTATTAACATTATTAAAATAGACGAATGATCCACTAGATTTCATCTATTTTATTCTTTTATTTTTGTTTATGTTAAATAATAAATAAATTGGAATTAATTTATGTCATTTCTACAAGTTTGGACTTTATATTGTTACCTAACAGTTTCTTTTAATTGACAGCATTGATTTTTGGAAAGAAATTAAATAAAAAACCGTACGTACATATATTTTACTTTAGAAATATTTTATCATATCTAGAACTCAGTAAAAACATTTAAGAAATATATACATTTACTTTTTACTATAATTGATTTTAAATTAAATTGTCAATAAATCACTAATGCACCGAACCTAGATACTTATGATAATTTGAAAATTAATAATCAGAAAAGGAAATCCACATGCTTTGTGAAAAAACAAAATGTGTGAGTGGAATAAGGCCGATCTATTTACCATGCAGTATGATTTCGAGGTCCTTTGCAGTTGTGTAAATAGTATCTTGTGGTCGGTCTTGATAATGTCCCACATACCATACTGTTTTACTCATGAGTGGTTGGTCTTCCATAGGAAAAAAGTTAAACGCTGATCTAGAACTGCTCAACAATGAAATCAATGACCCTCGAAGAAATTTTCACCAAATTCCTTCAAGGTCTTCAAGTATCCGTATCAGGTTCTGGGCCTTATGCTAAATACTCAAGGTGATTATCGCAAACTTAATGCGGCAGTACTTGTTAATGTTGTTATTGGAATAAAAACATTTAAAAATTTAAACAAGCCTAAGTAATCAATCACAGTAGCCACTCTTGAAATTATAAGAAGTGATAAACGATTCGTCACACGTTATAAACATGCACATTTCCGGAGGATTATTTGCAATCAGACCATAATTTTTATGACATTTTCAAGGGTTACTGATAAAAGTTCAGTTGAAATTGTTGTAATAAAAATATGTTTAAGCGCCTCATCTTTATCTTGTGTATCATAAGTAAATTTATCAAGTGATATTTTTCCTTTTAAAAAATAAAACGTCATATATTATTAGTTTTAAAACGGCGAAAAATATGTAAAAGCAGCATTTTAATACCACTCGAAAGTGTTTAATAATATTTGTTTTCAAAATAAGATTAAGTTCACACCTGAGATTCAAAAACGTTTAATAAGCCTAACTTTAACCAAATACAGACTGCATTAAAAACCTGTAAACTATACATAAGTTTCAGAAAGCAGTACCATTTGCTAAAACGTTGCAATTATCATCTTAATAAAGGCAAGGTGAGCTCTTGCGGATAAAACTCGACGTATAGGATGCAAACCAGTAACCTTCTTTTTGTTTTTTTAGCCAAATACATGGTTGAAAAGACTGTTTACATACACTTTCAACAAATCTAGTACGACCGGGCACTGGTTTGATGCATTACCATTTAATAACATGTGAAATACTGGTCTTTATTATACCATGGTTATACATAAGTTTTTTAATATTTCTAAGTGAAAAAGCAGTACCTGATTTGCTAGTAATTTTCTTCTGGTATGTTCACATTAGTACAACCCATGTTATACTTTAACTGCTCGATTATTTCGGCTATATTTTTAAAATATTGTTTGAAGATCATTACACTTGCATGTTTTATACAACCATTCAATAGATACCATATACCAATTGTCAATTTTGGCGCAGTCAGAAGGATTAACCACAGAAGAAAATGAAATTACTTAAATAAGTATCTTTAAATAGACGTAAGAACTGCACAACATATATAAAAGTTGTAGAAAAACAACTAGCGAACGTGAACAATGTAGCCACTATATTGGATTAACCATGAGTATTCAAATAACGTAAAATGTTTGGTGACAAGTGATGCTTAGTAATTTTACTGTGAATAGATTATCTAAATATAGGTCAATTGAAATGAGTTTTGAATTTTTTAAATGATGTATATCAAGCCCTTAGCAACAGAAGACTTTGTATCACATTTTGAGAATCATAATCCATCAAAGCCAAGAATTGCAATGTTTAAAGACGACTAAATATTATGCAAAAGACAACTAGGAAAAATATTACAAAGAATATGTCTGTAATAAGGCATACGTTTTAAATATGTTATAGCCGTTTTAGAGATTAAAGACATTTTCGAAAAAAAAATTGTTTATTTGTGTTACTGTTACGTCTGAACAGTAGCATAAACTTGCCTAGAAGTAACAATTATGTTTTCGATATGAAATTCAACGACTGACATAATATTATTAGGAAATAAGCGTTATAAAACAGTTTTTTACGAGTTCAGTTGACATAACATAGTCTCAACTAAAATAATAAATGGTAAAAGTGCAAACAATGGGCAAAACATATAAATTTCTTAATGTTATTTGTATACTTTATACAGGAAGTGAGGACCCAATCCAAGTAGCGCTAAGAAAAAAATAGACTTACAAATAAAGAAACAAAAAAGGCCACCTCATATTACTAAAAATATATTATTCAAATTATGATTTAATATCTAACAAATTAATAGCAAATTGTCCTTGGTGGGAGTGTGTTACTGTGGAAGTGATAATATTTTTATTAGGCTTTAACAATGCTAAAAATGTAGCTTCCTGAATTGTTTGATAAGCAAATACGTCAAATCTATCCGGCAAAATAAGGAAGTCTGCTGTATGGCAAGAAATTAACTCCTTCCGGTAAAATTATGAATACGATTAATTGGGTACAGGATACTATTTGGAACATAAATAATAACCACCATTTATTATAATCATTTGGTATTTACTGATGAGTTTATTAGACTCAACTGTTAATGCAGTAAGATTTATTTTAACTACTCTTCCTTGAACCGTCGTCGAATTACTCTTCCTTAAACAGTCAATTAGGGAGTGCCGAAGAATTGCATCTTGCGTACGTATTTACAAAGTGTTTTAATGTTCTGTTCCTTGATTTTCTTTCCATTACAAATTAATGTTACTTTTTGATGTTTATTAAATACGGAAACAATTGAGTATATACATATTCTTTCATTACATATTAAACAAGTCTTAATAAGAGTGTTGCAAAAAACAGAGTTTTTCAGTCAATAATAAACTCTGGAAGCATTCGCAAATGATTTCTTTCTTTGTTCTTAGAAAACACACTTCTACAGCTTTATTGACCAAATGTAGGTAAAATACGATTTATTCCTTCATTGACCTCACTATACAAATACTGAGGTCAAATTTTGGAGTAAAAGCAAATAAGAGTGTTGTCATATCCTGGAAAAAGTTCAGATGAACCTCATAGAAAATGATAAGATTTAAGTAAAATAAAAGACAACGAAATGAGTAAAAATATATTGATGATCTACAGTGTGCCAAATGGGTCTGATTAAAAGTTCTATAAAAATTATGATGTTCACAATTTTAAACGTAATTATGATATCCTTCCATCGAACTGGATTATGATAAAAACGCTAAGAACGGTACAACAGAATAAGAAATATGTTAAAGAGGCTAGATCTAATGACTATATTCAGTATTGCCGGACAGGCACATAACTAAACCCAATAAATCACAAATATTCAACTCAACAGTTTATGGAATAATGGATTTTGGGAAAATCATGTGGGTTATAAACAAACCTAATGCTACAGACACGTCAAACGATCTCATCAAAGCCGATGAATGTTTGAATGTAGAAGGAAACGTGGTGGACCAACAAAATATTGGAATAACGAAATGGATGAAGCATTATAGACAAGAAGACTGAGTGACAGAGATTGGGTAGAAAGGGACAGTTCAAAACGTGTTGTTCTTACAAATTAGTTGGAAAGCGTTACGCACAAATGGTTTCACGGAAGCTCCCCACCATTTTTAGTTGATTTTGCAGGCTTGTTGGAGAGTTTTAGTCTGGGTCTACTCATTATTTATATTAATATAGTAAATTCCAATTTCCAGATCTTTAATTTTTTTTTCAATACATTTTAGACACTTCGTGGTTTTGTTCAGCAGACCACTTGAATATTTCAAGAGTGTTGTGGTTAAAATTTCAACAGATATGGGTCCCTGCTACCTTAAGATGTGACGTGAAGGTAAATGGGCCACATATATTTTATATTGCAAGAATATCCATTGGCAAACATACTTTCAACGGTAAATTTAAAATGTAAATCATTGTGATGGTTAAAAATTCTTGGGAGTTTAAGTAATAAGATGTACGGAATGTTTAGTTGACACAATTGTAACTTCTGTTGGTTCTTTAAATATTGAATCACCCTTTTGGTGGAATTGTGTAAGCCAATAATTTTGATAATGGCTATAAAAGGAAATTCATTAGCTACATAATATTTGCGCAAATTCGTGTTAAAGTAAATATATTTGGTTCCGGTTTGACGTCATTCCATCGTCTAATCAAGCAACACGAATATGTATCAACACACTTTGTATATATATTACGTTTCGGCTGTGAATCTAAAGATATAAATACACGGAAATACCTAACACTTGTTGAATTCTGTCTTATCGTTCACCCTCCATATAGTTTTGTCTTTACTCTAGACTAATAGACTTGAAATAGGGGGAGCAGCTTATTCATTTGTTTATTACTTGCATTGAAAAGGGACACAGGTTAATACAATTAAAATAAATTTGTTAATCACCTATTAAACGAGATCAGCTATCCCAATTTTATCCAGGTCACAGCAACATGAACACTCGATCACTTCAAATTCATCAACGTAATAATCAAAACGATAGCAAAAAAAGTTCGTAGTAAAACTTCCACGAAAAACGGCCTTAAAAATTCCTTACCGGGAGGGTAACTGTGACAAGTCTCCGTTTTCGACCGTCACCTTACCGCAATCGCATCGGAACTGTTTGTGTTAAGTCAAATCAGACATCACGTTGGCTGTGCCACTACTCGGTCCAAGCCGACTTGATTGTGGACCGTTCGTCGTAGAGGGGGACAGAGGTGGCGCACACATATACACACCACACACACACATAACACACACACAGATAGTTATGTCGATGTTGTCAGATTTACGCACCGGATCTTCACTTGTGGACCAACACTGACTGCGACTGTTTTGAGCCGTGTGCGGAGAGGAGAGAGGGTAAAGAAGCCAAGACTTCCTATTCCTACGTGTTACATGATTTACAGGGTGGAATATTCGAAGCGAGCATGTGGATCAAATACCGCATAGCAAGTGCGTGTGGGAAAGGGTTCTCATCGTAAGGTATATTATTGTTTCTATAAACATTTCTGCTGCCGGTAATGTTTGTAGCGGTTATTGCGATTAAAGGAACAATGATTAATACCTACCAAGTTGAAAATTGTAAATCAGGGTTGAAGTTGCTTTTTCAATGATTATTCAATTATGTTTGTTATACTTTACGCCATTTAAATATCCGAAATGCAAGTGCAAATACGAGATATTCAGTTAACTATTTAGCGAAAAATTTTCGTTTAACAATAATGTATGCGATGGGTGGTATATATTTGACCTGTTGGTTTGAGAAATACACTTGCCTGCTAAATAGTTGTTTGTTGTGCGTTAGTTGTGAGACTTTACGGCAATACAGTTTTACTATACTACAGCTATAAACAAACATTATATTGTTATTATTTCAATATTATAACAAACAAATACGTGTTAATTTGATTATAAATCTAACATTTTGCGTATTTCTCAAACTAACCGTCGCGTGGCGCCACTCAAGTCGAATTTGATATCACTCATTTACGAAACTCTAAATGTGATATTTGTGTAAATCATGTTCATCTATTGATGGTATGTCAGACGATTCAGCAACGTTATGAAGTGGTTAAAACGTTCTTTGAAAGTAATTAATCTACGATAATAACCTTGTTCAAGGCCGTAGCCAGAATTTCTTTTCGGGGTTGGTTTTCTGGGGGATTTGAATGATTTTTTTGATTGGTGATGAGCTGATCAGGACTGCAAAATGTATATTTTTGTTCATGTATTTCCAGGATATATAAAATTGCATAAATATAAAATTTATTATTATGTAAAACATGAGTAATTGGTTAAAATTGAATCTTGAAACCAAAATTTCCAAAATTTCGGTGGGGGGGGTTCGAACCCCCCAAACCCCCCGCTGTCTACGGGCTTGACTTTGTTTAGATTGTGACACATTTTATGTAAAAACAATAGATAGAGTATCAACACAATTCGACATAAGATATAACTATTATAAAATTGTAGTTGTCTGTTTGTTTGTTTGTTTGCTACCTCATCACGTAAGAACTACTAAACTGATTTTGCTAAATCTTTTTTTGTTGCAAAGCTTATACTTTGACTTAAAATCTGGTATACATTTTATCTCACTACATTGACAGAAACGGTAGATATAGGGAAAAAACTACTACTATGTTCGGTAATACACAATTAGTCAATTGGTTCCACCGCATACACGAAATATTAGATACTTTCATCAGCTTAGGTTGTATTCACAATTTGGAATATGGGTACAGGGTGTTCCTTATATAGGATAGGTAAAACGGATCGGAATAGAATTGCATGTATTTAAGAAATCTAGAAAAAAAAAGGTAAATTAGGTGGCCCGTAAGTAGCTGCATATATACAATGTGGTTGAAATAAGGGGAAAGTTATACGGGGTGGATCGAAAAAGATATATTGAGTGAACCATAAACAGTTGTATATCCCAGGTAGTTGTAAATCGGGTGGAGTTGAATTATATTTACTTAGGGTCATAAGTAAATATATTAATGATAAAATAGAATTATATTTATACAGGGTGCATAAAAAAAATCTCTTATGTAAGCAGTTAGAATAATTGAATTTTCTTGAGCGTTTATTAAAGTGATGAAATGGCTTGAAAAAAATGTTAGAAGCAGTTGTTTATACTAGGTGGTTGAAATATAAGATGGAGTGGAATTATAGTTTATAGGGTGGTTAAAAAATTGTTTTATATCCTTATACAAACTCTATTAGACAATTTTAGGGAGTTAACCAATTTATCTAGCTTGGAGCTTTCATCACAGGCAGGGGTGAGGTGGCTAGACACAAAGGCTTGGATAAAATACCCAACGGAGGGAAGCAAACATATGGTTCTGAATACTGGACCCGTCGGCAAAATTGAATGAATGACTTAGAGATGCGTATGTATATATATTTTGGACAATTCATTGAATCTACACGACTACAAAAACACTCGTTTTCTCAAATATTTTAGGCAATAATAGGGGCTGATGAAGACAAAAGAATCTCATAGACAACAAGCAGAAGAAGAAGAAATGGTATTTTTAGCAATATAGCTGTAAATTAAAAGTTTCTGAAAATTTAAAAACCCAGAAGTTGTAATTCCGTTTCTATATCCTCGGGTTGGTTTATAAAGGTTTGATAAAAAATATCGTGATATAATCTGTACTTATTAAATTATCACTCGTTGCTGAAGTGATCACCTGTTTTTGTTTGTCTTTACACCAACTACTTTAGTGCGTTGCTAAAAACCATGATCTAACCAATGCGATTGTAATATCAATTTTATCAAGTAATAGATAGGTATGTACTGATTGATGACGCTTGCAAAAAAAAACAAAACGGCATTCCAAAAGATAACTGATAACTATCAGCTTAACTTGAGTAAATATGTTTCATCCGGGTTTGTACCGGAAAAGAATAAAAAGCTCAAAATATTTTTTTCACATATGGTGTTGTCACGTATGCTAGATAATCTACGGATAAAGGTGTTAGCGAAAATTGTGATTTATTATATCGTAGTTCACTCTAAAAGCTGATAAAATTTAATAAGCGTTCTCTGTTTGTAATGCTGACTCATGTCGTTTTCATATTGAAGTATTTTGAGAAAAATTCTGTAAACATTAATGGGTGTATACCAGGTCAGTGAAAAAGTAATGAGAAACTATTTATTTCTTTGTAATATAATATTCAGATTATATTTAGGTTCACCCCGAGAAGAAAAAGAACTTCTCATCAACTCAAGATCAAAATATTGATGAGGTAAAATGTTATTCAAAGGAATTAGCATGTAAAATACTGTATATTGCAAATAATTCTAAAAAATGTTCAATATGGAGTTAGATCATCAAATCACATTAGCAGAAGATACGATTCAAAATCTAACAAATCCCTACCATTCAAAATTAGTAGGATTCGCGTGGGCTGCTGCAGAAGTTCGAGTCTACTGCCTTTATATTAAATCGTTATAGTAAGGCTCATGTAGTAGTTTTCAATGAGCAAGTTTTCAATTGACAATTTCTGCAAACGAACTCTAGCATTATTCAAAACTTCTAAATGAGCGTAGAGATAACCAGCATGTTCACAACTCCGAGATGAGCATAACAATACAGCGATTATCTCTTTCATGCTGAATGCCCACATCTGATTCACTATTGTGATGACGAGGGATAGATAGAGAATCAATGAGTGATACATATCATAACGATTATTTCCATTGAGCGATAGTACGATGGGCTGACGATTTAACTCATGACAGTACACAAGCAGCACTAACGGATTTGTACCTAATAGCGATCGCTATCACCAAACCTGAACCAGATTCAAGACTAGCTTACATAACGACTGATTCTGGTAATATAGCAGACGTAAACAGAAGATGAAGAATTAAAGAGAACTTCAGACTGGGCTGAAGAAAGAGTACCTGACGGAAACTATTTTCAAACTAAAGATGTTGAAGGGTAAATAATGTAAATAGCAATGCAGAATCAAATTAAGAAGGTATTGACTATCAGGAGTCCCAAACAGGTGATATTAGGCAGAGCGCAATTGGGGAAACTGTTTTTCTCATGGAAGAATTAGATGGACAAAGGGATAGTCCAAATAGTCTTGTTTATAAACAAAAATCGGATTCGTGAGAGATGTTCAACCTTTAATCTGCCAGATCGGTACTATTCTTCAACTGGTTCTCGTGTATTTTCACATTTGGATGTGCAGTATGTGTATTCAGGTAGAGAAAATGAACAGGATGAGTAGTTTGGTTTTTTAACAGACTCTGCATAAAGAATAGAACCATGTAGCAAAATGGAGATATGCTGTAGCATATTGGCGATATGCTGTAGCATATTGGATTTCTAAGATTAGATAATACACAAAAAATAGATTATTTATTAAGGTATTCTTGCTGAGATATTAACAAATGCAAGACAAGTTTTCTGAAAGTGGAACATTTACATGCAAACGATAATTAATTTATTTTGAAACATTTACTATATAAATAAACTGTTACCGATTTAAGAACTGTATGGACAAAATAATGGTTAAGCAAACCTGTTTCTAGAGCGGAAAAATTTAATTAAAAAATGACAATTTCGTTACAGTCAAAAGATACTTAGTTTTATATTGTAGTTTAGAATTTTTACTGTGTATTTCTTTAATGTTTTTCGTAGAAATAAAATTTAAAGTTTTCATGAAAATTGGTGTTAATGTCTCAGACAGGCAAAATTAGACTAACGTAATGGAACAGGGAGTACAAATACTAGCGTGGCACATTATTGCCGTTTTCTTCTACTTGGGAGTCTGAAAATCAACAGATTTATTTTTTGCCATCCTTGAACATCAGAAAATATTTACTGTGATCGAGAATACCGAGGTGCCATTTTATTCTTTTCAGTAAAAAATCAACTAACAAGTATTTCCGACTACTATTTTCTGATCTATTGTCTAATGCACGCCATTCTTTATGAAGGGCTCTGGTATGGTGTCGAGTGTCAACAGGGTTGGAGGTATCCCCCTATATGTTAAACTGACGTGCTCGAGTATGCCCGAAGAATTTCTTTTTGGGCTTTCTTACTATCAGAAGTCAGTCATTGAGAAATGAAATATATCGGTAATGGATTTCTTCATATAGTAAACTAGGAATGGTGAAATACAGAAACAATAGTTTCAGGTTAGGAGGCGAGTACATCCTGACGTTATTCAAGCGAAACGATTTGTTCGTGGTTATGGAAAAAATATATATTTCCTGAGCTTTTGAAAGAAATATTGTCGACCTGCTGTTTTAACCCAGAAAAGTTGTTTTGTTCCGGGCTCTTGGATTTCAGATTTTCTTCTCTTATGTAAAACTTACTGACTGAAGTTTTTGGAGGAAGCGATCGGGCGATCCCCCTCCTTTGGATCCTACCTTGAACTTATTCACCTTATTATTGATCATCTTCCTATCATTATTTACAACCTAGCTATAATTTTGTGTTGAAAAATTTGTTTTACTGTCTTGAGTTCTTAACTTCTGGTGACATAAGTTTTTCATAAAACTTTCAACGTTCAGGTTTTCACTTATTGCAGTTTCAATATTGCATTGTTGTTCTCCATAGTACCTACTCCTAATATTTGTAATGAAGAACAACTGAAATCACATACCTATTTAATATATTTTTGTCATATAATAAAATATTATTGTTGACTTATAATTACTTTTGTTGTCATTTATTACAAAGAGTTTCATTGCCTTTTTTATAGAACTTTTTTTAAGTGACATCTATATTTTTTGATTTAAATTGTTTGTGTTATGTAAAGCGGTTCCAAGAGTCTAAATTCGAAGTTGTATTTATGAAGTCTTGCATTCCTTGCTGTTCGAGAAATTTTTTTACGTCCATGCAGCAGAAATCTTTGCCTGTATTTAGTTATTGTGACTTATAACTTCAATTTGCTGTGATAAGGGGTTAGCTGATTGCTGCAACTTCAGTCTTGTTAGACCGGGCGCGGGGTTTCAGTTGGTCTTTCTCTAGCGTTTGACAAAACATTACCGTGCTGTATACAGTAGTAGATAGTAAAAGTGTTTTGTTTCGGTAGGTTTTAAAGGTGGGAAAATAGTTTTCTATATATCGTATTTATAAGACTCGTGTTGGCAATGGCGTATCCCTTAAGTAGATCTATTATCTATGGGGAACATAGATGATCACCTTCTCGGTAGCCCGTTTTTATTTACCATTAACAAAAATCTGTTGAAATTATTGTTACTTTGTTTTTATTATAGTAAAGCAACCCTGTCATCATTTCATATTGGTACACTTTTTTCATATCCTGGATTCAATTTAAACCATTAGAATTGTCGGAATAATACTAATTCCTCCTAGAAATAGTAGTTTTCGTTTTCATACTGCTTAATCAGGGGCGGATCCACAGGGAGGGGGCGTTGGGGTTGTAGTTGGGACATTTTAGAATACAATTTTCAGATTTATTTTTTCTGGACTTTCTCTATGTTTTGTATAACTTTCAACATTCCTTACTTGTATGTTTTAGAACATGTAAGGTTATGGGCGTACCGATGGGGGCAATGGAGGCAGTTGCCTCCCTGTGGACCAGAAAAACATGCCGTGAGCCTTAAAAGCTTCCACAAAGTTGCCGACTTGCCCCCCCCCTGGGCCAAAAAATTTTCTGATTTGTGTCTTTTGTTTCTGAATAGCTCCTCTCTAGATCAATTTTGTTTCTGATTTGCCCCTCCCTAAACTAAAAGCTGGGTACGCCCCAGTATAAGTTACATATGGACTAATCTCCTAACACATTCTCAGATGGAATAACGTAAATTTGACTGAGTTCATAATATGTTGATGTAAGATGAAATGTTCGACATCGAGGGCTTTCAGGAAAACGTAAATTCAAAGGTTCGGAATATGGACCAGCTCCAGTGATGCATGGCATTCCTGGGATAGAATTTCAGGTTAAAATTATCAGGTTAACTTCACCTGTTAAGATTTATTAAATGTCTAATATCAAATACATAATTAATTGTTCAAGTCAACTGCAGTTTGAGTTTTTAGTCGTGAATGTTTACAAGGACCAGGACAATCGTAGAAAGAAGCATTGTTTCATAACCTGCTCCTACCTATGTTTTTAAGAATACTGGAGTATTGCAAAAACTTACGTTCATTCTGTTCGATGTATTGAGCAAAAATTCTGTCGAAGTAAACGTTCACAACTAACGTTTAATAAAAATGTGATGGAGACAATCTTCACATTGTCCAATAAAAATCAGTTACTTTTGATTTTATCTATGTAGTAATGGAGATAAAAATACCGAAAACTTTAATCAGTGCTCATTCAAATGTGGCGTATTATCGCATTCAAATATACTACGATTAAATCTAATCAAATTAGTCAAGAATGTAACAATATAAAACTAAGTTCATGACCAAATTTGCAACGTGTTATCTAAAACATTTTATTTAGCCAAAATCCTGTTTTTTTTCAGCAGAATACAACAGAGGAACGGATACACATCGGAATGAATCATCAACCATATATGTTATATAATATGAAATTAACAAGCCTATCCTATTTTGTGCCGAAACTTTTTAATAGGGTTCAATTCCCTGCTTCATATTTATCTGCATAAAAACATTTCAACGCTACACCATTCTAAATTTTCACCTGATCCTCAAATGGATTTCCTGTTTCCAAAACCTTCAGATAACTAAGCACATTTTTGGTAAAGGCACAAACTACCGAAGAGTCACATTACAAAACAATATGAGAGTGTGGGGCTTGGGAATCATCTCTTAATTAGTACGGATTCAGTTGATCCTTATTAGTAAAATTTCCAAAATTCTTCCGCAATTACTATTACTAATTAATGAATTCACGCAGTTTTGTCCACCAAACTGTCGAACATTAAACATACCCTCAGTCAGGAAAATCTAGCAGAACCCAAACTTGTTGATAAACTTCAAAGTCCTTATGACATAACATGCTTTCGACTAAGATCGTCGCATTCCATAGTTCAGATAACTATAAATGTAGAGGGGAATGTAAGATATCTGAATCTCTATTCCATATATTTCAAGGCTGCAATGTGGAGCATGAATAGTGTATTAAACAGACACAACCTAGTCGTTTAAAATATTGGTGAGCTAGACTTTTTAGAAACAAAGTCGGAGACCTTAAGAAACCACATTGTAACAGCGTTACATATAGCACGTCTCCTAAACTGGAGCGTCTAAGATCCCTGAAAGTTTATAGCTATCATACTAAAAGTTGCTTTACCTATTCATTTTTCCAGAGAGCGATAAAATCAGCACGCGGCTAGCGATAGATAAGTTGAAAATAGACTTCGATTCCTCTCAGCGTTCGCACTTTTTTAGATAACGTACTCCCTTCTTTTCCTATAGCACACGGTACCAATACCAACGGAACTTATGAAGTCATGATATTAGTACTGGAATAATACAATATAATAAATACTATTTTAAAGTCTACGGTGGATTAAAAGTTACTGCTTTTCTACGTGGATTGCAGTTCTGCTACTTTTTGTCTAAATGGGACAGTAGGAGCATGTAAAATGACTATAAGAAATAATTTTGAGAAGAGATTTTCGGTCATGAAGGTCATAAAAAAGAACATATCCGTCAAATATTTGGTTGCAATAAGGTGTATGGAAAGACTAGCCATTTAAGAGCTCATCTGCGATGGCATACCAGTGAAAAATCTTTCGTTTGCCCGTGGGGACCAAATTGCGTACGCCAATTAATCAAGACAGCGGTGATGCTTCATGTGGCTGCGGCCTGCAAAAAGAATCTTCCATAGAAATTTCAGGGGCGGTCTACCGCTCCCGCTACTGCTAGTGTCCCCAAGACAGCCAGAGTCAGATTGAGGGAGCTAGGTCAGGATGGACCACGCGGACCACCACGACTACGTGGACAACCCAAGTCATGTGATGGCAACTCCCAGTCGGAGTTTAGTGGTAATAATAACCATCAGCAAAATCAAAGCAAGGCTTCTTTAAAAGGTAAAAGCTGACAATGGTCAGCCAGTGCCGAATACAACTACAGAAATGTTATTTAAGGAATAAACAGATTTTCAAAACGTGATTGCGCAATTTTTTATCACGAGGGGGAAAAGTGTGGAAACACTGCATAAAATTAAATAAATAATAAGTTAGGAATGATCTGAAAATTGAGTAAAGACAACGCACGATGTTAATGTCGGATTTGTTCACCCTAGAGAATATATTTACTAGTACTCACAGTGTAGAGATAACGGAAGAGAGGAAGGTACACATGTAGTAGTTATTGAGTGCCGATACCAGAAACTGTAACATAAATTATAATTTTTAGATATAGTGAGCATTATTATGAAGCCCAGCGCTGTTCATCAACATGAGCTACTGCCTATTATAAAGCTCTACAAAGCCTACTGCACTAGTGCTCTAAAAGATAATATGTAAATCCACAAACCCTTATGACACGCGTCCCCAATAATTTCTTGTAAATTAGTTGGACTTGAAATGACAATTATCGATACTTAAAATACTAAACCTATTTTTACATAAAGCTATAGTTCGAGTCTTTGTTAGATGAAAATGTCATTCAACCATCTACTAGTCCTTGGTCCTAGCCCGTTTGGGTGGTTCCAAAAAAAGTTCCGGACAGTATTAAAAAATGGCACATGGTTATTGATAGGGATGTTATGGAGCTCCGTAACCGTAACCGAAACTGTCGGATATCCGAAATAAAATCTATCCGAAACCGTAACCGAATCTGATATAAAAGTTTGGAATAATTTCGGATAGGGACAGATTTTTATCAAAATGCGACAAATAACCGATTGACAGTGGAAAACGAGTTATCGCTTACAATAACGGGGTGTGTCCGGTTGTTTATCAGTTATTTATCGGGTGAACTACCCTTACCTGGTCCCAGTTAATGTTATGGTGCTCGATCCATGCGTGATTAGCTAATCCAGACCTTGTTAACTTTCCCCTTTGAGAAGCTATGTGGTGCTCCTTAACCTTGGTGTCAAGTGGTCGCTTAGTCTCCCCAATGTAGAGATTGCTACATTTACAGGGTATGCTGTATATACAGTTTTTTTGGTAGTGTAGCATTATCCGGCTTCGCCTTTGTGATCATGCTCCTCAAGGTGTTGTTGCTCTTGGAAACCATTTTGATTCCGTATCCATGTCCAATACGTCTAAATTTTTCCGACAAGCCTTTAGTGTATGAAAGTAATACGGTTGCTGTCGTGGTTATTTCTTCCTGCCTAGGTGGTTTCTCCAGTTGTTCAAATGCCTTGTTAATGGTGGTTTCAGGATATCCATTCTTCAAAAGGTCTTCTCTAAGTTTATATGTTCTTCTTTGAGGGCTGCAAATGTTTTGATGATGCCAGTTTTCATTGTTGATGGGTGGTTAGAGTTGTAGTTTAGGTACAACCTTGTATGTGTAGCCTTCCTGTACACTGTTGTTTCGATTCCGGACCTAGTCCTTTGGCACTTCACATCCAGGAATGGTAAGCACCCACTCTTTTCCTTCTCCATGGTGAATCTGATGGAAGATTGTGATCGGTTTAGATGCTCCAGAAATGCCTGTAGTTCTCTCTCTCCATGTTGCCAAATAATGACGGTGTCGCCGACATATCTTAACCAGAGTTTTGGTTGCTTTTCGTACCACTTCAGTGTATTATCTTTGAACCATTCCATATATATGTTGGCGATGGTTGGTGACGGGGAGCCCATAGGCAATCCATCTTCTTGAATGAAGAAACGGTCCTTCTCCTGAAAGTAGCACTTCTTGAGGCAACACTAGTAAATTCATGATTGAATCGTGTTTCGTAACTAAAATGCCTTCTAAATCTAGTTTAATTGGACATTTTTCAATGAAGTTAATGGCGATTTCGCAGAATGTAGACAGTGTACTAAAAACTTTTCAAGAAAGGCGGCGGAACTTTTTCGCTATTATAATTGTGTTATCTACTGAAAAATGAGTAGGTATTATAATCACTTTTAAGACTTTTGTTTTCTGTTATTGTAGCTAGAAATAAGATCAAATCCTTACCCTGCAATTATTTGTGTTTTATTTTTACAATACCACAAAAATCTAATATCCGTAACTGAAACTATCCGAAACTACCGGATAATCCGAAATAATTTCATATCCGTAACCGTAACTGAAACCGATATAATACACTAGTGGAAAAAATTAAAGAATCAAAAAATAATTCCAAATTTTTTGACGTTATTCAAGTGTCTGGTTTTCGCCTGAAAATGGTCGTACCGGACTTTAAAAAAAAGTATCTGGTTTTGAGACCTGATGATGAAAATTTTTTTCAAGCAAACGTGTATCGCTCAATCCTAACGAATACCATAAGAATTTTTTTTTTCAAAATTGTTTCTATGTTCTTTTTTGGTCTATGAACATGTAAAATTTTTTCGAAATAAATCACTCTATTGATCGGATAAGTTGTTTATTCAGCTTTAAATTGTTTTTTTGAAAAGTTCAATACGACCAGTTGTCGCTAAGATATCGAACTTTGAATGGAAAAGGATCTTTTTGTGTTTAACCATCAATATCTCAGCAACCGTTGATCGCACAAGAAGAGTAAGAAAGGTTATGAAATCTTGAACAAACACTCCATAAAAATCAGCAACGGTTTTTTGAAAAAAATTTTTTATTTTTTACATTAATTTGAAAAATCAAGAAAATAAGCACTTTTGTTGGCTTTTGGGATCATCAGGCGCTAAATTGGAAATATCAAGAAAACCAGTAATGTTAAGTTTGCCTTTTAAAGTTCAATATGCCAACAAAAACCGTACAAAGTTTCGTTTAAATCCATCGAGCTGTTTTTTGTTTTCTTCGTTCGAATTTTTGAAAACCTTGAAAAGTTGATGATTTTGATTTTAAATGATCATAACTTTAGCAAAATGCAAAAAACTATATTTTTTCTGTTTCTTATACAATATCATTTATAAATCTGTTTAAGATTATGGGAAAACAAAAGAGAAATTGAAAAAAAAAATTTTGGAAAATTAAAAAAAAAAAAAATTAACAAATTTGTATTCTTTTTTAATGACCCAAAAAAAATGGAAGAAATTTGAAATTTTTTTTAATGACTCCAAAAAATTTATAACACGATTGTGTTATTGTATTCCATTGATTTTCTTGATTTTTAAACTTCGACTGAAATAAAATTTTAATTAAATTTCAAACAAAGTTGATATACCCAATAGAATTTTGAACTCGATCTAGACGCTTTTCAGAAATATATTATTGTTAGTTTTCGTGAACTCTTAAAACGCTAAAAAACAGGTTTTTTCAAAACCACTCCTTCTGCGTTACAAAAAATTTCATAAATTTGTAAAAAAAACAAGTTGCTTTCCGATCATGGTTAGAAGGTATTTATCAGAGCTAGAGGTTGCTCGTTTGATTACTCTGCTCGAAGAAGGTTGCAGTCAACGTGATGTTGCCATCCGGATGGGTGTTAGTCAATCCGTCGTATCTCGAACGTATGCACGATACCTACCGGGAGACGAACCAATACATTCGTCGTACTGGACAAGGACGCCATCGTGTCACGACTGCTCGAGATGATCGAGCAGTTGTCCGACACGTTCGACGTGAGCCTTTCATCAGTGCGAACATTGTGGCGAGAAATTTTGCAAGTCGGGTACAACAGCGACACCAAGTACGAAACATTTCTTCCCGTACAGTCATCAACCGTCTTCGCGAAAATGGGTTAAATGCACGACATCCTAATCGTGTACCCATGTTGACAGCGAGACATCGCCGAGAACGTTTAGCGTATGCCAACGCACATCGGGCTTGGACATTGAGACAATGGAGAAATGTTTTATTCACTGACGAATCCAGGTTCAACTTACATGGGAGCGACCGATGTCCGCTTGTTTGGCGCCGTCGTGGTGAACGTTTTCGCCAGGACTTTGTTCGTCCGACTGTCGCCTATGGTGGTGGGTCAGTCATGATCTGGGGCGGCGTTTCGCGAGATTGGAGAACACCTCTGGTGATTATGCGCGATAACTTAACAGCTCAGCGCTATATTGACCAAATTTTGAGAGCAATTGTACTGCGTAGACGGCAACGTCAGAGGGAGTTTATTCTAATGCAAGATAACGCACGCCCACACACAGCCAACATCACCAGATGCTTTTTGGAACGCCATGACATCACTTTGCTGTGGCATCCACCAATAAGTCCAGACCTCAATCCCATCGAGCATGTTTGGGACATAATGGGTCGTCGTTTGCGCTGTGAGTATCCAAATGTGCAGAACTTGGCCACATTAGAGCGTGCACTTCTGCAAATTTGGAACACCATCCCTCAACCTTAGATTGCCCGCTGCATCAATATGACTGAACGCTTAGCAGCCGTTATTGAGAACAGGGGTGGCAATACCCGTTATTAATATACCTGACGAACGGGCAGACGAACATACATACACATACACACAAACACTCAAATACACAAACGCACACAAAAGAAGCGTAAATCCGATCGGGCAACCTTCACGGGGTACGCTTTGGGTCATTAAAAAAAGAATACTAATATATTAAAAAAAAAATTCCAAATTTTCCAAATATTTTTTTTCCATTTCTCTTTTGTTTTCCTACAATCTTAAACAGATTTATGAATTATATTGTATAAGAAACAGAAAAAATATATATTTTTTTCCATTTTGTTAAAGTTATGATCATTTAAAATCAAAATCAACTTTTCAAGGTATTCAAAAATTCGATCGAAGAAAACAAAATAACGGCTCGATGGATTTATACGAAACATTGTGGGGTTTTTGTTGGCATATTGAACTGTAAAAGGCACACTTAACATTACTGGTTTTCTCGATATTTTCAATTTAGCGGCTGGTGATCCCAAAAGCCATCAAACGTGCTTTTTACCTAGATTTTTCAAATTAATGTAAAGAATAAAAAAAATAAAAACTTTCAAAAAATCGTAGCTGATTTCTGTGGGAAATTTATTCAAGATTATAACACCTTACTTAATTTTCATGTGCGATCGGGGGTTGCTGAGGTATTGATGGTTAAAGACAAAAAGATCCTTTTCCACTCAAAGTTCGATATCTCAGCGAGAAGTGGTCATATTGAACTTTGCAAAACAGAAATTTAAAGCTAAATGAACAAATTATACTATCCATGTAGTGGTTGATTGAAAAGAAAAAAATTCAAGTTCGTACACCAAAAAAGAAAACCAAAAAAAAATTGAATTTTTTTTTGTTATGGTATTCGTTAGGATTGAGCGGTACACGTTGCTTGAAATTTTTTTTTCTCATAAGATCTCAAAACTAGAAACTTCAAGCTTTAAATCCTTTTTTTTAACTCCAGGGCGACCATTTTCAAGGGAAATACAGCTAATTGAAAAACGTCAAAATATTTGGAATTATTTTTTGATCCTTTAATTTTTTCCACTACTATATTATTCAAATATCCATATCTATATCCAAATCCGAAATGTCATATCCGTAACATCCCTAGTTATTGATTATGGCAAATTAAATGATGTAACTGTTGCAGATATCTTTTAGGAAATATAGAAGATATATTAGATCAATTAAGAAAATGTGAGTATTTTTCAATCATAGATTTAGCATGAGAAACTGAAACACCTGACAAACCTTTTGAGCATCTAAACATTGATTTATTAGATTAGAACAGACAAAATGTTTTATTAACTATGGTAGATCATTTTTCTAAATATGCGCAAGCTTACAGTAAACCAAATAAAAAAGCAACGTCAGTAATAGAAAAGCTATTGTTGTATTTTCAACATTTTCCAATTCCATTGTGACTCAGGTGTAGAATTCAGTAATAATTATTTGAAAGATTTATCAAAATCGTACAAAATTAAGTTATATTTTAGTGCACATCTTCAGTCTACTGGTATAGTTCAAAGGTTACATGCAACATTAGACTCACTAAGAGCATATCATTTAGAGAATCCAAGGAAAACAGTAAATGACGCTATACCCTTTTGTGTTAAGTCTTATAATATAAGTAAATCAAGTTCAACTAAGTTCACGACTGAATAATTAATTTTTGGTAATATTAATGATTATGATGAGGAAAAACTATTTTCAGAAGATGAACTTCAAACAAGCTATGCTAATGAACTCAAAAATGTAGGTTCTTATATTTTTGACAAAGTAAAAAAATATATTGATAGTTCAAAACAAAAAGCGAAAGCAAGGTTTGACGAACATGTTTCTCAAAATAGACCACAATGTAAAGAAAATGATTTAGTTTATTAATGGGAACTAAAATGAGAAATAAATATAATGGTCCATTTAGAATAATAAAAAATAGTAAACAGTAATACAGCAGACTGAGAGCTAAAGCTAACACAAAACTTTTATTGTAAATTTCGATAGGTTAAAACCATTTATTGTTCCCCAAAATCGGGTAAGAATAGACACCGGACGTCGAAAGGGCACAAATGAATTTCAAGATCGACGTCAAAGGCTTATGGCCTTTAGAGAGCGATTTTCGACAACTCGAAATTTGGCTGATAAGTGGTTAGGAGAACAATGCCATCTTGTAAGTGTTTGAACGGTTTACCTCCGTATACGGTCTTTTGGACTGCAGCATTATGGACACCTCTGACCGCTGAGCTCGACGGCAACGACTACGGTGGTGCAGAGAACGACAACATTGGAATGTGGTATGGCATCAGGTCGTCTTCTCTAATAATGAATCTCGATTCTGCTTAGGTGGACATGATAGGGAAGAAGGGTTAGACGACGTCGAGGAGAAAGACGTCAACCTCAATTTGATGTTGAGCGACATGTACACCGAACAGTAGGCTTTATGGTATGGGGTGCTATTGCAAATGGAAGTAGGTCACGTTTAGTCTTTGTTCGGAGCAATATGAGAGCGCAACGTTATCTTCAGGAAGTAGTGGAGAAATAGGTACTTCCTTACTTTAATCGCCCAATGGATCCAATATTTCAATAAGATAACGCTCGGCCTCATGTTGCTCGAATTAGTTTAAACTTTTTTGAAGAGACCCACGTGAATCTGTTTCTGTAGCCGCCTATATCGTTCGATCTTTCGCCCATAGAACATGTTTGGGATATGTTGAATGGAAGTAGTTCAAATGGTCAAACTTTTAATATGATTGATTTTGAAAAGATTGTTGAGAGTTCTGTAATTATTTTCCCTGTTCATTTGGGGTTTTCTTACTGAGACGTTTCCTGCAATAGATGTATTTGAAAATTGAAAATGTTGAACAAAATCTAGTAAAGCAATTTCGAAAAATTGCCTGGATTACGGCTGTTCGTACAGAAATTCGTTCCCACAGATATTATGAGAGAAAGAGATGTCTGCAATATGATCAACAAGTATTCTACTACCGACATAAATAGTATTTTGTACATTGTGTGATATTTATCTGTGTGTGGAGACGTTTCAACTCCAACTTGTCAATCGCTGGAGATTTAGTCTTAGATTTCCTGCTTTGGTACAAATATTCTTGTTTGTCAAAAAAATGTTAATATGATCCATGGATATATAGTCTATTTTTAGTCCTTATTGACCTGATATATTATATAATGATTGTTTTTAGACTATGCCTTTGTCATCAAGATAAAATATCACTAATGCAGACAATTTGAAATTAACAAATTAGTACAAGATGCTCGCAAACAAAATTTTAAACCTCGTTCCTCATACATTCTTCTAAAAAGTAAAATTAAATGTTTTTACAGATTACTGTTGTTATTTTTCAATTTTATTCGCCTTCTGTGCGGAAATGTATAACCTATTGATTATAACAAGTTCCATGTAAACATCTTTGACCTTTAGAAGATAGCTTAGCAACAAACCTCCGTATTTTGTGTATAAATTATTAATCATAATATAATATGCGGTCAAAATCCCGACACTTAGCAGGTTTTAGACAAACACATCACCACTGACATTTTGGGTTCCAGTAACAAACAGTTTTCCGTATTCGGTTGAAAACGAACATTTGACAGTTACATATTACCACAGGAGTAAATATATTTCACATGTTTCTTAAATAAATGAATATATTACGAATAAACACATAAATTATATCTGAGGTTGACTCTTTTTAAATGTATTTTTGGGACGTTTCTTAAAAATTGCGCCTGAGATTTAAATAGCTCTCTTAAGTACGTTAAGATTATTAAACAATTTAAATTTTCACAAGATAACGATCTAAAGAATCTTGGAAACTGAAATAGCTTTAATGTTGGTCAAAATCAGCAAACAAATATGGTGTATGCGGTGTTTGAAATAGTAAACCATCCTCAACGGATTTCGATATTCTTCAAAAATATTTTTCGATTTTGGTTTCCAATTATTTCTGCCATTTTCTAATAATAATGAAAATACTTTCACATTGTCACATTTTAGCTGAACGGAACAAAACCATCAGTATTTTTTTAAATACAATTCTGCCTTTTGAACCTAAAGTATTTCACTTTCAATGGGTTAAACATGTTAGCATTGTCAGCAATCATTTAAAATTATTTAAGAAAAATCTCCATAATCCTGTACGGAATGTCCGAAAAACATTTATTTAGATAAATTAAAATTACAAAACAGTAACTTTTTTCTAAACAAGTACATCTGGAGTACTCGTATGAACTATTTCTAAAGTCAGTAATTCTTCCTCCGTTTGGGAATTTTGTTCACATGGTGTTTGAAGTACCCTCATTGATAAAAATACAAAGCAGTTAGATTAGTAATTAGGAAATGGCTGAATGGAAATCTATTTGGTGAATATTGTGAACATTTCTAGAATTATGAGCAGGATCTCTTGTTGAAACCAGAAGTGATTTCTGATAGAGGTAAGTTATTATTGAGTCGTTCCTCCAAATTATGGTGCTGTAACTTTCACTACCGCTCTAAAGTTTGCGATCCATGGTAAAGAATTGACTGAACATTATTGTACCTAAAATCCCCATTCATATGCTGAAACCTAAACGATGTTGGAGCTTAGATGTTTTGTATAGTCTGAGATTTTCTGTAGACCAATAGTGAATACCTACTACTTCTGTTGTTAGTTTTTATTAAAAACTAATATTTTATTCACAAAATTTCCCTCATTTTCATAATTTCTTGTGTACCATTCCCAAATTGCTGTTGTCCACTTATGTTTTTAGCTTTGACAGATTCAATATGTGTGTCGGTGAAATTTGTACTTACGCTTTTAGTGTAGAAATAAGTGTATTTCTTTAATATTTCTAACTCAAATTGTAGTATCTGTAGTATCGTCCATAACAAGTGAATTTCTTCATTACACGGTTTGTTGCTAGTAACAACAGGTTATTTAATGACTCATACTGCAAAAAGTGACAACTATTCTTCCAAACATATTTTTATTTTGCTGTAATCGTTCTGGGTAATTATTTAAATAGGATTCTTTAGCTTGGCAGGTATTTCAATAGCATAACAAAGTAACACATATTAAACGTTTACTCAAAAGACCGGTTACCTAGATACTTTGATTTTTAAATATGAATGAAATAAATTGTCAATAATTGCGATTTTTTTTAAACACAGGAAGGTTGCTTGGATGATTTTGTAATGGTATGAATCAATTTTTGTTTACATTTTAATGAGTAATAATGTTTTTTTTTGTTCTTTTATGATTTATTTAAAAACATAATTTGAATGTATCAATTTCCCTCCAGCCTTGGAGTTGAAACATCTCCACAGCAGATGAGTACACAATATATAATACAATCATTTGTACAAAGGAAGACTGACTGATGATATTGTAAAAATTTATCTCTCAAAAAATCTGTAAGACATTCTGTAAAGGACAACCTAATCCGGGACATTTTTTGAACGTGCAAAACTACGCTTTGTCTCCATTACAAATTTCTGGCTGAAAAAAACCTCCTAGATCGAACTCAGGGCGTCAATCTGTCCTGTTTAGTAGGGAGTAGGCAGATTGAGACGCCGAGTTCGATCTAGACTGAAATATATTTTTTATCAGTATTCTAGTGAAACTTTCAGAGTAGGAGGAGACAGGCACGGGGCATAAACTAGAACATATTTTGTTTCCATTTTTCTTCATTTTTGTTTTTTGGTAACGGCTCCAAAGCATGAGCTGAAACGTAAAGTATTTGACAAATTTAGACTCAGTTTTCCCCTGGAACGTAGCCCAGGTTATATATATGAAGAATTATTAATCCGAGTATGAGTATATCTATTCGTTATTTTGATTCATGTTTGAATCTTGCACACGTTTGACCAAGATCTCGCTTGGCATTATCACTGCGTTGTCAGTAGACTACTTGACAACGCATATCATTAATATCCTTTTCAGCTATATTCTACCAGTGGTTACGGTGTAGCCTTCCCTACATACGTGTTTTTCTTTTTTCCATGATTTATTTTTTGATGCCTTAGTCCCATCTTATATTAGGGCGTTTCCTTGGTCTTTTTGTAGTCCTGTGATACCTCTGAATGATTTTTTTGACCACCTGTTATCTTGTCATCTGCTAAATGTCCTGCCCATTATCACTTAAGGGATTTTACTTTGTAGATAACATCATTAATTTGGTCTTATTCTTATCCACACTATTCTCTTTCGGTCTTGTCATTCGGACCATGGGTCTTTCCATAGACCTTTCTGTAACTTGAAACTTGAAGTTTGTGTGTAATGTCGCCCTTTAGATTCCAGGTTTCATTACCGTATGTCAGTATTGGTAGAACACATTGTTTTTCTTGAGATGGACTATGGACTGGCATTCTAGACTTCAACACTAATGAGTTGTGTGCGAATATCACCTATGGATGTTTGAACTTCCTTTTATTTATTATGTCATTAATAACTGCTTTGAGATCTGTTGTTCAAATCGAAGATATTATCCAGAGCAGCTGTAAATAGTTTTGGTGAGATAACTTGACTCCTCTGTTGATGGGAAATTTTGGGCTGCCTTCACTCAGGGCATTGTTTACTGTCTTCGGTAATATGGTATCTTATATTATTTAGTTCGATTGATGATGTATGAGATCACTGGTGCTGAAGCCATTGCACAATCCAGCTTGTTCTCGTGGCTGGGCGGAGTGTAGACTACCTTGTTTTTTATTCTGAATGATCTTACTGAATACTTATCGCTCTGTAGATTCGAATATTTCTTTATTACCCTCTTTCATGTTTCTCTACCAGCGTATTTTATTAGGTCGGCTCTTACATCCTCGTTCCTTGCAATCTTGCCATTCTTCATGTTCTTAATGGCTGACTCGACTTATTCCACGAGTATTTCTAGTGTTTCTTCTTCCCTCATCTGCATTTGAAGTGCTTCATCTGTTAATGCGATTACTTGCCTTTTACTTCTGTATTTATTACTTAGTACATATGTTAAAGTGTGGTATTTCCAAAAATCTGTAAATATTAACTAGATATTTAGTTTTCTATATTTGCGCAAAAGTGAATTGTTGAACAAAAATTTGTGGAAACATTACCTAATGTGCATCGAATATTGTACAGCTTAACACATTTTTGATGTTCCATATATATATATATATATATATATATATATATATATATATATATGATTAGTCTTAAGTAAATAACTCATAATATATAATTTAAATATAACTTTAAATGCTTTAATTTTATACAAGAGATAAAATTATTTATTGTAAAATCTGTTCAGTGATAATGTAATCGGATTAAAAATCTATGTGTCGTTACTCGTTGTCGATTTGTTATATCATTAATATAGTTACTATAAATGTAGTTATTTATGCGAAATTCGCTAACGAATTCGGAAGCATTTCAGATTATGAGCGTAATACGTTTGAATACATTTCAATGATTTTGTATTCTGAATCGATTTTATAATTGATTGAATCGCAATAACGAATTGTGTGGAAATTTAATAAATAAATGATCATAATGTTATATACATGTATACGTAAACGCATATATGTATTAAGAAAATAGAATATTTACATATAAATAAATTATTAAAATATAAATTCATCCAAAATATGAACATACTCAGTCTGTCTAAATTTAGCAGTGGTTAATTTTTTCCACAAAAGAAATTATTTTTCGTGACAATATTACCTAGTTATTCTTGTACACTTTCATTTGTGTCAATTATGACGCCCAAGGTTTCTTCTGGGAAATAAAAAACAAATTGTTTGCACCAACTGAAAACATTTAAAAAAAAAATAAAGCTATACTTTTGCGTTCCCAAAAAAAAGTTCTGTGGAAGTTTTTCGGAATTCGTAAAAAATAATAACTCTACTTCATTTTCTCCTTTCCTCAGATTGGCGTTTTTCATTTAAAAGGTTTTTGTTTCCAAATAGCAATTAAGCATCCAACAGCATGGTTGTCTTCTATCAAATGGCGGACCCTTCTGATTTTTTGGAATGAAAGAAATAAAATGTTCTAATTGATTTGATGAACTTCTTTACTCTATTGCAAGGCTTTGAATACATTTTTTTTCTGCATGTTTAAATGTAAGGGAAGAAAAAACTGAGAAGAACAATAGTACCAAAATCAAATGTAATCAAAATTGTAAGTTTTCAAATTATCACACTTCAAAGAAAACTGTGACATCTTTAAAATCCAGCTCCTGAGGAGTTCTGGGGTTAGTTAGGTCTTCTAAATATTGCTCTGCCAATTATATGCCAGACTTGATTAATCGGATTTGTATCGGGTGAGTTTGCTGGCTTAACCAGTCGTTTCATATTTCCTCTTTCAACACATTTTGTACCCTTTTAGCACGGCGTGGTGAAGCATAATAGTCCATAAAAATAATTTTTCCCCCAAATTCTTCTCTAATGGGTTGAATAATTTTTCTAATGACATGTGAATTATATGGATAAGTCTTGTTCGACTACTATATATAATATCTCTCCAAAACATCTCGTTCTCTCCCTTAAAAGGAGCAACTTCTCTAGCAAACGTTAGTCGCGTGGTGGTTCCCTCCATACTCTCAGACGTCGGCTGTGACTCTTAATCCAAACCTGGACTAGTTGAAAAAATGACTTTTCTCCACTGCGGTAAAAGCCATTTTATGTGTTCTTTAGCCCACGCTACCAGGAGTTCATGTAATATGTGTTCTCACCGCTGGGATAGTTATGTTATCTGTTACCTACAGTACAATATTAACTACATAAAGATCCTCTTTTGCATTTTTGACTCTTGGACATGAACCACCCGGTCTCCTGTTGAAATTTCCAGTCTCTTGGAACAATTGAATTACTCGAATAATAGATGAACTGGCATATAAAGTGTTTATGCAATTAGGTGAAATTGGTGATGTATATAGATTATTTTTGCCCTATCAAAAGCTGAAGTTGACTGCTCATATTTCGATGAATAAGAAGTAAATTGTTTTGAAATTTAAAATCAACTGACACATTTTAGCAACTGCTGTGTTAAATGAAGACAATAAATTGTTGCTTAACTTTGAACATTATAGAAAACTTCCATTTCTCAGTAGGTACTTATTTGTATCAAAAAATATGTTGATGTAGATTTTATATTCTTTTTTCTGTAAATCCGGTCTGTGTTAGCTTTGAAACCAAATTAAAATTTGAGATTGTTAATTTAACGAAATTAATGACTTCATTCTGGGACATTTCTCCGTTTATTTCTACGAAATATTCAATAACGTCATTATTATCACTAATATTTTTGTAACAGTAGATACAGTTCTTTGAATTAGGGTGTAAGAATAACTAAGTTGTTCATTCATTCTTATGATGCTCGCACGAATCATAACAGGTAGATATATGATTAACCTCGTTCAGATAAATAAACGATGTTCCAAGTAAATTGATAAATTGAGATAAGTTCATAATTATATATATTTTTGAGATCAAAATGAAAATAGTTAAAATTACTTATGTTATAGTACTTCGTAGAAATCTAAATCGACTACTGATTTAAGGTATTATTCGTATAAGCTCTTATAAGCTCTTTTGCAATTTAATCAGAGTCAGTTCTGTTTGCAAAATGAATATTGTAATTTTAGAGATTATTATTTTCTATTGGTGAGTTTAAATGAGTGAAATATTGAAACTGACTAACTTTGAGTTGTTTCATATAGATGACCACACTTTTTGTACCCTGGTTCTCTATGTGAGGTCTGGTCTAGTCTGTATTTTTCCATACGCAGTCTTGGACATCACTGTGATTAAAAACCTTACGCATAACCTTCATATCCACAAAGTACAAGCGTGAGGACGGACCACAACCTGGTGCTAGTTGAGGACCATGAAGGGCAGATAAATGATGACACGCAACTCCACTTTCGATGCAATCAGGATTGCACTTTGAGACCAATACGTAATTGAAGTAGGGAAGCGGCCGAAAAAGTTATCCAATTTTTAGAGGACGGCATCATTACAGCTCTGGAACCTAGTACACGAACCATCCGCAGCCACAGGAACAAGAAGTACGCCGACAGAGAGCTGATCTTGGAAAATCAGTTGCTAACGCAGATCAAATCAGTCAGTAAGAGAAGTTTGAAGGTAGGTAGTTCCACTACTCAAGCAACTGTTTCCACAGAAACTAGATTTCTGGATTCCGTAGAAAATCCTATGAACAGACCGACTTCCAATACCTCTGCAAAAGGGCTGATAAGAAATAGTCTACTCCGATATTGAAAAATATATCCGCTGACAGCCTAGAGAAGGAATGTAGCCTAAACCAATATGTCGATGACAATGGCGGCAATTAACTTATTGTCGAAATATTAACCAGGAGAATCAGGAACGAGATTAGGACCACGACCTTGGAAGAGCTTGAGGCATAATTAGGAACGTCAACCAACGAAAAGTTCACATTTATGACTGTATATTCAACGGGATAATTAAATGGTTCTCCAAAAAAGTAGACTTCGATACTAGCCAACTAGATTTTAGTACGCCAACATAATAGTCTGCCAAGGGCCGATCAGGATGGTACTGATTCACAGAACAATCGACCTCTTGGTCCATGAGCTAAGTACCGGAAAGGATCATCGCACATCGACTCCAAGATACAATCGACGAGCTGTTCTTCGTTTAGTAGAATACGCGCCTTGATAGAATGGGCTTCGTTTTCTCAGGTATAGGAAAATCCTTCCACCGCGTATGACATGACGGATTATATTGGCCAAGATAGTCTAATTGGGAGCAGTTCTGTCGCTAATGCTATTTTCTAGACTATACTGTAGACATTCTAATACCAACCGAGGTATTGAAATACCTGCTGAGAATAACCTATTCATATTAAAAATCCATTAGGTGTGGGTCACTTCTACCAGAAAACGGAAGTTGACTTTATATCCAATCGATACAAACAAACAGAAATATAACATCGTCAAAACTACTAGTTACTTCACATAATAATTCATTAGAGTGAGACATTCTCAGTAATAATAAAAACATTACATATTGGCAATTCTTTTAAAACGAAAATATTTTATTTGGTCCGACAGAATGGGAAATACCCAAATTTGATTATCTAACTTGGTTTATTTCGGATTATTCATTTTGCGGTGTTTGTTGTTTTGTTTTTGAGATCAATTAGCATAACGTGTGAGTAATTTTACAAGTCGTGGAAATGCCCTAACTTCTTAAAAATTGCAGATGGGTTATTCTCGTTTTCAGATGTCAAACAACAGTTTGGTCAAGTAATTCCATTGCAGTGACTAGTCAAAGTCAAATTAGATGGTGATATAAATAGTGACCGGTAGTATTGATTATATTTATTTAAATAAAGGGAATAGGAATGAAATGTATAACAGATTTCATATTACTTTATTCTCGAATTTGTACTGTTGCAGTTTTACTAACCCATTCAGATTTCGTTTTTTAATAACGAGTTTTATTGGTCAAATAATTTGGTTTAGTTTAAGACATATAGGCCATAACTTTACTATTGCTCTGGTACAGGGATAACGAACCTTTTTATAAGCGCGTGCCAAATATTAAAGCCGTCTCATTGTGGCATACTGGAAAATTCTATGTAGGAAACATTAAATTAAATTTATGAGTTCAAAAATTTATAAATTTAGTAACCAATTTTCTTTTATTAATAATATTTTTGTTTTACTTTGCCTTATTTTGCACATAGGTTTCCTTAAGGTTGCTTGTAAATATATTTTAAGAAAATTTATATCATAAAATAACCATACGTTATGATAAGTTGAAGAAAAACAGATATGTACATAATTTATTACCGTTTTTTAAAGTATGACATTCCAAGTTAATCTTATATTCTCCGTTCTTTTTAATTATATCCAATAATACATAATAAACGAATAATTTTGATTCCACATCAAACTAGTCTGAAATCTATTAATTGCACTTGTAAATTTCTTAGAAGTCAGGTGGTCATAAATCTCTATGATGGTATAATGATATGAAATAAATTCCCATAGCAATTTGTCTGAAATCCTCAAAACTTTGAAAAAAATTATTGCTTACTGCTTGAATTATTCTAGAAAACTCATGTTAATTATTGTAAAAATGGAAATGCAAAAAATAATCTGACCTAGAATTTATTTATAAAGATTGGAGCATTTTGTCAAATTAAGATAATGAAATTTGAACAAATTGTTCAACGAATGTAATTTTGACTAGGTGCTGACTTTGTATTCAAAGAGCACAAATGTCTTGAGCAAAATATTTTTCAATTGAAATTTTATAAGTAATTTGACAAAATTCTCCAATTTTTTTGCGTTTCATATTTAAAATAATTCACAGACCTTTGGAGGGCATCGCATGTCAAGGATTTAAAGCATTTTGTCCAAATCATGGAATCCCTAGAACTTGAGCCTTAATACGTATCAACGTTGAAAAGTTTTTCACGAATGTACCATTAGACAAATCTTTCGACATAGTGAGAAAGAAAGCCTGACGGAGAAGACGGCGCTGCCAATATATGGCACGAGAAGCAACTTAAGCTCTGATTGAGGTATGTTGATGACACCTTTATTATTTGGCAACAAGGAGAGAGAACTACAAGCATTCCTGCAGCACCAATTCCAAATATCCATTAGATCCACCATGGATAAAGAAGACAGTGGGTGCCTACCATTCCTTGATGAGGAGTGCCAAAGGTCTAGGACCGGAATAGAAACAACAGTCTATAGGAAGGAAAGTATGCATACAGAATTATAGCTACACTGCAATTCTAACCACCCATCAGCAACGAAAACTGGTACAATCAAAACACTAATACATAGAGATAAAAATATATGCAGCATACCAGAGGCGCTCAAAGAAAAACAAGTAAAACTTAGGGAAGATTTTTTGACGAATTGATATCCGGAAACCATTATTAACAAGGCGCTTGAAGAATTAGATAAACCACCTAGACAGGAAGACGAAACCACGATTGCAACTCTATTACTACTATTACTGTACAATAAAGGCTTGTAGGAAAAACACCGAAACAGGCCAGGGTAATTCGCAAGGAAGATCACTGGTATAAAAGAAAATTTATAGGGACGGCATACATAATCTCGAACTAGAATATAATTAGCGAGCCCAGTGTCCAATTAACGCATCACCGACAACCAACCGCCAGGATTAAGGGAAGTAATGAGTATGACTAGCGACCTGTTGATGATAGCAAATTTAGATCTATTGAAAGGTTGTGAGATCAATCATTTCAAGATGATGGAAGTCCAAGAAAACTTCGAGGATCGATATAGAAATTTATGAAGTATACAGATTTGTAAAATAATTTGTTTAAATGATATTAACGAAAATATACAAGAATTGATACCCATTCCCCTTTTACCTCTGAAACTACTGAGCCGAAAACTTTAAGGGCTATCTACACTCAGAAATTATAGAAAAATCAAGGGAAAATCCTAATTTCAATTTTGAGGTGGAAAAGTATAAAATTAAATTAAAAATAAAAATTTTAATTTGTTTCAAGCGTATCATGTGATATCTCAGACAAAAGGGCTTGTTATAAGGAATACAGATATATTTTGTCACCATAAATAATAAAAAAAAGATATTAACGATAATGTAAAAAAATCGATCCATTCCCCCTTTGAAACTCTGAAACTACTAATCTCAACATTTAAAAAAATGGGTATATGGGATCTTTAAAGGAAAAATAAAGTGAAAATTATAATATTTTTGGGGGACAGATAATTAAATTATACAAACAGTTTTACAGAGCGTCATGTAATTTAAAAAATAAAAATATATTTTTTTACCGTTTAAATTAATTGTTTAGAAGATATTAAAGAGAATATACAACTATGAACAAAATGAGAAATATTGGGATTCTCTCAAACTTTTCAGGAAATACAAAGCGCAACCCTAATATTTATTTGGAAGGCAACTTATAAAATTTGGTGAAAAATAGAAAAATCATATAATATATCAAATGAAAATATATATTTTAAACTATATTATCGAAAATTTACAAAAATCGACTCATTCTTAAATTTTGGAATGAAATGAGAATATAGGGCCTCACTAAAAGGAAGAATTAAGCGAAAATATATAATTTTTGGGGACAAATTATAAAACTAAATGGAAAATAAAACATTAAATCCCTTACAATTTTAGGTATATGTTTAAAATAATTTGTTTAGAAGGTATTAAGTATTTAATATGGACCCCACTCAAAGTTTATTAGCACGATAAAACGAAAATCGTAATCTGAATTTTGGGATGCAAATTAGGAAAGTAAATAAACATAAGAAACTCTATCGCATCATGTAGCAGATTAGCAGAAAAGGCTCCTTGTGAGAAATAAAAGTATATATTTTATAATTTTAAAACTCATAGTGTAAAGGATAATAAGAAAATATAAGAAAATTGACTGATTCGCTACGTTTAGCCAACAATTATAAAAAATAATGCTAGAAATCCCCAGGAAATTTTAAGGACAAACTAGAAAATTAAGAATTATTTATTATGATCTACCTAAATTATATCAAATCTAAAAAATTGTCCTACGCGCACTTCACCTAATTATTATGTAGGATCATAAATAACCCTTAAAAATGAAAGAGGTTGAGGAGTCAATACAAAACATGTAAAGCATCTTGGACTGACATAATAACACTGGAAATGATAAAATTTTCTAGGGCAGACAGGTAAAGAATTAAGAATGTGCAAGCAGCACAGGAACAGCAAAACATATAGAATGATTGGAAAATATTTTAATAGTATCTATATTTATATATAGGACGTCAAACAGAGTGTAATAAGCACAAATTAGGTAACATTTTTGGGCTGACATATAAACGGATTACAATATTTATGAAGTAAGTAACCTGCTTCAGAGAATAAGAAGGAATTAGAAGAAATAACATTTCAATTGCCTGTATTCAATACGAGAATAGGGATAAAAGAGGCAGTCTGTGCCATTTACTATTGATAGTGCTCATGGATAAGGGATTATAGAATTTCAAAATCTGTATGCGGATGACATAGATTTAAAGTGCAAATGTGGATAAACGGTTTTTGAAATAGAAAATATGGATGTAAATACATAGAGACTTAGAAAATAGACAAAATAAATCTTAATAAATTAACACTAAGTAATAAAAGAGATAAAAAATCACATAGAAATAGTATAAGTAATAAAGTAATCCCACCAACGGGCAATGCTAACATATACATGTGAAAATTGAACACCATAAAAAAGTACAATTTTTAAAGAAATGCATGAAACACGTAAAGACAATACCAGGAAATTGAGATAATATGGAAATTGTGAGTTTCAGAAGTTTAAATAGACAATAAAGGAAAACAGAAAATAACCTAATACCGACATTTCATTAAATTATGAGAAACATACCGTTTAAATATAATTATTGATACATAAACTATTTATGCAATAAATTTGTCAAAGAAGGAACTTTATCGTTGGCAAAAAAACTAAAATGAAGAATATGGTGTTAATATTAGGTTTTTAAAACTGTTGATTTGTTACAATGCAATTTTTTGCTACAGGCAAATACACATATAACCAAACTCTAATTATTAATTTATCTCAGATACACGTAAATAATGTAATTTTAATTGGCGAAAACAAAATTCATGAACATTATGTAAGAGCCGTTTTTTAAACAATACCTTTCAATAATTATTTCCATTATGTTTAGTCTTACTATTTTGCCTACAGCCTATGAAAAGTACGTATACCGGATAAAACTGCTAAATTGTTTCTAAAGAAAAATTCGTTAGTCAAATAAAATAATAGCCAGTTGTAAAAGCCCGACAGTTTATCCTTAATTAATTAATAATGTTCTGGTATGATGATTGATAAGACCAAATAAATTAAGAGGCAGAAAGTAGGCCTACAATCTCTAAGTGGAACATAAAACTTTAAATGCGGAAACATTTGTATACTTTGGTAATGTAATAGGTCGACTGTTACTACAGCGCCGATGCATTATGT
Organism: Octodonta nipae; assembly: GCA_034190945.1. Taxonomy (NCBI): domain Eukaryota; kingdom Metazoa; phylum Arthropoda; class Insecta; order Coleoptera; family Chrysomelidae; genus Octodonta; species Octodonta nipae. The sequence continues at coordinate 72,004,906 of CM067216.1, read as the reverse complement.
AATCTTTTATAACTAGGTTCCTACCTTATTTGTTCCTTACAAACGCGTACGCTGTTTGATTATTGAAAATATGATTTTTTTATTTATCGGTTACATATTATTATCAACATAACGTTGTATAACAGGTATGATTATGGTGTTTTTGCTACAACGGCTATGCAGTTATTGTTTCGTGCGGTGAAGGAATTTATATAATTTGTTGCAAAGGATTTTACAATATTAATTTTTCCGGTTTTAAGAAACTGATCAGATGTAGAAAGATACAAAATAGAAATATCAGTGACTATAACTGTAGAAAAATAAATAAATTTTTAAATTTTGAGCGCCATAAATTTTATATTATATTTCATGATTATATATCTTAGGGTTTTGTAGTGAGTAAAATATAAAATCATCTATTTACCTTTTTTTCTTTTCCCTGTATATTTAAATTTATGAAATAATGATTTAGAATTACAATTACTTAAAAAAAACACCTATCAAAATAATACTATATTTTTACTCCATCTGCTTGGAAAGTTCGAATTTTATCCCTGCTTTTGAGGAAAAAAAATGCTTCATTTTCACCCGGTAAAAATAATTTGGTTAAATGTGCGTATGCGTCAACGTTTTTCCCTGTGGACCACTCGGGTTTCCACTTAATTAATTCCCTTAGATCATTTACCATCTAGATATAGCCTGTCATGCATAAAATCGTGGCAACGCTAGAGGGCAATAGAGACAGTAAGGGGCTATTTCTCTTAGTGGGTGGAAGCAGCCAATGAACAACATGCTGAACGTATTTTATTGGAAGCAGCTCCCAACCGAGTGAAATAACCTCTTGCCCTCTCTCTCTTTAGTCTTACCACGGCATTTGTGCACTGCAGGCTATCTCCAGAAGGTACATGCTCTAAGTTAAGTCCCATGAAAATTGACATAAATGAACTATAACCCATATATTAAACGTCGTTTATGTCAGTTTTCATACGACATACGTCCATAGAGCTATTATATACGTAGAGTGAATTAGGTATGGGCGTTATTGTAAGTGGCAGTGTAATAACAGTAGAAAGAGAAAGACAATATCAGAGAGCGCTTGCTATGTCTCTACACTACCAATAGTAGGCGTCACCACTGACACTGACCAATCAGGAACGACACGCGTATTCTCTCTCTCTTTCTATTGATATTACATGAATTCTGCTACTTCACGTGCTCTACAGTATTAACCTCTTTGCATACGTCCTTTGTCGAGTGGTAGAACAGTCGAATGGTTTCAAAGTTTCAAGAATCGTGGCCCTCTGGAAGATATAATAATATTTGTCGTATCGCCTAGCAACTTATAATAATAAATAAGTTAAAGTTTAACCCACGGTGTAATAATTATTACACCGTGGTTTAACCTTCAACAGACCTTCACTGTAAAAAATTTATTTTAGTAATTTATTACTTCAAAGATAAAAATAGTAAACTTGAGTTCATAGTTAAAATATAATTTATTAAGAAATGAATGACTCTGAGGAGTCGTTTGACAGTGACGATGCAGAGTACTGAGAGACATCGAAGGTGAAGCCGAAGATATTGTAAAGAATTTATTACCTGATAAATCAAGTCCGAAGTACCTACATGATCTGCTACGAATCATTTTCCAAGTGGATGGCAGAAAAAAAGACGAGGTCTTATTCGGAATAAGTTTTTCTAGTTTATTTTAACGAGTTGGGTAAAAATTTAAAACCATCGACTCTATGAGGTTGTTGGTCAATGCTCAGAACAGTGATTAATCTTAATCATGGAATTAATTTAAGCGAAAAAATTACAAGTTTTTTCCTTGCTCAAATACAAGATTTCATCGAAAATGGTCCAGACGACTATTTAGTCATGCAGGTATGTAAAAATTATAAACTTGTGTGCAATATGAATCAACATTCACAATTTTCTAGGTATTTATAACCATTTCATTATTATTACAGATAACAATAAAAATTGCATTCATTAATGTTATGGATTGCAAGATTTAATTGACCTTTAATGCATATAAAACAGTAGAATAATATGAAATATGTATAAAATATTTAACTTATTCAAGTAACATTAATTTACTCTTATATTTAAGTCGAAGTTTTGATTACAGATGCGGTAAAAAGAAGTATGCGCACCATCTCAAGTCGCGTGTTTGTCACCCGAGCGTACTTTCTTCCCTAGGTCCGCAAAATTCCAACTTTTCTCAAAAAATAACAACGTTTACCGGTTGTTTTCTGAATGATATTTCTGGCATATTTTTCAATGTCTAAGTACTTCTTAGGAAATAACACCATAGTTAAGAAAATTGCTGTATATTTCAAACGTTTCGGGGCCTAGGTCAGACCCCCTTGTCGTATACCGGGTTTAATTGGACATAGGCTTAGGAATTAATTTTCCAGTTAGGACAACATAGCCTTAGGCTATGTCCAATGTAAAGGTGATTTGCGATTAAACAAGTATATGGGGTGCAGGCAGGTCCTGGTGTCAAAGTGACAGTCATTAACTATTGGACACATAAAACATTTAAAAAAATATATAACCGACTTCTACCTATAACTAAAAAGCTAAAAATAATTATAACAAAATACAACTCTAGCAAATAATTAACACATTCAATGTTGTTAGGTACGTACCCAGGAAGTAAAAAATGTAAATATTAAAAGGTCCTCATTCTGTACAAATTAATTACATACCAATCTAGTATATTTTTGAAGTCGGTGCCAAGCAATAATCAAGTTTGATGAATTAGTAGATAAGTATGCAATAAAGGATTTTAGATTTGCTTGACACTGGCTTCAAAAATATACTAGATTGGTAGGTAATTAATTTGTACAGAATGAGCACCTTTTAAAATTTACATTTTTTACTTCCTGGGTACGTACCTAACAACATTGAATGTGTTAATTATTTGCTAGAGTTGTATTTTGTTATAATTATTTTTAGCTTTTTAGTTATAGGTAGAAGTCGGTTATATATTTTTTAAATGTTTTATTTTCAACTTTTTAGTTTTTTTTGAACTCAGGTAGTTTTCATTCTTTATTTTTTATTTTGTATGTATAACCTTACTAGACAGAACCAGGTAACATCGAAAGCCTCAACATTACACAATGATACTTTCTCATTTAAATTGACAGGTAAATCTTTACGAACAAAATGTACTAGTTGGCGTTGACTTTAATAAGCCCAAAATATATTTATGCCTTATGGACTACGCCATGTAACCTTTTTTCAACTTTTTTCGACAACCCTGTATAACTATAGATAATTCCACTCCAACCTATTTACCAACCATCCTGTACATACGACTGCCCACGGACAAGCATAAATTTGTTAGCTGCCTTCTGTAAACTATAGGACGGAGTAGAATCCATCCCATATTTACGGAGTCAAATCCGTCCTATATTTCAACCATAGTATATAACTCCTTGTGGGCTACCCCATAAATTATTTCATTTTTAACATTTTATATTATTGCCCTGTGTAACATTAATTTCTCCACACTTCTTATGGGCTATAAAAGAAATAATTTTTTAATCACACTGTATAAATATAATGCAACTCCAGCATATATTTCAACCATCCTGTATATAATTTGCTTATGTCCACGTCATATAACAGTTTTTTAATCACCCTATATAATTTTAATTTCATATTTTTTCCAACATTTTTATACCACCAAACGTCCAGTCCACCTTATATTCCAACCATCCAGTATATACGGTTGCCTACGGACCACTATCATTCTAGTCCGACCTATATTCTATCTTCATGTAAATGCAACTCCTTCTACCACTTTACTCTGAGATTTTGTTTGCTATAACTACTAAACACCCTGTCTATAAACGCATCAAATAGCAGTTTAAAGTTTGACATGTGTTGTCACTGAATTTTCTATTAGGCCGGGAGAATGTGGCAACCAAAAGCACCGTCTTCGCAAAATGGAAAAATTTGCATTTAAATAGGTATTTGCCTGGTATACAAACAAAACGAGCTTGGTACTCATTAATTTAAGGAACCGAAAATACTATGCTTTACTACCTATATGCTTGTGATGTACATAGCAAATTTTCAAATTCGCAATTAAAACTTCCAGTGCCTAAAATTACCGCACTATTACGTTGGAATTAAAATATTTATGAGGAAATGTCCGTTATGTCATTCCGATGAAATTTTTGATAAGAATTTTGGTATTTTCAGCGATTTTCTGCAAAACTGCAAGTTGCACGTCGCAGAAAAGTATATGAGATCACCTAAAGATCTTCCTTAATAGATTAAACGTTAAAAAACTATACACATCCATAAGGAGTTATCGAAAAATCGACTAAAATATTAGGGATATTGGTCGATTTCCATGCACGCATGTGTTCATTCACAAATTTTATCACTTTATCAATAGAATTCTTTTCCAAAATTGAAGTTTCACCAATCCGGATATATACTCTATTAAACAAGACCATATTCATTCAAAACGGTGCACCACAGGAGAAGAAATCAGGTAACATACATACAAAAAAAAAAAACGAAAAAAAATACGGGACGAATTGATAACCTCCTCCTTTTTGGAACGCGGTTAATAAAAACTATCCATGCTATGTTTAGAGTAGGTAAATCTCTTTTAGTAAGGATTCCACAAAAAGTTAATCTATGGGCAGGGATACTAGGAAACCACATTGTAAGGCCAATCCTGCAGGAGTATTTCAACATGGAGTTGGCGGCCCCAGAGGGGGGTGCACTAGGAGCACATATCCGAAATCATCGAATTTATATAGTTTATATATATACATATAGTCTGTACATATGTATATATACATGCACATATGTATGTATACATGCACATATGTATATATACATGCACTCGTATTATTATTATTATTATTCGTAGTGAGCCCTCCCCCGGAATTGGAATATCTATATGGTTATCGCAGTCTCCCTATGAATTTTGCACGTATTGCTATTTGATAGGGATGAGAATAGGTGTAAAGTATATTTTTATTCCGCTAGGTGATTTGGATGTCCCTATCTAGAAAAAATATTATATTTATTTCATAAAAGTCAAAATATGTCAAAGAGATCAAAAATGACAAAAATGTCTAAAATGACAAAAATGTGTAAAATGTCGAAAATGAAGTTTTTGAAGCCATATAAATATATAAAATGGCTTTCACAAAAAAATCTAAAAATGTAGGGCATGTGAAAATTACTAAATGAAAAATGTTCAAAAAACGCCGATTTGTTTAGCCCGGGCGATATTGGATTAATATTCCTAAAGCCCGCCTGAGATTTTTAACAGGAGCCGGCACTGTAAGGACCGCTGGGTATTATTTTAGACCCGTTGGAGATTGACTAAAAGAATCGATGGATTGGTAGAGGTGGTGTTATCGAATGGCCAATTCTTTAACCAGATTTGACGCTATCGATTTTTTTGAGGTGATATTTGTATTCGAAGGTATTATACGTTATGTAACCGAAATCATTAGAATACCTAAAAAAAGAATAAAAGGGTTTGTGATAATATCCCACAAGAAATATTTATAAACGTTAGACTGGAATTGCAGGGCATTCTAGTTTATTGTTACGATGCCTAAGGAAAACATTTTGAAAATTAATACATTAATTCAAATAGATAGTTGTTTTAATCATGAGACGGAAGTAAAAATTAACATATTAAATAAATCGCCCATAAATCTAAATAAATCGAATTTTAGTAAACAAAATAGGGTTCAATAGAAAATAAAAACGTCTTTCAGATAAGGCATCTCAAGACCACCCTTTCTTTAAAAAAAATGATAATTCCCTTTTGGCACTGTGTAATGTGGTCCTTACTGACGAGGTCCAGATCCGGAAAAACAGAATCAGCCATGACTGCTACCGCGAAAGCCTACATTCTCAGTGTAGCCAACCTTAACTCTTATAACCACATTATTTATATACCCTTTGCCCTATGAACCTTTCTTTATCTCTTATATGTTTTAATTCATATTTAGGATTCACTCGGATTTATATTCAATTTATTTATCTATATATTGCGATGTGTTAGTGTCACGATTAGTGATGTAATTTGTGAAAAAAATTGAGTGTTAGAAAAGTAATATAAAGATTTAGTTGGTTATCAAAATTACAAGAATTTCTCTCAAATAAGTAATATCTCCAAAGGAAATCTAAAATCGAGAAACTGAAAATGGGTATACTTCAGTAGACATTTCTTTAAACGGTGGCTGCAAAAACTTTATTGATATAATGCGTTTGGAGAACAGACATAGAAAGTCACAAGTTAAAAAGTAATACAGCCGACTCTCGTTAATTCAAACCTGCGATAATTCGAACATTTATATAATTCAAAGTTATCACGAGTTCCATAGAAAATCTCTTTATATTTCGAACAAAACCAACACATTTTTATACACTCGGTAATTCGATCGAAAAAATCGTAGCTACGCAACAAAACGACGCGTTAATTCGAACTTGTCCGCCTCAAACACTCGACAATTCAAAATTGCTCATGTACGATGGTAAAAGTTTGAACTACACTTTGAGGGCCTTTATTTTTGTAATGATTAGTTTGAAACACGCTTCTGCACGAATTGGCTTGTTTACTTAAGTTTCAGTTACTGTTACTCTTTCGTATGATTGTATGTTTGAACAAACGTATGTGTTAGTTATGAGTCCTAAAAGCATAAATGCTTGACGGTTGCTGAAAAGAAGAAGTTAATCGAAAAAGTAGAACAAGGTGAGAAGAAAAGTGATGTTGCAAAAGAATTTTAGATTCCTCTGAGTACTCTCTCAACCATAATAAAGAACAAGAAGAAAATTTATGCTGCTCAAACTGCTGGAGTACGGAAAACAACTACTAAAGGTGAATTTCCTTGTCTGGAAGAAAGCCTCGTCATTTGACTAAGACAGTGTAGAGGACAAAAAGTGTATATTAGCGGAAACGTGTTAAAAGAAAAAGCAAAAGAGTTCGCGTCTAGTGGAGGGTGGCTTACAAATTTCAAAAAGAGAAATGAAGTTGTGTTTAAAAAAGTTTTTGGAGAAAGTGGAAGTGTTAATGATGTAATTTACTTAGCTTGGCACGGTAAATTGAAGAATTTGATTGAAAACTATGATGCCCGAGACATTTTTAATATTGATGAAAAGGACAAACAAACGACGTACATACATAGTAGATACATGTGTAATTGATTATCAACACTCAATAATTCGTGGTTTTGTTTCTTTTCTCTCAAAAATTTCGAACCATTTGATATTTCAAACACTCCATAATTCGTAATATTTTAAGAGTCCCTCGAGTTCCGAATTAACGAGAGTCGACTGTATGTTCGAATATACCTACTATGAGTGACCTTTAAGGCTTAACATATTTGCAACACATTTTATTGCATTTTGGGGAAATTCGTATTTAATGAACAAAAGTATTAAAGTGAATTTTCATTAGAAAACTATCATATTTTTTCTGTTTAAATTAGGATCTGTTAATATATTCATTAAACTGGATTTTACTAGTTTCGTAAGTAAATTTTGTTAAAATATTCTAAGATAGTGGCTAAATTATTCCTAAAGCGTGAGGTAATATTTCATCATTATGGTATTGTATTTGAATCTCATTATAACTTTAAACATTATAATGTGACAAACTTATTATATAAAAATATAAAGGAATATTTAGTGCCTAGCTTATTTAGGGTTAGTTCAGGATTCAACTAGTAATAAGTTTGATAATTTTGTTACTTTAAATGACTACTCAAAAATAATTAAAGAAAACAGCCTTGAGATAGCGAATCATTTAAAGTACATAAAAAAATATTATCATCACTAGCATATCCTGCCTTTCTTATATACCTATATACAAATTGCCATCTTTTCTGGATTGTTTTATAGCTCTTTGTGTCACTTGTTTGTCTTTTATTCTAGACACGCAACCAGTCCAGTGCCATTTGCAACACGTTTTTATTGCTTACAGTATTCCTTTGTTAGTTCTGATGGTTTGATTAAGAATTTGGCCTCGAATCGAGATCCTTCCATGTTTTAGTTATAGTTAGTGTCTTCGCTCCATATGTTAGTATGGGACTCCAGTGGCGTAGCGAGCTTAACTCGCGCCCGGGGCACAATACCCTTTTAGCGCCCCGCTCCATTCGAAAACTATTGTTTTGTGGATCATTTGGCGTCCCTTTGTGAGTGCCCGGGGCTGGATGCCCCGTCTTGCCCACCTCTCGCTACGCCACTGTGGGACCCAGTGGTTAAATATCTGATTTTTGTATCCTGATATTTGTACAGAATTATTAATAGTATTTATTATTGCTGTTTTTTTATGGAATCGTATAATAGCAGACTTGTCACATACTGGTTTTTAGAAATATTTATTTCCAAATATGATTTGCACATTTTACATGTCTCGGTCACCCTGCAGTTTCAACCCCTAATCGGGGGTGAATATCACTTCTACAAGTATAAATACAGAGGGGTATCATGTAATAATTTTTTACAGAGTAATGAACTAGTAGAAATCGTAAAAAATTAATTTTTGAAAATAATTGCCAATTACACCAAAATTGGTTTGGGGTGGTTTTTAGAGGGTCTTCACGAATCCGAGGTCAAATTTGCAAGATTTTTAAAATCAAACGATATACGCCAAAATTGGCACAAAGGGGTGTTTGGGATCTCTGATCATGAGTCCGGAATTGACAAAATTTAAGATGGCGGACGAAATATTAGTCCCGTGGGTTATTTTATCGCCCATATTGGATCCCCCATCTTGAATTTCGTTTATCAGATTCGGAATCAGCGAACCCAAAAATCTCCTTGTAAGAAGTTTGGTGTAAAACGGCTGATTCTTTAAATTTTTATTGGCCATTTTGGATCCGCCATTTTGAATTTTGCAAATCTGACATCGGATTCGTGATCAGACACCCTCTAAAAACCACCCTGAACCAATTTTGGTGTAACTGGCAATTATTTTCAAAAATTAAAGTCACCCCCGCTTAGGGGTTGAAACTACAGAGTCTCAGAATCTAGAGGTAATCTACCTACTCCCTAACTGAATGTGTGAATCTGAATATTCTGAAGTGCTTTTCACCCAAACAGTAGGGAGACGATTACTATCGTAGCAGTAGTTGAGCCAAAGCGGTTGTTTATTTATGTCAGAAGCTTCACAAATCGCATATTTCCTAGGAGAATTAAGGGATGTGATAGTCCTGCCCTTCCCAAAATTCAAATATGCTGTGGTTGAGGCCCATGTTATGTAACCGATGTAAAGTAATCACAACATGGTATTTCGATATTTTTATTGTTTACTGGGTTTTCTCCCCTCAGAACGATTTCTGGAAAACAGATAATTAAGTTAAATTATCAATTTACAGTTGTTTTCATATACAAAATATCTTTCGCGTGATTATCTGAGAAAATATAGAACCATGGATTTGTCATATAGTTTTCATCTGTAATACCTGTATATATATATATATATATATATATATATATATTGCAAGACTTACCTGTGGCGTTTCGATCTATCACAGGAATCATCGAACATTATTCTTCTGAAGCAATTTATACAATACAGTTTGACATTCAATAATTAATTATTTTCGTTGATACTGCAGCTTCTTCCGACACGAAAATTACAAACGAGAAGAGTTTAAATAACTGTAATTTTTTAACATTGTCAGATGAGGCTGCAGTCACAGCAAAACAATTGTCACGTATTTCTTTGAATAAAGTTTAAATGTGTAATCACTAGTATTACTAATTCATCATTAATTTCAACTTTCACCAAATAACGGTCATCTCGATCCATTTTCATTACTACTAAGATGTCTACTATTTTAATATAAGCTACTTTAATTGCACATTACTTAAACTTCTACTGTATTATGAATATATATGTGGACAAAAATAGCTGATTTGTAGTATTGTACGTATATAAGTAAAAATCCAGTGACAATAATTTTACATAAGGTGGGGAAGTTGTAAAAACTCAAAATTTCTTTTGTTTTGTAATCCTTTATGTGATTTTCAGAGGTTTGGAGATATCGGTAAACTGAAATTTTCTTATAATTCTTGATATATAGGGATGAATTAGAGATGCCACACAAGTTTCTACATCTCAAGATTTTATATTGTCAGGGAAAGATATACCAGCACCCTAAGGAGGACCCTGTATATGCAAATGGTAATTCACAGTTCGGGAAAACTCTACTGAGCTTAGTGAGATGGGGCATTCTAGAAAACTCAGGAAACTCAAATAGTGTATATAAAGAAGTGTTCTGCGAGAGAGGAGTTAGTTCAGTTGACTAGCGTGTTTCACTTGTAATTTGACTTTAAACGTCATGTTGTAATTTGTGTGTATAAGTTATATTGTAATTGAAGTTGTTGTCAGAATGAAGTGTTCATTAGTTGAAAGAACAGTCTGTAACAGACCAGTTAGAAGATCCAGACATTGAACCTATTTTCACAACGAAAAACGAAGGAGTGTACACAGCTCGATGGGAAGAAATGTCTAGCCACGGGATGACCCAAAAATCATTGTGGGCCCAATGGTATTCTCTTCGAGTCGAGAATGGACCAACAAGACTGGATGAACACATACCTCTGTTCGTGCTAGCATGCAGATCAGCTGTACATAACAGTACCGGATTAACACCAGTTCATGTTTTGTTCGGAAAGAAATAAGACGCCCGTGTGACCTGGGTTTTTGGGACACAAGATGAATCCCCTTTGGAAATTAACGATTATGCAGATCAGGAAAGATTATTGGCTACCCATGAAATAGCAAGGAAGCGTATACTTGCTACCAGTGCTAGGATCAGAACTCAGTATGACTTAAAAGTAAATTCAACCGGATCTCAGCAAGACGGTCTGATTGTACTATCCACAAACGGTGTAGAGCAAGACGCCGAAGTCGTCACCCTCAAGGGATAGGCCCTAGGAAGTTATCAAAATTATAATAGATGTGTACCGCATCAAGACAGCTCAAGGACAAAGATGGAGGTAATCTATCTGGATCATCTATCCCCTTATCGAGGTTATGATGCATCTAATCGGGTCCATCAAATCTAAAATGGGAGGGGGGGAGGGAAGTATCACGGAGAGTTCTAACTGCGCCCGAAGGATGATCCTGTATATACAAACTAGATGTCACTGCCAGCAAATGACAATTGAAAATTTGATAAAAATCTACTGATTTCTAGGTTATTGATATGGAATACTCTAGAAAACTCAAGAACGTCTAATCGTATATGGAGCAATGTTCTTCGACAGAGTTAGTTCAGTTGAGTAGCGCATTGGTCTCAGTTTTAATTTGACATTAAATGTCGGATTGTAATTTGAATTTATAACTGGTGTTGTATTTTGAAGTTAAAAGTTGCCAGATATGAATAAAGTGCTCATTAATTGAAGGAACAGTGTGTAATTCGAACCTGGAGTAATTCATAACAATATTTTGAATTTATTTAATAAAATGACAATTTATCAGATTTACGTAGTTGATTCTCGAAATAAGTTCTAAATAAACAAAGATCTTCTAACCAAACATCTCGTATAACGTAAGATTGTTTAAAATTCTAACAGGACTTGAAGTGGCTATGCTAATGACGAAATATTAACTCAGGCTTTCGAAATCAGTAACAATTCATGAATAATATGATGCGAAATCTCTAACACTCATATATTTTTATCAAAAATCTCTAACCAAACAAGTTTATTCCAGTTTAGTGAATTAAAATCTTAACTTGAGTGTATCCACAATTTTCACAAATACTGAACGTTTCTATATAATGTGGTAAAACAGTTTTTAATTATTAATTTCTGGACATTACAAAATTGATACCGACCGACATAAGACATAAGAAGTTAACCTATCTAATCTACTGAGCTTAGTGAGTTGGGGCATTCTAGAAAACTCAGGAAACTCAAATAGTGTATATAAAGAAGTGTTCTGCGAGAGAGGAGTTAGTTCAGTTGACTATCATAACTAATAAGGCATTATCAAGCTTTATTATAATTTTTGTAATTTTCATGGTTTCGTGCATGCGCACTACGATGACATGACGTCACGTGACGTGACGTGACCATAGTGTACTTCTGGCTGATTTAAAAGCATGCGTAAATTGTATTGCAGATATTTCGAGTGACGTGCCATAATAGCATGTGAACTCACGTGACGTGACGATAATGTGTTTCCACCTTTACTCTCGACAGGGCCAACGTGAGAAAGTCTCAAAGATAATTTACAAAGGATTGCTCGATAGATGTAAATTTTTCCGAAAGCATACGTCACAAAGAGGCAGCTAACAAAACCAGAAAAATTCTTCAACTGTCAACAGACAAAGCGCCTCAAAAACTCGAGAGCGGGCCCAACACATGGTGATACGTCACAAGGTGGCTGTTTTTTTTTCGAAAATTTTTAATATTGATCAAGCAATCCTTTGTAAAATATGCTTGAGGATGTCTGACATTGAAATCGTTTTAAGTGTTTTCACACTGAGTACATTATTTCAATGGAAACCGAGTATATGTAAATAATTTGATTTAAGCACTTTCAAGAGAATTTACTGAATGTTGTCGAATGTCGAATCACGAACGTTGTCCTTTGACAAAACCGACTCTCATCGGCCAACTGCCAACGTTCGCGCCAACGTTGAAGCCACTGCAATTTTCCAAGGCCACACGTTGGCCGAGTGTCGTTGGCGCCAACGTTCGGGTCAACGTGTGGAGCCGGCGTTAGAATGCACTCTTGTGTTGTTATCTGCACTGCATAGCGCGGTTTGTCTTGTTTATTCGGCCCGACTCGCTATATTTTAACCAAACCGATTTACACAAAATTGGGTTAGACAGACAGAGCCGAAAAATTAAAATTATTCATAGGGATCTTAATTGTGAAATCAAAAAACAACTTAAAATAGTGCAAAAATATTTAAAAAATCATTTTTACAGTTATACAGAATAAAGATATCCTAACTTTGTATGCACAAAAAACGTTTTTATTATTTCACTTTTGGCAGATGCTGCTAATTTTACATTTTTTAAAAAGCAAACAACTAATTACAATACTCGTAGTCCCTATTCTAGGGGAGAATTAACTGCTTTAAAGAAAATATCTTTTCTTAGAATTGAGACAAAATTGGAAAAAAATGTTTTAATTAAAAAAACTAACATTTCTTCCAAAATATCCTAATTTTTGACAAAATGTATTAATTCTCAAAAATCTAATGTCATCAACTTTCTAGAAAATTTTATTCTAACCAAGGTTTGTTTTCTGCTCCCGATAGGAACGAAGTTATATAAAAAAAGAAAAAATGTCGAGTTGTAAACCTGTAATTGTTTATAAATGATTTTTCTTAACTTTTTGGCATAGAGAACTATAAAACCAGGTCCCCATTTTCAAAAAATCGCTTAATTTCATCTAATCCGTTTGGAGTAATATGCGAATGTTAAAAGCTACTAAAGAAAAATAAAATTTCATTTACTAAAGGAAATTAATATTTCTTTAGCGGTTGTCGTCGCTAAATATTGGAATATATTGCGTAACAGTATTTTTCAATTGAGTCATCTTTTTGGCGATATTTTTCGTAATTTAAATTGCTTAGTCGGGTGTCAGTTATAGTATTTACATATTCATTTCTCCAAAATTGACGACAGTTTTTCTTCTCCGAAACAACGTTCGGTAAAGAAAATAAGATTACGAGATCGCAAAAAAAATGTTTGAATAACTTGAATACCACTACGGCATGAGTCTTTTCTCGGAATTGACACTTGGCATATGCATGTGTGATATTTGTTTTTTTGAGTAGTCGTAGAGGAATAGAAATAAAAATAAATAACAGAGACACATACATACAATCTCGAAAGCGAGAGATGTGGTGACACTTCTAACTTACACCAACCCAGCCTGAGTTCGCTGTCGAGAGCGACCATCGGCGATTTCCGGATTCTTTACATCCAGAGTGACTAGGAACGCGTCGTTCTTTTAGATATTTATTAATAGTTGTTTATTCTAGAACGGTACAACGTCAGAGGTTCTATCTAGACTTCTTATCTAAATATTGTGTCGGAATGCTGTGAACTTCCGGCATATTTAACTCGCTGCTGAAAGTCTTTATCGTAAAGGTATTGGCAGTGGCGTACGGGAATAAAGCTTTCAAATTTCTGAGCTATAAATTTATTCATTAATTTTTGTACAAGAATAACTTACTGATGAACGACATAGAAAAAAAAAGAAAAATGGAATAACTACCGAGGTTAGAACTATAAGCCTCATCAGCCAGACCAGTGATTTAGAAGATCGAGGTGTGGACCGCAAACTGCTTGCTCGCCAAGACTTACTAGAATATTAATAAAATAGTTTTAGAGTTTAAATCGATTCAATCTGTTTTCTCCTTAAGTCTTACCAGGTCTACCGGTAGTGGTGCTAAACCGATCCAGTTTGGTTATTCTGGATCACCTTGTGGCGTCATTTTTCTATTTCAACAGGCATATGATGATGTGCGAGAGCCGAGTTTGGTTCCATTTTGCGTATTAATGTTCATATATTAGATGGGTGTATTGGTACGAGATATGTAGCTTTGTGGAATATTACAAGGTGGTATTCCTCATTAGATACTTTTATTGCTTGATTGTTGTTGAACACTATCTTTTTTGATTTCAACCGTATAGTAGACAAGCTTAAAATAACGATATTTTTGAAAGTGAAAATCCACTATTTTTAATACAAGAACCTAGGAAATACAATGTTTTCGAAAACCTTTAAAAGCTTACGTACAGTTCGTACGAGATTGCTCCCCTGACGTATCTGATCGCCCCCTGATGTACCTTATCGTCCCCTCCCCCACCGAACGTCGACTCTGGATCGCCCCAAGGGGTTCTTACTGTATAAGCGAAAAGATCTTACTTTATTCACCTATGTGAACACATTAACTATTTCAAAGATAATAATATATTGCTATTTAAATTTGTCTATCCAAAAGACATACTTTATGTGTATCGATTAAAACAAAGCAATTTATTATAATTTAAAAATCTTTCACCATCAAGCGAACAGCTAAACTTACAAATTGTATAATGGAAAACAGATGAACCGTGGTTGTTTATTGCTGAGTCGTAAATAAGTTTAAAGTCGCTTTAAATTTTAGTTAATTCATATTTGGAGTTACCGGGATGTATCACCATCAACATAGTTATTTTTGTTAATTGTACGTTTATGTATGTGTAGGTATCTGGAAATCCTGAGAGAAGAGAGGGTGTTGGCCATATAAGAAATTTTTCGGTATCCAAAATCATTTTTACACTGTTACTTCTCCACTTGCGAAGGCTATAATCGTACATCGGATGTCGCCTAATCTCGGATATAATTAGATCGGAAGAATTGCGGTTCCAATGTAGGTGCGGACTTATATTGATAAATATTCGTAGTTTTTTGTTAGGGTTCACAGTGGTCATGTTGTACAGAGCATGCTAGATAGAAACCCAAGACGAGCAGATTTTGACAGGCAATCTCGTATGTAAGGGTACGGATTGCGAATGAGAAGTAAATTTAACAAATTAATGGCGTAAGTGAATAAGTATGTCCAACTATGTTAAACGCAAATGAAAATTTAAAATACTATATATTGACATGCAATTTTGTATATAATAGTTTTGTATATATTTTAAATATGACGTTAAAATGTCAGAAAAACTAAAAGGCGAGATGAACTGTATGCCGTGCAATATACTGACTGAAAATTAATAAATCATGTATGTTTAAATTTAATATTGTTTTAGTAAATTACAGATGCTATTAAACGGAGTAAATGGTTAAAATTTGAATAAAACAATATATAGGGGGATCTGGGCGGCCATGGTAACAGATTCACATGTACAAAAAGTTTAAACTAACTCAAGCAACATGTGGCCGGGCATTATTTTGTTGAAATATGGGATTTATGAGCCGATTAAGGCAAGGAGTAAATACGGCTCCACTACTTCCTGAGATGACGTTGCGGTGTCAAGGTGCCTCGAACAAAGACTAACCATAGTTTTGGGTTTGGATCGGTCGTCCGATGAGTATCCTTGAAGCTCGAGTGCACACACCAGAGTGTTTGCCAATGTTACAGCATTATCTATAAACCCAACGCATTAAAGCTTACGCTGTCGCAGCAGGCGGCTTGTATAGCGTAAACCTTACCTCTCGACCGAATCAACTCGAAAACCATTCCTCTAATGTGCAGACAATGGTGCCTGTTTTCTAGCAGACCTACACCTCACCGTGTTAAACACGGTTTCGAGGGTGCAGGTGCGGACAATGATTGTATTTGCATCGGATCCTAGACTGGTCATTTCCGCCAGGAACGGTACCCCCAGTCCAACCCCTCAAACGGCCTTCGTCTACCTTCTCAGGCTGCAAGGGTAAAATGCGCGCATGACCGACCAACGAGGACCGCCATTCCACCGAGGGGGGTTCAATCTAGTTTTGCCATCGACGGTGTTAGGACAACACCAGAATGGAGAGGCATCGGTAGCATCACCCAGTAGGGCTACCCATTTTAAGATCTTTCGAACACCCTCAGTTTTAGGGGTAACAGGCGAGAGGTCGGCAAAGGGCTCGAATACTGGGTCGCGCTCCATACAGGGCGATGACCCGACATCTCAAGCGACGGTCTCACTGTTACCCACCCGGCCGTCTCATCGCCACAATCCCGAAGAAAAGCAGGTCTGACAACTACTCGTATTAAGGCTTATCAAGTCGACCTCGTTCCCTTTCGCTCATCCAGAAGGAAAAAAGTGTGTCAAGTCACCGCCTTTTCAGCAGAACTAAGGTCTAGAATCTACTGCAGTGATACCGAAAGTTTTATGGGTAGCCACCGGGAAATGGATTTGACTACCATACTTTTCGGTGTACATTTCGCTCAAATCAAATTGAGGTTGACGTCTTTCTCCTCGACGTCATCTAACACTTCATCGGCCATCATGTAGGCCAAGCAGAGTCGAGATTGACAGAGGAGACGACCTGATGCCATTCCACATTCCAATTTTTTTGTTCTCTGCACCATTGCAGTCGTTGCCGTCGAGCTCAGCGGTCAGAGGTAGCACAAGATGGGGTCGATAATGTTGCAGTCCAAAAGACCTTAAAAGGCGGTAACCCGTTCGTACATTTACAAGATGATCTTGTTCTCCTAACCACTAATCAGGCAGAATTGTCGAAACTCGGTCTCTAAAGTCATAAACGTCGATCTTGAACTTCATTTGTGTCTTTTCGAGGTCCGGTACCTACACTTCTCTGAGGTTGGGAATTATCAAAAAAAGGCTTGACAACTTCGCATAACAGTAGATGGATTTCAGTTCGTGCGGTTAAAGATTTCTCGAAATGAAAAACCCACCTACACGTACTCTAGGTAAAGTTGTATTATGTTTTTATAGAGGGAATTCGAATATAAGAAGTAATAATTAACATCCGTACAGGGTGCGGCAAATAAGTGATTTGACCTTGTCTGTGATTTTGGAGGTCACGTGAAGCTCAAGGTATTAATTTTAATGGGAACTCCCATTTTTTATTGTGAATTTGGAAAGAGCAACAGTTTCCTCGTCCTAAAATGACCTTGCTCAAAGTCATATAACGGTCAAAGTCAACATGTGAGTTTTGGATGTCTGACCTTGTAAAATAGTTTTTTGTTTTGTGCTACTATCCTATACCACATGATCATTGTGAGGTGGAATAAACTAAGCACATGGCGTCAAGGATAAACAACAGTCGTTGTGATAATGTTGAGTCAAAAACTGCAATATTTTTCATTTTTATCCATCTGGTTAGTAAACATGAAGTCTGTCTGCGGTACGTAGTCTTGCTTCCCCAGTTCCTGTTTCATGGATTCTGCGAAACCTGCCGTAAAGATTAGAATATTTCTTGTGGTCAGGGGAAAGCATCGCCCGCATTTATCATGCTGCTGCAGCAAAATCATCGCAGAAAACATAAAGATACAGAATATATGTGTATTCATCACAGTCAAATGTAGCAATAATACAGGACTCTCAAATTAGTTAGAAAGTGACATGACTGAAAGTTCTTTTTCGATTGTTTGGCAGACTAAACCATAAAGTGTGTTGACAGAATCACGTTCTTTAGTTTTTCTAATTGTAATTCGATTATTTATTATCTAGACAGGTTTAGTGGTTAACATCTGCAGATTTTTAGATTGATAATGAATTAGGTGTAACTATATTTTATGTTTATATTTATTTTTCTATGCCACTTTGACAATGGCCATAATGTTAATACGCACATTAAATTTAAACCGAGGATGGTCACCAAAAACAACTTTTGGAGACCAACTTGCGTCACGCCAGGGGCGGATCAAAATGGCGGCGATCGTCCCCACCAAAAGCCTCTAAGACAAGAGCTTCTAATAAACAAATTTTTGTGAGTTTAAGCCGAAAATTGACTATTTTTAATACAATGACACAGTAAACATAATGTATTAAAATTCTTGAGGAGCTAGCCCCCTAGCAAATTTCCCACGAGATCGCCCCCTGACGCACTCGATCGCCCATTGGAGCTTGTATCTGGAGTAATGGGGTATTTTTGTATGATGTGAAATTATCGTATATCACTTCAACTTTACAAAAGCTTGGTTCTAACATAAATGATTAGTTAAAATTTTTATTGTTGCACACAAAAAGTACCTTTTTATGACCAGTGTTTTTAAGTTATTATGTGGATGTAATTGAGCAAAATGATAACGTAATATTGATTGATAAGAAGTGCATATAAGAAATGAACAGGTGTTTAATTTCTTTAAAAAATCACGAAATGCATTCATCGTTATTTAAGTCGCAGTTTACACACCTTACAATTCGATTCAAGAACCCCACTTGACATCCGACTCTGTGTAACCACTTTCGTAGTCTACTTTTAACACATGACAAATTTTATGGTTTCTACTACGTCGTGTAATCCTCACGGTAGTCTCGATTTGTCTCTGTTGTTGTTTGCGGTTTGAAATGAGCAATGCATATTTTGATGATGTAGCTTGTTTTGTATTTCTTATAATAAATATCGTAATACCACTTCGCGAGAACTATTTCCGTTCTTTGCACTAATGATCGTTGGTTGCACTTTGAAAAGTAATGCTTAATATTTGCCACGAATTATGATCATCATATGAATCACGTTGTATTGTTTCATCACACAGGAAACGCTAAACAATTTTAGTCGAGTCAAAGAAGTTGAAACGTTGACAAAATTGTAGATTATTTACTTATATGGCAATAAAATTTTACATCAGCAGGCTATTGAAAGGATTCTAGGTAACTTGGGCCCGGGATTTAGACTAGAACTACGAACTTCCGGGTTATTTTATAACAATGACTTACCTGATTGTCGGCTTTTAAAGGGAAATTTTTTTTATCGCCTCAGATTTTTTCGTTTGTCTATCACGCATTCTTTGGTGCACTCGATGCTTTCCGGTAGTGATCGCCTTTGTATATCGGATTTTGACATTTTACAGTTTTTTTTGGTCTTTGGTTGGATAAACAGGTTAGGTTAGGTTAGGTTAGGTTTTTTTGGTCTTTGGTTGGATAAACAGGTTATGACTGAGCATGTAAATTGTCAAGAAACAATTTATTTTCGAATAAAACTGTTTTGTACTTATTAAGAATAAATGTACCCTATAAATAGTAGGTGCGTTTTTATTCATATTTTAGATCTAGTCCTTAACACCATCTTTCAATTAGAAGTCACCATGCAGTAAGATTTAAATGTCCCATAGGGCTCTAAGTGTACTGAAAAGATACCTTGTATCCAAAGGCAAACACAATCTTGCATAAATTTATGAATAGGATTGAGTGAATGGGTATAATAAAAGAGGCTCTTGGGGAGTTAATTTAATCTCTATAGTGAATTTATTGAAATAATTAGAACTTTCTGTTGGTGTATATTGTTGTTTATGTATTAATTTTAATTTTGTGTGCTTTTATTTATTATATATATATATATATATATATATATATATATATATATATAGAATTATGCGAACCGACCTGAAGAGGGCAGATGTGACTCTGCCGAAACGTCGTCATTTTACCATCGATCCCGGCAGGGATTAGTTATCAACTACGCGGATGAATTCCCGGAAACCACCTAAAACATTTAGTGCCCGCGAAAACTTAAAAACAAATATAGTGAATCTCTACGGGGAGAATACTTTTCATTTGTGTAAAACATTTGAGAAATTACGCGCGAAAAGAAGCAAACTTTTGTGCGATCTACATTTTTTACAACGATGCCGCGATGAAGGAGTTATTCCGAAAAACATGACGGTAAAGTTCTGGAAGAACAACAGAAAAACACAGAATATCTTATGGAAAGCTAGTTGTGCCCTACTTAGGGAAGCCATACGTGATGTCAGAAGAGATTTGGATGTTCTTAATACTAAACTCTTAGATATCCACCTACAGGTAAGCAATACACTCCACCAGATAATATAGGATAAATTGGATGAAATTAGTGAATTTAGGGCCGAAACGAATGCAGAGTTGACAACAATGCAACAACAGACAAAATTTAACAAATTGAAGCTCCAACAGAAGCCCAAAAACGATTTTTTCTCGGAAAATAACGGTCACAGTCTAACCTCAAGGCAATTGGAAACAAATAGAACCGTTTATAACTTATCTTCGGTCCAATTGAACTCTACCTCGATTGGCGTGTTGGCTAAGGGATTCAATTGCGCTATTGCTCCCTCTCACATACCAACAGAGAGCATAATATGTGGCGTGGAAACAGTAGTTTCAAAATTAGATGCGAACACCGCTGAAATAATTAGACAAGATGTGTCACATGTTCTAAGAAAGTCTAAACCACCCAAAAGGAACCTATCTATAGAAGAAAATGAGGCCTTGAAACAACTTCGCCTCAACAAGGACATTGTCATTCTACCTGCTGATAAATAAAATGCGACTGTAATTTTAGATACAGCGGATTATTCAAACAAAATTCAAACATTGCTACAAGATCCAGCATATAAACAAATTACTGCTGACCCAACAACTTATCTAGAGAAAACAACCAAGGCCAAAATCCAAGCAAGTAGGATCGACAAAAATCTCCAACTGCAACTCATTCCGCGTGAAAAGTCATCGAGATGTCCAAAATTCTATGGGTTGCCAAAAGTACATAAAGAAGGTGCACCTTTGAGGCCAATAGTAAGTTCAATTGGATCCCCAACAGAACACCTAGCCAAATACCTAGCCCAACAACTTCAACCGTGTGCAGAGGGGGCAGACTCATATGTAAAAAATTCGACACATTTCATCGAAATTCTTAGAAAAACGGTCTTACAACCAGAGTGTCTTCTTGTAAGTTTTGACGCAGTGTCCCTTTTTACCAACATCCCTATCGACGAAGCCTTGGATATCATAATAGAAAAATGCAAACCACCTCAACACCTTGTAGACTTAACAAGGCACTGTCTAATGAACACCTATTTTGTTTAGGAGAACCAACGATACAAACAAGTGGAAGGAGCTCCAATGGGATCGCCACTCTCACCAGTTATAGCGAACCTTTTTATGGAGAACTTTGAGGAGTTGGCACTAAGAACAACAACTCTTAAACCCAGTTTGTGGTTGCGATATGTGGATGATACATTTGTGATTTGGCCTCATGGGAGGGAACACCTCAATACTTTTTTAGACCACCTTAATGGCATCCATCACAAAATAAAATTTACGATGGAGGTTGAAGCCAACAATCAACTGCCGTTCCTTGACGTTCTCATAAATACGGAGGAACATGGAACCCTTGGCCATACAGTATATAGGAAAGCAACTCACACCAACAGATACCTTCATGCTAATTCTCATCACCACCCAGCCCAACTACAAGCCGTCGTCAAGACTATAGTAACCAGATCACAAAGACTAGCTGACCAGGATAACATCAAACAGGAAATAGACAGTTTAAAAACAGCTCTGAGACAAAACGGATTTACAGACCGAAATATACAAAGAGCCCTAAAGTCAAAACTGAGACAAACAGACGAGGAGCATGAGACACCAATAACCAAGGCTTATTTACCGTATGTCAAGGGGACCACGGACAATATTGCAAGAATTCTACGGAGACACAATATCGATACTATTTTCAATACAGACAGAAAAATAAGCACGGTGTTGAGGACTCCGAAGACGAGGATCCCTTTAGAACAACAGGGAGTGTACGAGATTCCATGTGCAGACTGTCATAAAACCTATGTGGGGCAAACTAACAGAAGAATTCAAGCTAGACGTGATGAACACCAGAACGCTGTAAGAAAGCAGGAAAAAACAACATCCATTGCGGAACACGCCACCACGATGCCACACCGAATAGACTTTGAGAACACCAGAGTACTGGCAAATATAGAACATCCGAAATCAAGACTCGTAAGAGAGGCAGTTGAAATAGCGAAGAGGCCTCACAGTCTAAAGGCACGCAATGAAATTCAGAACTTATCGAATTGTTGGAAAATTCTATTAAACAACGTACCGGCCCTGACCCGTCCAATAACAACTCAAACAGAAATTACAAATCAGCAAGTGGGAGGCGTGCCCACTGAGCGCCCAGGGCCAATCACACGCAGCCGTTCACGGTGCCAACCAATAGGCGCCGAGCCGCGACTATATAACAGCGCGAGCGCTTTTGAAAATCTTAGTATTCGAGTAACTAGAAGCGAAAGCAGAAGGCTACGAGAATTATGCGAACCGACCTGAAGAGGGCAGATGTGACTCTGCCGAAACGTTGTCATTTTACCATCGATCCCAGCAGGGATATATATATATATATATATATATATATATATATATATATATATATATATATGTTTTAGGTGGTTTCCGGGAATTCATCCGCGTAGTTGATAATTGATCCCTGCTGGGATCGATGGTAAAATGACAACGTTTCGGCAGAGTCACATCTGCCCTCTTCAGGTCGGTTCGCATAATTCTCGTAGCCTTCTGCTTTCGCTTCTAGTTACTCGAATACTAAGATTTTCAAAAGCGCTCGCGCTGTTATATAGTCGCGGCTCGGCGCCTATTGGTTGGCACCGTGAACGGCTGCGTGTGATTAGCCCTGGGCGCTCAGTCGGCACGCCTCCCGCTTGCTGATTTGTAATTTCTGTTTGAGTTGTTATTGGACGGGTCAGGGCCGGTACGTTGTTTAATAGAATTTTCCAACAATTCGATAAGTTCTGAATTTCATTGCGTGCGTTTAGACTGTGAGGCCTCTTCGCTATTTCAACTGCCTCTCTTACGAGTCTTGATTTCGGATGTTCTATATTTGCCAGTACTCTGGTGTTCTCAAAGTCTATTCGGTGTGGCATCGTGGTGGCGTGTTCCGCAATGGATGTTGTTTTTTCCTGCTTTCTTACAGCGTTCTGGTGTTCATCACGTCTAGCTTGAATTCTTCTGTTAGTTTGCCCCACATAGGTTTTATGACAGTCTGCACATGGAATCTCGTACACTCCCTGTTGTTCTAAAGGGATCCTCGTCTTCGGAGTCCTCAACACCGTGCTTATTTTTCTGTCTGTATTGAAAATAGTATCGATATTGTGTCTCCGTAGAATTCTTGCAATATTGTCCGTGGTCCTCTTGACATACGGTAAATAAGCCTTGGTTATTGGTGTCTCATGCTCCTCGTCTGTTTGTCTCAGTTTTGACTTTAGGGCTCTTTGTATATTTCGGTCTGTAAATCCGTTTTGTCTCAGAGCTGTTTTTAAACTGTCTATTTCCTGTTTGATGTTATCCTGGTCAGCTAGTCTTTGTGATCTGGTTACTATAGTCTTGACGACGGCTTGTAGTTGGGCTGGGTGGTGATGAGAATTAGCATGAAGGTATCTGTTGGTGTGAGTTGCTTTCCTATATACTGTATGGCCAAGGGTTCCATCTTCCTCCGTATTTATGAGAACGTCAAGGAACGGCAGTTGATTGTTGGCTTCAACCTCCATCGTAAATTTTATTTTGTGATGGATGCCATTAAGGTGGTCTAAAAAAGTATTGAGGTGTTCCCTCCCATGAGGCCAAATCACAAATGTATCATCCACATATCGCAACCACAAACTGGGTTTAAGAGTTGTTGTTCTTAGTGCCAACTCCTCAAAGTTCTCCATAAAAAGGTTCGCTATAACTGGTGAGAGTGACGATCCCATTGGAGCTCCTTCCACTTGTTTGTATCGTTGGTTCTCCTAAACAAAATAGGTGTTCATTAGACAGTGCCTTGTTAAGTCTACAAGGTGTTGAGGTGGTTTGCATTTTTCTATTATGATATCCAAGGCTTCGTCGATAGGGATGTTGGTAAAAAGGGACACTGCGTCAAAACTTACAAGAAGACACTCTGGTTGTAAGACCGTTTTTCTAAGAATTTCGATGAAATGTGTCGAATTTTTTACATATGAGTCTGCCCCCTCTGCACACGGTTGAAGTTGTTGGGCTAGGTATTTGGCTAGGTGTTCTGTTGGGGATCCAATTGAACTTACTATTGGCCTCAAAGGTGCACCTTCTTTATGTACTTTTGGCAACCCATAGAATTTTGGACATCTCGATGACTTTTCACGCGGAATGAGTTGCAGTTGGAGATTTTTGTCGATCCTACTTGCTTGGATTTTGGCCTTGGTTGTTTTCTCTAGATAAGTTGTTGGGTCAGTAGTAATTTGTTTATATGCTGGATCTTGTAGCAATGTTTGAATTTTGTTTGAATAATCCGCTGTATCTAAAATTACAGTCGCATTTTATTTATCAGCAGGTAGAATGACAATGTCCTTGTTGAGGCGAAGTTGTTTCAAGGCCTCATTTTCTTCTATAGATAGGTTCCTTTTGGGTGGTTTAGACTTTCTTAGAACATGTGACACATCTTGTCTAATTATTTCAGCGGTGTTCGCATCTAATTTTGAAACTACTGTTTCCACGCCACATATTATGCTCTCTGTTGGTATGTGAGAGGGAGCAATAGCGCAATTGAATCCCTTAGCCAACACGCCAATCGAGGTAGAGTTCAATTGGACCGAAGATAAGTTATAAACGGTTCTATTCGTTTCCAATTGCCTTGAGGTTAGACTGTGACCGTTATTTTCCGAGAAAAAATCGTTTTTGGGCTTCTGTTGGAGCTTCAATTTGTTAAATTTTGTCTGTTGTTGCATTGTTGTCAACTCTGCATTCGTTTCGGCCCTAAATTCGCTAATTTCATCCAATTTATCCTATATTATCTGGTGGAGTGTATTGCTTACCTGTAGGTGGATATCTAAGAGTTTAGTATTAAGAACATCCAAATCTCTTCTGACATCACGTATGGCTTCCCTAAGTAGGGCACAACTAGCTTTCCATAAGATATTCTGTGTTTTTCTGTTGTTCTTCCAGAACTTTACCGTCATGTTTTTCGGAATAACTCCTTCATCGCGGCATCGTTGTAAAAAATGTAGATCGCACAAAAGTTTGCTTCTTTTCGCGCGTAATTTCTCAAATGTTTTACACAAATGAAAAGTATTCTCCCCGTAGAGATTCACTATATTTGTTTTTAAGTTTTCGCGGGCACTAAATGTTTTAGGTGGTTTCCGGGAATTCATCCGCGTAGTTGATAACTAATCCCTGCCGGGATCGATGGTAAAATGACGACGTTTCGGCAGAGTCACATCTGCCCTCTTCAGGTCGGTTCGCATAATTCTCGTAGCCTTCTGCTTTCGCTTCTAGTTACTCGAATACTAAGATTTTCAGAAGCGCTCGCGCTGTTATATAGTCGCGGCTCGGCGCCTATTGGTTGGCACCGTGAACGGCTGCGTGTGATTGGCCCTGGGCGCTCAGTGGGCACGCCTCCCGCCTGCTGATTTGTAATTTCTGTTTGAGTTGTTATTGGACGGGTCCGGGCCGGTACGTTGTTTAATAGAATTTTCCAACAATTCGATAAGTTCTGAATTTCATTGCGTGCATTTAGACTGTGAGGCCTCTTCGCTATTTCAATTGCCTCTCTTACGAGTCTTGATTTCGGGTGTTCTATATTTGCCAGTACTCTGGTGTTCTCAAAGTCTATTCGGTGTGACATCGTGGTGGCGTGTTCCGCAATGGATGTTGTTTTTTCCTGCTTTCTTACAGCGTTCTGGTGTTCATCACGTCTAGCTTGAATTCTTCTATTAGTTTGCCCCACATAGGTTTTATGACAGTCTGCACATGGAATCACGTACACTCCCTGTTGTTCTAAAGGGATCCTCGTCTTCGGAGTCCTCAACACCGTGCTTATTTTTCTGTCTGTATTGAAAATAGTATCGTTATTGTGTCTCCGTAGAATTCTTGCAATACTGTCCGTGGTCCCCTTGACATACGGTAAATAAGCCTTGGTTATTGGTGTCTCATGTTCCTCGTCTGTTTGTCTTGGTTTTGACTTTAGGGCTCTTTGTATATTTCGGTCTGTAAATCCGTTTTGTCTCAGAGCTGTTTTTAAACTGTCCATTTCCTGTTTGATGTTATCCTGGTCAGCTAGTCTTTGTGATCTGGTTACTAAAGTCTTGACGACGGCTTGTAGTTGGGCTGGGTGGTGATGAGAATAAGCATGAAGGTATCTGTTGGTGTGAGTTGCTTTCCTATAAACTGTATGGCCAAGGGTCCCATTTTCCTTCCTATTTATGAGAACGTCAAGGAACGGCAGTTGATTGTTGGCTTCAACCTCCATCGTAAATTTTATTTTGTGATGGATGCCATTAAGGTGGTCTAAAAATGTGTTAAGGTGTTCCCTCACATGAGGACAAATCACAAAAGTATCATCCACATATCGCAACCATAAACTGGGTTTAAGAGTTGCTGTTCTTAGTGCCAGCTCCTCAAAGTTCTCCTTAAAAAGGTTCGCTATAACTGGTGAGAGTGGCGATCCCATTGGAGCTCCTTCCACTTGTTTGGATCGTGGGTTCTCGTAAACATTATTAGGTGTTCATCAGGCAGTGCCTTGTTAAGTCTACAAGGTGTTGAGGTGGTTTGTATTTTTCTATTATGATATCCAAGGCTTCGTCGATAGGGATGTTGGTGAAAAGGGACACTACGTCAAAACTGACCAGAAGACACTCAGGTTGTAAAACCGTTTTTCTAAGTATTTCGATGAAATGTGTCGAATTTTTGACATATGAGTCTACCCCCTCTGCAAACGGTTGAAGTTGTTGGGCTAGGTATTTGGCTAGCTGTTGTGTTGGGGATCCAATTGAACTTACTATTGGCCTCAAAGGTGCACTTTCTTTATGTACTTTTGGCAACCCATAGAATTTCGGTCATCTCGATGACTTTTCACGCGGAATGAGTTGCAGATGGAGATTTTTGTCGATCCTACTTGCTTGGATTTTGCCCTTAGTTGTTTTCTCCAGATAAGTTGTTGGGTCGGTAGTAATTTGTTTATATACTGGATCTTGTTGCAATGTTTGAATTTTGTTTGAATAATCCGCTGTATCTAAAATTGCATTTCCTTTATCAGCAGGTAGAATGACAATGTCCTTGTTGAGGCGAAGTTGTTTCAGGGCCTCATTTTCTTCTATAGATAGATAGATTAAGATGTATGTATATATATATTTTTATATATATATATATATATATATATATATATATATATATATATATTAATTTAAAAACGATTTTAATATCCTAAATCGAATAATTTTCCAAATTTTTCAGTTAAATGAAGTTTCACTCGCATAATGGTTTCATAAAAACACACAATTTTTTTTCTTTAGAAGAAATATACAGTGCCATGCAATTTTTTTGATATACTATAGGTAAAGGTCATATGGTCTTATGTTTTAACTGTAGGAGGTTGACTTTAGTGAAAATGTTATTATACGTTTGACACAAAGTCAAACAAATACTGCTTTCAATTTCATTTTCATCTGCATCAAGATATGTTCGAAGGACTCTACCTTTTCGGAAAATTTAAATCTTTGATTAAGCACCCAATAATACATTTAATAAGTTTATACGGTCAGCTTGCACTTTCCCGCAGAAGATCTCGCTTTATCGTGTGTACCATTTTATTAGGGTTCCGTATATACGATATATGGGTACCCTTATAATATAACTCCGGATTTCTGCCTCTGTCACATCACAGCAATTTTCTCCTAAAGTACTGGACGGAAGAGGTTGAAATCAATGTATAGTTTGGTGACCCGATCAGGAGTACATATCGTAAAAGAAGAAATTTTGACTTTAGGGGTACTTCTGGGGGGAAAAACTAAAAAAATCGACCGTTCCCCTCCTGATCACCGAAACTACTAAGCCTAAAATTATAGAATTAAATGAAAATTTAAAAATAAAAAAAATCAAACGCATCATGTAATACATCAAATATATTTTTTTCATATTTAAAAAAAAATAGTTAAAAATATATTAACAAAAATATATCAAAATTCATCCATTCTCTCCCCCCTTATCTCCGAAGCTATAAAACGTAAAGTTTTGAAAAAAAATAGAGGCATAGGGTCTGACCTGTAGTTTACTGGTAAAATAAGGAGAAACCTCTACTTTTAATTTTGTGGGGCAAAAAAAAAATTACAGAATTAAATGTAAAATATTAAATTAAAATTGTTTGAAACGCATCATGTTATATATCAAATGAAAGGACTCATTATGACATAAACAAATATGTTTTATTTCATATTTTATGAAGGTATATCGTACAGGGTGTTTGTAATGGTTTTAATTGTGATTCATTTGAAGTCAGTTTCTTTTAGAGACGAAGTTAAGTTACGGCACTTATAGTCGCGTGAAACTGCAGAAAATTTGTTATTCCGGCGAACTGTTGTTCATGTGATATTAGGTGGTATATAAGCAGTTGCATATAAAGAGAGAGAGAGAGAGAGCGAGCTTTGTTAACTGAAAGATTTGAATTACCTCTCAATAGAAAATTGTTTTGTTGAGAACGGTGAAAATGTGTATATTCGCAAAGCACATAATGGCTCTTTACAAGGTGTATGCTAAACTCTTTTTATGAATTAACTCGGGGATACTAGCGATTAGCATAATAAATCATGTATTCGCAATCCCGTTGAAAAAAATTGAACAAACCCAGAGAGAGAGAGAGAGAGAGAGAGAGAGAGAGAGAGAGAGAGAGAGAGAGAGAGAGAGAGAGAGAGAGAGAGAGAGAGAGAGAGAGAGAGAGAGAGAGAGAGAGAGAGAGAGAGAGAGAGAGAGAGAGAGAGAGAGAGAGAGAGAGAGAGAGAGAGAGAGAGAGAGAGAGAGAGAGAGAGAGAGAGAGAGAGAGAGAGAGAGAGAGAGAGAGAGAGAGAGAGAGAGAGAGAGAGAGAGAGAGAGAGAGAGAGAGAGAGAGAGAGAGAGAGAGAGAGAGAGAGAGAGAGAGAGAGAGAGAGAGAGAGAGAGAGAGAGAGAGAGAGAGAGAGAGAGAGAGAGAGAGAGAGAGAGAGAGAGAGAGAGAGAGAGAGAGAGAGAGAGAGAGAGAGAGAGAGAGAGAGAGAGAGAGAGAGAGAGAGAGAGAGAGAGAGAGAGAGAGAGAGAGAGAGAGAGAGAGAGAGAGAGAGAGAGAGAGAGAGAGAGAGAGAGAGAGAGAGAGAGAGAGAGAGAGAGAGAGAGAGAGAGAGAGAGAGAGAGAGAGAGAGAGAGAGAGAGAGAGAGAGAGAGAGAGAGAGAGAGAGAGAGAGAGAGAGAGAGAGAGAGAGAGAGAGAGAGAGAGAGAGAGAGAGAGAGAGAGAGAGAGAGAGAGAGAGAGAGAGAGAGAGAGAGAGAGAGAGAGAGAGAGAGAGAGAGAGAGAGAGAGAGAGAGAGAGAGAGAGAGAGAGAGAGAGAGAGAGAGAGAGAGAGAGAGAGAGAGAGAGAGAGAGAGAGAGAGAGAGAGAGAGAGAGAGAGAGAGAGAGAGAGAGAGAGAGAGAGAGAGAGAGAGAGAGAGAGTTTAGTTTTCCAGCAAGAGAATGAAATAAATAAACTGACATCAGCAGACTTTTTAACACCTGTTAACTCAAGCATTAAGTGTGCCTTCTAAAGGATTACATGGCAAATGTGAAAGGTTACACATACCATAACAAAAAGTTTATAGAAAAAAAACTGTAAATCATAGTCTTTCCTCATTCTGCAATATCAGTTTATTCAATAATCGAAATCGTTTATCCACCACTTTCTCATATATCTCATATACCAAATCCGAATTATACACAACATACCTAAATGTCAGAAGTATCTATCGTATAATACCATATCGTACCTATCTAAATACACGTTAGTATGAAATCCTTAGAAGAAATCGAGGACAGAATTAAGCAAATGCCATACAAGACAACAACACACATACACAAACACACACACACACAAACACATCGTAGTATGTTGATATTCTAAGAATTACATAACAATGCATCAACTAAAATAAGAGGACTGGTTCTATCAAAAGACAGGGGCGGCTGCGTATATTGTGCATTCAAAAAGAAAGAAGGCCGAGATATATGTCTGCCACGTCTTAAGAAAGTTGCGCTATTGTTGGGCGTGGGAAAGTGCAAGGGTCTTCCGTCTTCGATGGTTGGTGGTCCTTTCTTAAGGAAATCCGGTCAACCGCGATAATTGTTCAAAGTTAAACCAGTACCGTTTGATTTTATGGAATCTCATTGTCAAGATTGTCTTCCTCAAGCAGGACTTTTTTATATAGTATGAAAATACGTGGGTATGTTTATATCGACATTACATTATACGAGGGTTATCCTATTTCTTTTGAGTATGTATTTTTAAGAAGGCCAATTATACCAGTCAATAGAGATTTTTAAGTGACATAAAATTCAACAGCAAACCGCATAAGTCATCAATTTAATAATTTGAACAGCAAACTTATAGAAGTAAATTATTTGAGGCCCCAGAAAATATAGGTTATTTTCTTTTTTGCGTATAGTGGCTTGACAGCTATTGTCAGTACACCGCTGGCTGGCTGTCGCATATTCGTACACTCAATGCAATGTTTACTATTATTTTAAACCATTTACTCAGCATTATAGCTGAAAACCAAGATAGACAAATGTAAGTGAAATTTATGAACTTTCAAAATATCTTTAGTATATCCCGGTCGGACTTGTCTCGCTAATACGGTAGGATGTACAAAACGCTCCCTAAATTATTTAAATTCGAATTCTTCAAAAACTACGTATTCAATAGTATCCCTCGTGAGCCCATATAAACTTAATATCATAAAATATCGTTTTGACGATGACAAATATTCCAGTATTAGTTACCAGAGAGTTATAAATTTTTGAAATAAATCCAATTTTGAACAGTTTACTTGGTAAAAAATGATCAAATCAGGATTTATAAACACTCATTAAGAAGGATTTTTTATTCTCTACAACTTTCGGCATTACGATTCCTTAATTACTTTTCATTGTATAAGCAAAAAACAAAATTCGTATATTTTAGGATTTTTATTATTTAAATAGTTTGCTGTAATCTTAGCAATAATGATCTATAAACTGTTACTAACGTGATTGTATAAGCGAATTTTATGTCCGAATATGAGCTAAATTTTGCTGTATAAACTGGTGTAAATATACGAGTATGTTAACGCAACCTGTGTTGTGTCAGTTTAAAACAGTTGTGGGGACATATGTGATGTTTATTTATCAATGGGAAGATCTAACTTAGAGGTGTAAACCTTCTAAACCACAGGATTAGATAAACCTGATGCTTTTTTCACAAAATACACACAGTACAAAAATAAAAAAATGGACAGCCTAGTTGTTGATTCCGCCAAAGGCAGTTCAGTGCAAGGATGATAATTTGTTTTGACGGCTACCCTGAATACATTGTAGTAAAATTGACAAAATCAGTAGAACGCAACAGGTGTGCAAAAAACATATAGACACTGTCGTCAAATAATACGAACAAATGTCAATAACCAGCAAGATCGTTTAAGTATGTTATGTGTAGTGTATTATAAAAAAAATGTTATCTTACTAATATGCTGACTATCTAATAGTTAAAACAGCTCTGGAATTGGAAAATAGATCACAATCTGTTGTGGATGATTAGTTAAGATATTGACCTCTTTGTAGTAGTGATACATGGCAGCATTCAGAAGATGTTTTATAGTGGGCAGCATTGGTGCACACACAAGAGACAATAATTTGTTTATTCATGCTGTCGGTGACAATGATGTCACCTCAGATTTTTTTCAGATAAATAGATGAAAGTTAATTCAGTTGTGAACAATACCGTACTGCAGCTATGAACGATTTCAGTGATGAAAAGGCATGCCCAGATGATAATGATGAAGGAAGGCCAGGGGCGGCCAAAATGACTGAGAGGGTCAATCGTGTTGCACGAATTCCCATAGACAGTAAGATCAGAAAAGCTAGGAAATCTTGAATTGAAGAATGTGGAAGATAGTATCTTCTATCGGTTTAAAAACAGGCCGACTATTTTTAAGGCTTGTTATTGTTAAGGCCTTGGTTCTGAAATTCTGAAAAATGAAGTATTGCAGACAATTAAAAGGCTTAAAGACATCATCTTTACATCCTGAGATATTGAAATAAAGTTCAGAAAGTAACAAGGGTTTGTTTAACAAAATCTGTGACAGCGCGAAAGTAATAGACTTCCGTAAACATTTGTACCACTTCTGAAGAAATCAGCAGCTTGTGATCGCAGTGATCACAGACTTATGAGTTTCATGAATCATGCATTAAGAATAAGTCTGAAAATAACACATGACAGAATCTAGAAGAAATGCGAGAAAAAAAAAGCGCTTGGAACAATTTGGTTACAAGAAGGGATTGCGAACAGGGAGAAGCCGTGTACAATTGATGGCGCAGGAATATACATAGACACGAAGTTTAATGGAGATGCTTGGTAGCAGCAATATAGAATGAAGATCAGTTTTTTAAACCAAAATAATAGTTTTTAGGAAGAATTACCATATACCAATTCTTAGCAATAAAAACCGAGATAGGACAAGTCTGAAATGTTTTTTTTAAATGAAAACATTTTTATAATTCCAACTTGAACCTTGAATTGCGAATTAGACTTCTTATATGGCACAGAATTCTTAAATTTCCATGGACCGTTTACAACAGAATATGCAATGAAAGGAAACTGCTGAATATAATAACAATAAGAAAAAGATTGTGTTAATGGCTTATACACAGAAAATGCAATTATCAAATACCACTATTGATAAATAAGGGAAAGATCGACGGAAAAAGAAGTCTTGGGAAAAAGGTCTCAACCTCTACTAGAGTTTTGGATATTTTACCTCCCCAAAAGTCAACAATTTTGATAAAAATACAAAATTTCTTCCTGTGATTATTTTTAGTTTTCTTGGGAGTAAGACCACAATCGAAATAAAAAGCTGTATATTGAAAGAAAAAACCCAAACGTTTCAAAGTCGATTGTGATTTCGTTGTCAATGGCTTTATATGTATTGAAAATGTAAATTGCTGCGGTTCACTTTTAAGAAATTCTATTCCAATATCGATATCATTCAAAGGTTTTAATGAACAGACGTTTAAAACGTCTTCAATAACGTTGGACTAAATCAATAGGAAAAGAAAACTTTGTAGACAAGAACACAATATTCCTAAGAACTTATTGTTCTGTATACTACCATAAATTTCCCAATCTATTTCATATTTACATTACCTAAAGTAAAGTCAACGTTAAACAAAATGTCATATACAAATAATTATTTAAGTATTAAAAACATTTAACGAAATTATCAAGTTTGGGTACCAACAAATATTGTGAACGTTTACATCAAGGTCGCCTAATTAGTAATCATAAAATGAGATATTAATGATTCTGCAAGGCTAGTTTTCGGTTTCGCAAAAAAATTCCTTATATACTTAAATTAATTTGCTTTGGTAATGTCCAAAATTACATGAAGCTGCATCTACTAATGATGTTAAAATGTTAACTTTTGAAAATTACGCTGTTGTTTTTAATTATCCTTCGACTTTCCTCCTTATTATTTTATGAGGAAATCTGAGGGATACTATCTTTATGTTCTTCCTACTCTTATTCTATTACTAAATACTGATTTTGGTTCTTTCACCATATTACAAATTGCAGCCTATTTTATTTCATATTATTCTTAAAACACTTATTTACGTTTACTAGCGGTGGCCCAGTGGTCATCATTTCTTATCTACTATTATACACTTTTTTGTCTACAAAATAGTTCACTAGCCTTATAATTATTTCGCAAAGGATAATAATTTCAGTTTTGTTATCTTACGGTTCCAGGTAATGTACATGTACGACGCTAAAACATATTCAATAAGCAAAATCAAATAACGTTATGTTCCTAAATAAAAACGAATATACAAATTTTCTTGCCATCACACTATTATTGAATAAATTAACAATACAAATACACTTACACAAAAAATCAAGAATTTATAAAAAGCATTTATTTAAATTATTAAAAAATATATCA
Source organism: Octodonta nipae (assembly GCA_034190945.1). Taxonomy (NCBI): domain Eukaryota; kingdom Metazoa; phylum Arthropoda; class Insecta; order Coleoptera; family Chrysomelidae; genus Octodonta; species Octodonta nipae. The sequence continues at coordinate 71,970,527 of CM067216.1, read as the reverse complement.
AATAATTTTGTTTAATGGCGCTAGTTCAGCTATTATGGAATAGATGGGGAAATTACTGTTGTCAACGAAAATTTTGGCCGTTTGATCCACGTTTTTTACTAAAGGCCGTCAATTAGCAATTAAAAAAATCTTTTGCATTTGCGTATTTATATATAAATTTTTAATAAAATACGCATTTAAAATGTCAATATGTTCAGTTTAGGTAAAAGTCATTGAGCCTGTATTAAGAGACAGGATTTTGCAGGAATGGTATATCAAATAATAAATTAATATTAAATATAATAGGTTTAACTTTAGTTTTTTTCAAAGTGCTTTACTGTTATTCAGATATTTCAAAATTACGATTTCAATTTCTACTATACACAAATACTTACATATTAGGACACCTTAACCTGCACTTTATGTTTAATCTCAATAAATATTTACTTGGTCATAAAATTAAAATAGAGAAAGTTAAGCAATGGTTATTTGATGAGACACTGACGCTGTTATATAGTCGCGGCTCGGCGCCTATCGGTTGGCACCGTGAACGGCTCCGTGTGATTGGCCCTGGGCGCTCATGGGGCACGCCTCCCGCCTGCTGATTTGTTATTTCCGGTTGAGTTGTTTTTGGACTGGTCCGGGCCGGTACGGTGTTTAATAGAATTTTCCAACAATTCGATAAGTTCTGAATTTCATTGCGTGCGTTTAGACTGTGAGGCCTCTTCGATATTTCAATTGCCTCTCTTACGAGTCTTGATTTCGGGTGTTCTATATTTGCCAGTACTCTGGTGTTCTCAAAGTCTATTCGGTGTGACATCGTGGTGGCGTGTTCCGCAATGGATGTTGTTTTTTCCTGCTTTCTTACAGCGTTCTGGTGTTCATCATGTCTAGCTTGAATTCTTCTATTAGTTTGCCCCACATAGGTTTTATAACAGTCTGCACATGGAATCTCGTACACTCCCTGTTGTACTAAAGGGATCCTCGTCTTCGGAGTCCTCAACACCGTGCTTATTTATCTGTCTGTATTGAAAATAATATCGATATTGTGTCTCCGTAGAATTCTTGCAATACTGTCCGTGGTCCCCTTGACATTCGGTAAATAAGCCTTGGTTATTGGTGTCTCATGCTCCTCGTCTGTTTGTCTCGGTTTTGACTTTAGGGCTCTTTGTATATTTCGGTCTGTAAATCCGTTTTGTCTCAGAGCTGTTTTTAAACTGCCCATTTCCTGTTTGATGTTATCCTGGTCAGCTAGTCTTTGTGATCTGATTACTAAAGTCTTGACAACGGCTTGTAGTTGGGCTGGGTGATGATGAGAATTAGCATGAAGGTATCTGTTGGTGTGAGTTGCTTTCCTATATACTGTATGGCCAAGAATTCCATCTTCCTTCCTATTTATGAGAACGTCAAGGAACGGCAGTTGATTGTTGGCTTCAACCTCCATGGTAAATTTTATTTTGTGATGGATGCCATTAAGGTGGTCTAAAAAAGTATTGAGGTGTTCCCTCCCATGAGGCCAAATCACAAATGTATCATCCACATATCGCAACCATAAACTGGGTTTAAGAGTTGTTGTTCCTAGTGCCAACTCCTCAAAGTTCTCCATTAAAAGGTTCGCTATAACTGGTGAGAGTGGCGATCCCATTGGAGCTCTTTCCACTTGTTTGTATCGTTGATTCTCGTAAACAAAATAGGTGTTCATCAGACATTGCCTTGTTAAGTCTACAAGGTGTTGAGGTGGTTTGTATTTTTCTATTATGATCCAAGGTTTCCAAGGCTTCGTCGATAGGGATGTTGGTGAAAAGGGACACTACGTCAAAACTTACAAGAAGACACTCTGGTTGTAAGACCGTTTTTCTAAGAATTTCGATGAAATGTGTCGAATTTTTTACATATGAGTCTGCCTCCTCTGCAAACGGTTGAAGTTGTTGGGCTAGGTATTTGGCTAGGTGTTGTGTTGGGGATCCAATTGAGCTTACTATTGGCCTCAAAGGTGCACCTTCTTTATGTACTTTTGGCAACCCATAGAATTTTGGACATCTCGATGACTTTTCACGCGGAATGAGTTGCAGTTGGAGATTTTTGTCGATCCTACTTGCTTGGATTTTGGCCTTGGTTGTTTTCTCTAGATAAGTTGTTGGGTCAGTAGTAATTTGTTTATATGCTGGATCTTGTAGCAATGTTTGAATTTTGTTTGAATAATCCGCTGTATCTAAAATTACAGTCGCATTTTATTTATCAGCAGGTAGAATGACAATGTCCTTGTTGAGGCAAAGTTGTTTCAAGGCCTCATTTTCTTCTATAGATAGGTTCCTTTTGGGTGGTTTAGACTTTCTTAGAACATGTGACACATCTTGTCTAATTATTTCAGCGGTGTTCGCATCTAATTTTGAAACTGCTGTTTCCACGCCACATATTATGCTCTCTGTTTGTATGTGAGAGGGAGCAATAGCCAATAATATGGGATAAATTCGATGAGATTAGTGAATTTAGGGCCGAAACGAATGCAGAGTTGACAACAATGCAACAACAGACAAGATTTAACAAATTGAAGCTCCAACAGAAGCCTAAAAACGAATTTTTCTCGGAAATAACGCTCACAGTCTAACCTCACGGCAATTGGAAACGAATAAAACCGTTTATAACTTATCTTCGGTCCAATTGAACTCTTCCTCGATTGGCGTGTTGGCTAAGGGATTCAATTACGCTATTGCTCCCTCTCACATACCAACAGAGAGCATAATATGTGGCGTGAAAACAGCAGTTTCAAAATTAGATGCGAACACTGCTGAAATAATTAGACAAGATGTGTCACATGTTCTAAGAAAGTAAACCACCCAAAAGGAACCTATCTATAGAAGAAAATGAGGCCTTGAAACAACTTCGCCTCAACAAGGACATTGTCATTCTACCTGCTGATAAAGGAAATGCGACTGTAATTTTAGATACAGCGGATTATTCAAACAGAATTCAAACATTGCTACAAGATCCAGCATATAAACAAATTACTACTGACCCAACAACTTATTTGGAGAAAACAACCAAGGCCAAAATCCAAGCAAGTAGGATCGACAAAAATCTCCAACTGCAACTCATTCCGCGTGAAAAGTCATCGAGATGTCCGAAATTCTAGGGGTTGCCAAAAGTACATAAAGAAGGTGCACCTTTGAGGCCAATAGTAAGCTCAATTGGATCCCCAACACAACACCTAGCCAAATATCTAGGCCAACAACTTCGACCGTTTGCAGAGGAGGCTGACTCATATGTGAAAAATTCGACACATTTCACCGAAATTCTTAGAAAAACGGTCTTACAACCAGAGTGTCTTCTTGTAAGTTTTGACGTAGTGTCCCTTTTCACCAACATCCCTATCGACGAAGCCTTGGAAACCTTGGATCATAATAGAAAAATACAAACCACCTCAACACCTTGTAGACTTAACAAGGCACTGTCTGATGAACACCTATTTTGTTTACGAAAACCAACGATACAAACAAGTGGAAGGAACTCTAATGGGATCGCCACTCTCACCAGTTATAGCGAACCTTTTTATGTAGAACTTTGAGGAGTTGGCACTAAGAACAACAACTCTTAAACCCAGTTTGTGGTTGCGATATGTGGATGATACATTTGTGATTTGGCCTCATGGGAGGGAACACCTCAATACTTTTTTAGACCACCTTAATGGCATCCATCACAAAATAAAATTTACCATGGAGGTTGAAGCCAACAATCAACTGCCGTTCCTTGACGTTCTCATAAATAGGAAGGAAGATGGAACCCTTGGCCATACAGTATATAGGAAAGCAACTCACACCAACAGATACCTTCATGCTAATTCTCATCACCACCCAGCCCAACTACAAGCCGTTGTCAAGACTTTAGTAACCAGATCACAAAGACTAGCTGACCAGGATAACATCAAACAGGAAAATGGACAGTTTAAAAACAGGTCTGAGACAAAACGGATTTACAAACCGAAATATACAAAGAGCGCTAAAGTCAAAACCGAGACAAAGAGACGAGGAGCATTAGACACCAATAACCAAGGCTTTTTTACCGTATGTCAAGGGGACCACGGACAGTATTGCAAGAATTCTACGGAGACACACTATCGATACTATTTTCAATACAGACAGAAAAATAAGCACGGTGTTGAGGTCTCCGAAGACGAGGATCCCTTTAGAACAACAGGGAGTGTTCGAGATTCCATTTGCAGACTGTCATAAAACCTATGTGGGGCAAACTAATAGAAGAATTCAAGCTAGACGTGATGAACACCAGAACGCTGTAAGAAAGCAGGAAAAAACAACATCCATTGCGGAACACGCCACCACGATGTCACACCGAATAGACTTTGAGAACACCAGAGTACTGGCAAATATAGAACACCCGAAATCAAGACTCGTAAGAGAGGCAATTGAAATATCGAAGAGGCCTCACAGTCTAAACGCACGCAATGAAATTCAGAACTATCGAATTGTTGGAAAATTCTATTAAACACCGTACCGGCCCGGACCAGTACAAAAACAACTTAACCGGAAATAACAAATCAGCAGGCGGGAGGCGTGCCCCATGAGCGCCCAGGGCCAATCACACGGAGCCGTTCACGGTGCCAACCGATAGGCGCCGAGCCGCGACTATATAACAGCGCGAGCGCTTCTGAAAATCTCAGTATTCGAGTAACTAGAAGCGAAAGCAGAAGGCTACGAGAATTATGCGAACCGACCTGAAGAGGGCAGATGTGACTCTGCCGAAACGTCGTCATTTTACCATCGATCCCAGCAGGGATCAGTTATCAACTATGCGGATGAATTCCCGGAAACCACCTAAAACATATATATATATATATATATTGTTTCTGGTTAGGGACCCTTCATCAGTTGCGCTTCCCACAATTGAATGTCTTCTCGAACACTTCTTTATGTATTTGGTACATTTCGTTAAATTTGAAGACGCGAGATGTAAAGACCGACAACTAGGATTTTCGGGGAAACTAGCACATAGAGGTTCCGTATCTGGAGCCGTTCCATGTAATTACTGTTACCCGTAATTCCCAGGTTAGCATGTCACGATGAAATTTTCAGGTTAACTTCACCTCTATGTGCTAGTTTCCCCGAAAATCCTAGATGTCGGTCTTTACATCTCGCGTCTTCAAATTTAACGAAATGTGTCAAATAGGTACATAAAGAAGTGTTCAAGGGGACATTCAATTGTGGGAAGCGCACCTCAATATCTCTGACAGGTGAAGTTAACGTGAAAATTTCATCGTGACATTCTAACCTAGAAATTACGGGTAACGGTAATTACATGGAATGGCACATAGGTGCTAGTTTCCCCGAAAATCCTAGACGTCGGTCTTTACATCTCGCGTCTTCAAATAGAAATGAAATACCGAAACATCTTGTTATATTGAACTGAAGCTTAATGATTGAGGCCTGCCCGATTCACAGACTGGACGAAATATGAGTAATGTGTAGTATACATAAAATATTATGGCCCGGACAGAAATTATCTTTAATGAATTGTTTTAAGAAGATGGAATGTGGAAATTCTTGGAAATGTCGACAGGCGAATGAGTACCTGTCTGAGACATAATCTCAATAGTCGTAAAGGAGGAATATGAGAGATTCAACTGGTCAAAATCATTCAGGGGCGAATAGAGAAATGAGTACTGGAACGGCGTGATGTAGTATCTGGGGGGAGGTCTGACACTAAATTTATGACAGGAAGCTTCTCTGTTATTTCCTGGGTTATGGCATTAGAAATAATCGATTGACGGTTTAAACTTGTCTAAGATATTTTCTTCTAGGCTTTCAGAATTAAGATGTGCTAGTTTTAGTTTTAAACCCGGTGACTTTGAGGTTCTTCGAGGGCGTGATCGTTCCCATCTCCCTTTGATCTAAAAGGGGACCCGTTGGATCCATCCCTGCAGTCATAGCACAAGATAGGGAGCGATTGTCTGAAGTTATAGCCATATAGGAAGAAGAAGAAGAAGAAGAAGAAAGAATGTATGTTTATTGTGGTGACCCAGTTTTGTCTCAACCGTATATTAGATGGTGGTATATTGAAGGAACTTCTTTATATTCAACGATCAATTATTTTCAGTTTAACTATTAATTATTAAATTGTCACTTAACCACTTCATTTAGAAGAAGATAAGAAATAAAAATGAATCCAAACAGTCATAACCGTGAAAATGGTGCATAACAAGAAGTAAGTAAGCAAACTGCTAGTTCCAGGGTTACCAGAGTTTATATAGATCGTATATTCTTGGTTTCCCTATTGAGACAAATATTATACCGCTAAACTCGTTACTAAAAAAATGTTATGGAAACCACCTTTATAAAATCGATTGATTGACAAACCGAAAGAAAAACGGAAAGTATTTTTACTACACTATTTTTGGTAAGTTCTGTACATCCTTAATTAGTTAGCCAATTGATTATCAAAAAACCTGCCATCACGTAATAAATATTGCATGAGTTAGTTTTGATGAAATTGACTGACAAATTTGAAACAGTTTTTTGAGTTGTCATTGATAAAATCTATTTAGTAAACGCTGACCACCAGACATACGAATCAATTGTGACCACTTCCTACTGTTTATTCAGAAAATTAGGTATTTGTGTTGCGATTCGATCCAAATTGTGGGCGTCAAAAGAAGTCGGAATAATTATACAAATTTGGCGTAACTTACTTTCTCTGTACGTAACCCAAATCACGATTACTTAAGTGTCTCTTATACAACTAAAAACGTGACGTCGTGCTACAAGCAATGCAGATTCGGTTATATAATATCGCAAAAGGTAAACTATCATATACGCTCGAAAAAGAAGTCGCGAGTCGCCTTTGAACGAGGAAATAACCTTTCCGTTTTCACAAGCGCTGCTTAGGAAAACGGGTCGAGCTTTTTTCGAAGCTCGAACGAGCATTTCGAATGAACCGCTTGGAGACAATACGATGTCTGATATGATGTCTAGCAATTAGGATCACTCTGTTCATCAACTGGCTTAGGTAATATATTGCCTAAGTCAGTTCTTGATATTGGACAACTATCTTTTAGGCATATCATTACTTACTCCTTAACATATTTTCTTACAAAAATGTACTTTTACAACGAAATACTAATAAAATTAGGAATATATAATCTCTCCACAGATATTCTTAATGTGCCTACCACGTACTATTGATGAGTTAACTTTTTCTCTGCTGTACAAAAAGACATACGTACCCAGTGCGACAGTATTTTTTAACCGAGGTTATCAATTCGTTACATATTTTTTCGCTTTTTTTTATGTTACCTGATTTCTTCTCCTGTGGTGCGCCGTTTTGAATGAATATGGCCTTGTTTAATAGAGTATATATCCGGATTGGTGAAACTTCAAATTTTGGAAAAGAATTCTATTGATAAAAGTGAAGTGATAAAATTTGTGAATGAACACATGCGTGCATGGAAATCGACCAATATCCCTAATATATTAGTCGATTTTTCGATAACTCCTTATGGATGTGTATAATTTTTTAACGTTTAATCTATTAAGGAAGATCCTTAGGTGATATCATATACTTTTCTGCGACGTGCAACTTGCAGTTTTGCAGAAAATCGCCGAAAATTCCAAAATTCTTATCAAAAATTTCATCGAAATGACATAACGGACATTTCCTCATAAATATTTTAATTCCAACGTAATAGTGCGGTAATTTTAGGCACTGGAAGTTTTAATTGCGAATTTGAAAATTTTCTGTGTACATCTCAAGCATATAGGTAGTAAAGCATAGTATTTTCGGCTCCTTAAATCAATGAGTACCAAGCTCGTTTTGTTTGTATACCAGGAAAATACCCATTTAAATGCAAATTTTTCCATTTTGCAAAGACGGTACATTTGGTTGTCACATTATCCCGGCCTAATAGAAAATTCAGTGACAACACATGTCAAATTTTAAACTGCTATTTGGTGGGTTTATAGACAGGGTGTGTAGTTATAGCAAACAAAATCACAAGGTAGAAGGAGTTGCATTTATATGAAGATTGAAATATAGGACGGACTAGAATGATAGTGGTCCGTAGGCAGCCGTATATACAGGATGGTTGGAATATAGGGTGGACTGGACGTTTGGTGGTATAAAAAATTGGAAAAAATGTGAAATTAAAATTATATAGGGTGATTAAAAAACTGTTATATGATGTGGACAAAAGCAAATCATATACAGGTTGGTTGAAATATATGCTGGAGTTGAATTATATTTATACAGTGTGAAAAAATTATTTCTTTTATAGCCCATAAGAAGTTGCATAAAGTGTGGAGAGGAATTAATGTTACACAGGGCGATAATATAAAATGTTAAAAATGAAATAATTTATGGGGTAGCCCACAAGGAGTTATATACTATGGTTGAAATATAGGACGAATTTGACTCCGTAAATATGGGATGGATTCTACTCCGTCCTATACTTTACAGAAGGCAGCTAACAAATTTATGCTTGTCCGTGGGCAGTCGTATGGACAGGATGGTTGGTACATAGGTTGGAGTGGAATTATCTATAGTTATACAGGGTTGTCAAAAAAGTTGAAAAAAAGTTACATGGCGTAGTCCATAAGGCATAAATACATTTTAGGCTTATTAAGTCAACGCGTACTAGTACATTTTGTTCGTAAAGATTTACCTGTCAAAGAAAGTATCATTGTGTAATGTTGAGGCTTTCAATGTTACCTGGTTCTGTCTATTAAGGTTATACATACTAAATAAAAAATAAAGAATGAAAACTACCTGAGTTCAAAAAAACTAAAAAGCTAAAAATAATTATAACAAAATACAACTCTAGCAAATAAATAACACATTCAATGTTGTTAGGTACCTACCCAGGAAGTAAAAAATGTAAACATTAAAATCTGCTCATTCTGTACAACTTGATTACCTATCAATCTAGTATATTTTTGAAGTCGGTGCCAAGCAACAATCAAGTTTGATGAATTAGTAGATAAGTACGCAATGAAGGATTTTAGATTTGCTTGGCACCGGCTTCAAAATATACTAGATTGGTAGGTAATTAATTTGTACAGTATGAGCACCTTTTAATGTTTACATTCTTTACTTCCTGGGTAGGTACATAACAACATTGATTGTGTTATTTATTTGTTAGAGTTGTATTATTTTTAGCTTTTTAGTTATAGGTAGAAGTCGGTTATATTTTTAAAAAAAATGTTTTATTATATACTTGACACAACCGATTTTAGTTCATGTTTAAGCACTTCTTTGGAAAAACACCAGAATTCACGAAACTGCTGTATATTTCCAAACGTTTCGGGGCCTAGGTCAGACCCCGTTGTCAAAGAAATTATGAAAAAAGGCACAATTCTAAGATATAAAATTACAAGGTTTGACAATATTTATTATTTGATTTATGACGTAACTAAAAGAAATTTAACTTGAGAATACACAGGCACAGAAACTTCTAAAGATCATGTTTCTTAATAAAGTTCCTTTCAAATTAGAAGAATTTCATGTGGCGCTCCTAGGTGTGACTTTGTTATAAGATGCATTCCCCAGAAATGCTATCAAAGAATTTTGTTGACAAGAGTAGAGTAGAAATAGTTATACGGGGTGGTTCATGAAAGTTAAAAACAGATGTAGTAGACTTATATTTATACAGTGTGGATAACAAAATGTTATTTTGTTTGGCTCATGAATAGTTGTATATACAATATGGTTACAATAAGGGTGGAGTAGAATTATAGTTATACAGAGTATATATGAAATATAGGGTGGAGTAGAGTTATAGGTAAGTGTTAAATTGGGTGACCCATAAGCAGATGCATATACAGGGTGGTTGAAATATTCTAAGGAGTAAAATTATGATAAGAAAGGCTGGTTTAAAAACTGATAGACAATTAAGTTATAATGGTTGTCTAATTGGTGGCAACATGTACAGGATGGTCTAAATATAGATTGAAGGATAGTTGTGATCAGGTGCGGCTGTCCCGTAAAGTGCACTTGTGCGCTGAACCACCAAATTTAATAAGCTTTTAATAAGGTTAAAAATTAACACAAAATATTTAATAAATATCATTTCAGTAACAACCAATTTATTAAAAAACAATTTAAGCTCTAATCCAAACTTGTATTAATGCTTAGCGCGTGAGATAGAAGATAGTTAATGCAAACTATATGGAGTAATGGGCTGATTCTCGACCGCCGCACGGAGACACCGAGTTCTGCTGATATTGACCGGACGCATCCGAACGTTTCAATAATTCAAATTTTTGTTTACGTGACTTAATTAGTGGTTGATTTGTTTTTGTCCTCCTAATCTATGAACGAATATTTAAACATACAGTGTATGTGTGTGTGTTTACATAACTGTGAAAATGAGTATCAACTTTAACACTGACATATTAAAAACAATAATAAATCGTTTCAATATACAAGTCTTTCTATTCTGTTGTTCCTGACCCCTCGTTGGTACTCGGTCAGGCTTCCAATGTCTTTCCGAAGAGAATTAATTTTCCCTTCTAGCCTTCTAAGGTGGTATTTGAGGTGTTTGTCTAAATAGGGGGGGGGTTGTTTTATTACTGATATTATTATTAATTTATATATTAAATAACAATAACAACGAGAGGAATGAAATTGATAAATATTGCTACACCGAGTTCCGATTCCTTAGTGGCTTGTGGTTTGCCTCTGAACCAAATATGTGTACGTAGTACAAAGAAAGGGTCTGTGGCACTCCGGGAATAACCGACAGGTACGAAGCCTAGTCCAAGTCTGTGGAGATAGGAAAGTCCACTATATGTATCAATAGTCACACCTGTCTCACATTTCATCACTTTCCTTGTACTCCAGTCCACTAATGTAAAAAGATTAGTTTTTACAAATGAAAATCTCGAAGCATTTTTTAGTTACTTTCAGTTCAACCTTCATGCGTTTATTCTAAATTTTAAACTTTTTTGTAATTTGTAATAATAATAATAACTTATAGATCATCCCATAAAACCTCTTTTGTACCAACCTGTTTAACTATAAATCCACCAATCCCCAACATATTTCACCCAAACTGCCACTTATTGGCCAACCGATGTAAAAATTTTATTCAACATTTTTTTGAACCGCCTTATATAACCACAACCAGTAGCGGCTGGTGGGTTGTGAAACTGGTGGTGCACTTTACTTGTCAAATATTGGGATTCAAAGATACAGCAAAACAAACCATAGTTTTGCTAATACTGCATTTATTTTTTATTAATTAAAATATTCGTCGTCTTTTTTCGAAAAAATGTTCAATGACCTTTTTATTAAAGTCTGGCATTGATTGAATATATTTTTTCAGTACTAAGCCCAGAAAAAGCATTTAGCCAGTCCTGAGACATCGTATTTCTAAGAAATGTTTTAATCCTTCACTCCAGTTTCCGTCCAAATTGATTCACCGCCAAAAATAATGCAAGAAAAACAAAATAAGGTATTGATGCGATCACATCCACACAACCATTTCTTTTTATTATAAATTTAGCTTTTAAAACTTCGTGTAAATACTTGTTTTGAAACGATTTATTATTGTTTTTAATATGTCAGTGTTAAAGTTGATACTCATTTTCACAGTTATGTAAACACACACACATACACTGTATGTTTAAATATTCGTTCATAGATTAGGAGGACAAAAACAAATCAACCACTAATTAAGTCACGTAAACAAAAATTTGAATTATTGAAACGTTCGGATGCGTCCGGTCAATATCAGCAGAACTCGGTGTCTCCGTGCGGCGGTCGAGAATCAGCCCATTACTCCATATAGTTTGCATTAACTATCTTCTATCTCACGCGCTAAGCATTAATACAAGTTTGGATTAGAGCTTAAATTGTTTTTTAATAAATTGGTTGTTACTGAAATGATATTTATTAAATATTTTGTGTTAATTTTTAACCTTATTAAAAGCTTATTAAATTTGGTGGTTCAGCGCACAAGTGCACTTTACGGGACAGCCGCACCTGATCACAACTATCCTTCAATCTATATTTAGACCATCCTGTACATGTTGCCACCAATTAGACAACCATTATAACTTAATTGTCTATCAGTTTTTAAACCAGCCTGTCTTATCATAATTTTACTCCTTAGAATATTTCAACCACCCTGTATATGCATCTGCTTATGGGTCACCCAATTTAACACTTACCTATAACTCTACTCCACCCTATATTTCATATATACTCTGTATAACTATAATTCTACTCCACCCTTATTGTAACCATATTGTATATACAACTATTCATGAGCCAAACAAAATAACATTTTGTTATCCACACTGTATAAATATAAGTCTACTACATCTGTTTTTAACTTTCATGAACCACCCCGTATAACTATTTCTACTCTACTCTTGTCAACAAAATTCTTTGATAGCATTTCTGGGGAATGCATCTTATAACAAAGTCACACCTAGGAGCGCCAACCTGTATATACAAAGTGGATTACTGGAAATATGGGGCGAAATAAAATTATAGTTTTACAGTGTGCTTAATACAATGTTAGAAAAAGTTACATATAAAGAGTTGTTAAAATATAGGGTGAAGAGAAATTATACTCTACAAGGTACAAGGTGGCTCAAAAATTATCAGAAATAATTGTTATGTAGCGTAGACCATAAGCCGTTGCATAACTGAAATATAGGGTGGAGTAGAGTTATATTTAGGTGTTTTAGAAAATGTTATATGGGGTGACAAATAAAGAGCAGCATAGAAAGGATGGTTGGACTATAAGGTGAAGTAAAATTACAGTTATACCAGGTGGCTCATACAAATGTTGAATAAAATTGTTATATTGGGTAGCCCATAAGCACTTGCAGTTTTGGTGAAATATATTCGGTATTGGTGGATTTATAGTTATGTAGGGTGGTTGATCAAAGTTAGAAATATTGTTATATACGCAGGCCCATATGTTTCATAAGCTATCTCTTTATGTAAAGAATTGTACATTCCATACGCGGGTTAAAGCCGTGGGTCACGACTAATCACATGTATACTACGAGAAACATCAAATAGCCGTATTTTCACAAAATGGATTTTCCAGGCGTATTGGTCGCGGTTTATTGGAATTTTTATCTAGTTTCATCTTTTGCTGCGGCAAACAGGTTCAAGCCGAGCGGTGTGAGTGATCTATCCCGTGGTGTGTCTATTACTGAATAAACACCGGTTGTGAAAGCATATAATGTTTATCACACAGTCTATGCTTTTTCCAATAGTCTTGCAAACTAGGCTACTATAAAAGCACCAGCATAGTAATAATGAACTCTGCAATACAGATTCAGTATAATAAATGTAAGTAACGATTGCTTGAGCTTTTTTATTGAGTTATTAACAGAACTGCGAAAGAATAACCGAACACGCCAGAGTGGTAATGAGATCTTAATAAAATATTTCAATTTGGTTGGGGCATTCTTATCAACACAAGAGCAGAGCCTTGTGAATTGTACTGTTGGTTGGGCAGGTTTTTTGATAATCAATTGGCTAACTAATTAAGGATGTACAGAACTTACCAAAAATAGTGTAGTAAAAATACTTTCCGTTTTTCTTTCGGTTTGTCAATCAATCGATTTTATAAAGGTGGTTTCCATAACATTTTTTTAGTAACGAGTTTAGCGGTATAATATTTGTCTCAATAGGGAAACCAAGAATATACGATCTATATAAACTCTGGTAACCCTGGAACTAGCAGTTTGCTTACTTACTTCTTGTTATGCACCATTTTCACGGTTATGACTGTTTGGATTCATTTTTATTTCTTATCTTCTTCTAAATGAAGTGGTTAAGTGACAATTTAATAATTAATAGTTAAACTGAAAATAATTGATCGTTGAATATAAAGAAGTTCCTTCAATATACCACCATCTAATATACGGTTGAGACAAAACTGGGTCACCACAATAAACATACATTCTTTCTTCTTCTTCTTCTTCTTCTTCCTATATGGCTATAACTTCAGACAATCGCTCCCTATCTTGTGCTATGACTGCAGGGATGGATCCAACGGGTCCCCTTTTAGATCAAAGGGAGATGGGAACGATCACGCCCTCGAAGAACCTCAAAGTCACCGGGTTTAAAACTAAAACTAGCACATCTTAATTCTGAAAGCCTAGAAGAAAATATCTTAGACAAGTTTAAACCGTCAATCGATTATTTCTAATGCCATAACCCAGGAAATAACAGAGAAGCTTCCTGTCATAAATTTAGTGTCAGACCTCCCCCAGATACTACATCACGCCGTTCCAGTACTCATTTCTCTATTCGCCCCTGAATGATTTTGACCAGTTGAATCTCTCATATTCCTCCTTTACGACTATTGAGATTATGTCTCAGACAGGTACTCATTCGCCTGTCGACATTTCCAAGAATTTCCACATTCCATCTTCTTAAAACAATTCATTAAAGATAATTTCTGTCCGGGCCATAATATTTTATGTATACTACACATTACTCATATTTCGTCCAGTCTGTGAATCGGGCAGGCCTCAATCATTAAGCTTCAGTTCAATATAACAAGATGTTTCGGTATTTCATTTCTATTTGAAGACGCGAGATGTAAAGACCGACGTCTAGGATTTTCGGGGAAACTAGCACCTATGTGCCATTCCATGTAATTACCGTTACCCGTAATTTCTAGGTTAGAATGTCACGATGAAATTTTCACGTTAACTTCACCTGTCAGAGATATTGAGGTGCGCTTCCCACAATTGAATGTCCCCTTGAACACTTCTTTATGTACCTATTTGACACATTTCGTTAAATTTGAAGACGCGAGATGTAAAGACCGACATCTAGGATTTTCGGGGAAACTAGCACATAGAGGTGAAGTTAACCTGAAAATTTCATCGTGACATGCTAACCTGGGAATTACGGGTAACAGTAATTACATGGAACGGCTCCAGATACGGAACCTCTATGTGCTAGTTTCCCCGAAAATCCTAGTTGTCGGTCTTTACATCTCCCGTCTTCAAATTTAACGAAATGTATCAAATACATAAAGAAGTGTTCGAGAAGACATTCAATTGTGGAAAGCGCAACTGATGAAGGTTCCCTAACCAGAAACAATATATATATATATATATATATATATATATATATATATATATATATATATATGTTTTAGGTGGTTTCCGGGAATTCATCCGCGTAGTTGATAACTGATCCCTGCTGGGATCGATGGTAAAATGACGACGTTTCGGCAGAGTCACATCTGCCCTCTTCAGGTCGATTCGCATAATTCTCGTAGCCTTCTGCTTTCGCTTCTAGTTACTCGAATACTGAGATTTTCAGAAGCGCTCGCGCTGTTATATAGTCGCGGCTCGGCGCCTATCGGTTGGCACCGTGAACGGCTCCGTGTGATTGGCCCTGGGCGCTCATGGGGCACGCCTCCCGCCTGCTGATTTGTTATTTCCGGTTAAGTTGTTTTTGTACTGGTCCGGGCCGGTACGGTGTTTAATAGAATTTTCCAACAATTCGATAGTTCTGAATTTCATTGCGTGCGTTTAGACTGTGAGGCCTCTTCGATATTTCAATTGCCTCTCTTACGAGTCTTGATTTCGGGTGTTCTATATTTGCCAGTACTCTGGTGTTCTCAAAGTCTATTCGGTGTGACATCGTGGTGGCGTGTTCCGCAATGGATGTTGTTTTTTCCTGCTTTCTTACAGCGTTCTGGTGTTCATCACGTCTAGCTTGAATTCTTCTATTAGTTTGCCCCACATAGGTTTTATGACAGTCTGCAAATGGAATCTCGAACACTCCCTGTTGTTCTAAAGGGATCCTCGTCTTCGGAGTCCTCAACACCGTGCTTATTTTTCTGTCTGTATTGAAAATAGTATCGATAGTGTGTCTCCGTAGAATTCTTGCAATACTGTCCGTGGTCCCCTTGACATACGGTAAAAAAGCCTTGGTTATTGGTGTCTAATGCTCCTCGTCTCTTTGTCTCGGTTTTGACTTTAGCGCTCTTTGTATATTTCGGTTTGTAAATCCGTTTTGTCTCAGACCTGTTTTTAAACTGTCCATTTTCCTGTTTGATGTTATCCTGGTCAGCTAGTCTTTGTGATCTGGTTACTAAAGTCTTGACAACGGCTTGTAGTTGGGCTGGGTGGTGATGAGAATTAGCATGAAGGTATCTGTTGGTGTGAGTTGCTTTCCTATATACTGTATGGCCAAGGGTTCCATCTTCCTTCCTATTTATGAGAACGTCAAGGAACGGCAGTTGATTGTTGGCTTCAACCTCCATGGTAAATTTTATTTTGTGATGGATGCCATTAAGGTGGTCTAAAAAAGTATTGAGGTGTTCCCTCCCATGAGGCCAAATCACAAATGTATCATCCACATATCGCAACCACAAACTGGGTTTAAGAGTTGTTGTTCTTAGTGCCAACTCCTCAAAGTTCTACATAAAAAGGTTCGCTATAACTGGTGAGAGTGGCGATCCCATTAGAGCTCCTTCCACTTGTTTGTATCGTTGGTTTTCGTAAACAAAATAGGTGTTCATCAGACAGTGCCTTGTTAAGTCTACAAGGTGTTGAGGTGGTTTGTATTTTTCTATTATGATCCAAGGTTTCCAAGGCTTCGTCGATAGGGATGTTGGTGAAAAGGGACACTACGTCAAAACTTACAAGAAGACACTCTGGTTGTAAGACCGTTTTCTAAGAATTTCGGTGAAATGTGTCGAATTTTTCACATATGAGTCAGCCTCCTCTGCAAACGGTCGAAGTTGTTGGCCTAGATATTTGGCTAGGTGTTGTGTTGGGGATCCAATTGAGCTTACTATTGGCCTCAAAGGTGCACCTTCTTTATGTACTTTTGGCAACCCCTAGAATTTCGGACATCTCGATGACTTTTCACGCGGAATGAGTTGCAGTTGGAGATTTTTGTCGATCCTACTTGCTTGGATTTTGGCCTTGGTTGTTTTCTCCAAATAAGTTGTTGGGTCAGTAGTAATTTGTTTATATGCTGGATCTTGTAGCAATGTTTGAATTCTGTTTGAATAATCCGCTGTATCTAAAATTACAAATTACAAAAAAAGTTACATGGCGTAGTCCATAAGGCATAAATACATTTTAGGCTTATTAAGTCAACGCGTACTAGTACATTTTGTTCGTAAAGATTTACCTGTCAAAGAAAGTATCATTGTGTAATGTTGAGGCTTTCAATGTTACCTGGTTCTGTCTATTAAGGTTATACATACTAAATAAAAAATAAAGAATGAAAACTACCTGAGTTCAAAAAAACTAAAAAGCTAAAAATAATTATAACAAAATACAACTCTAGCAAATAAATAACACATTCAATGTTGTTAGGTACCTACCCAGGAAGTAAAAAATGTAAACATTAAAATCTGCTCATTCTGTACAACTTGATTACCTATCAATCTAGTATATTTTTGAAGTCGGTGCCAAGCAACAATCAAGTTTGATGAATTAGTAGATAAGTACGCAATGAAGGATTTTAGATTTGCTTGGCACCGGCTTCAAAATATACTAGATTGGTAGGTAATTAATTTGTACAGTATGAGCACCTTTTAATGTTTACATTCTTTACTTCCTGGGTAACTACATAACAACATTGATTGTGTTATTTATTTGTTAGAGTTGTATTATTTTTAGCTTTTTAGTTATAGGTAGAAGTCGGTTATATTTTTTAAAAAAATGTTTTATTATATACTTGACACAACCGATTTTAGTTCATGTTTAAGCACTTCTTTGGAAAAACACCAGAATTCACGAAACTGCTGTATATTTCCAAACGTTTCGGGGCCTAGGTCAGACCCCGTTGTCAAAGAAATTATGAAAAAAGGCACAATTCTAAGATATAAAATTACAAGGTTTGACAATATTTATTATTTGATTTATGACGTAACTAAAAGAAATTTAACTTGAGAATACACAGGGTAGCACAGAAACTTCTAAAGATCATGTTTCTTAATAAAGTTCCTTTCAAATTAGAAGAATTTCATGTGGCGCTCCTAGGTGTGACTTTGTTATAAGATGCATTCCCCAGAAATGCTATCAAAGAATTTTGTTGACAAGAGTAGAGTAGAAATAGTTATACGGGGTGGTTCATGAAAGTTAAAAACAGATGTAGTAGACTTATATTTATACAGTGTGGATAACAAAATGTTATTTTGTTTGGCTCATGAATAGTTGTATATACAATATGGTTACAATAAGGGTGGAGTAGAATTATAGTTATACAGAGTATATATGAAATATAGGGTGGAGTAGAGTTATAGGTAAGTGTTAAATTGGGTGACCCATAAGCAGATGCATATACAGGGTGGTTGAAATATTCTAAGGAGTAAAATTATGATAAGACAGGCTGGTTTAAAAACTGATAGACAATTAAGTTATAATGGTTGTCTAATTGGTGGCAACATGTACAGGATGGTCTAAATATAGATTGAAGGATAGTTGTGATCAGGTGCGGCTGTCCCGTAAAGTGCACTTGTGCGCTGAACCACCAAATTTAATAAGCTTTTAATAAGGTTAAAAATTAACACAAAATATTTAATAAATATCATTTCAGTAACAACCAATTTATTAAAAAACAATTTAAGCTCTAATCCAAACTTGTATTAATGCTTAGCGCGTGAGATAGAAGATAGTTAATGCAAACTATATGGAGTAATGGGCTGATTCTCGACCGCCGCACGGAGACACCGAGTTCTGCTGATATTGACCGGACGCATCCGAACGTTTCAATAATTCAAATTTTTGTTTACGTGACTTAATTAGTGGTTGATTTGTTTTGTCCTCCTAATCTATGAACGAATATTTAAACATACAGTGTATGTGTGTGTGTTTACATAACTGTGAAATGAGTATCAACTTTAACACTGACATATTAAAAACAATAATAAATCGTTTCAAAACAAGTATTTACACGAAGTTTTAAAAGCTAAATTTATAATAAAAAGAAATGGTTGTGTGGATGTGATCGCATCAATACCTTATTTTGTTTTTCTTGCATTATTTTTGGCGGTGAATCAATTTGGACGGAAACTGGAGTGAAGGATTAAAACATTTCTTAGAAATACGATGTCTCAGGACTGGCTAAATGCTTTTTCTGGGCTTAGTACTGAAAAAATATATTCAATCAATGCCAGACTTTAATAAAAAGGTCATTGAACATTTTTTCGAAAAAAGACAATGAATATTTTAATTAATAAAAAATAAATGCAGTATTAGCAAAACTATGGTTTGTTTTGCTGTATCTTTGAATCCCAATATTTGACAAGTAAAGTGCACCACCAGTTTCACAACCCACCAGCCGCTACTGGTTGTGGTTATATAAGGCGGTTCAAAAAAATGTTGAATAAAATTTTTACATCGGTTGGCCAATAAGTGGCAGTTTGGGTGAAATATGTTGGGGATTGGTGGATTTATAGTTAAACAGGTTGGTACAAAAGAGGTTTTATGGGATGATCTATAAGTGGTTGTATATACAAAGTGGATTACTGGAAATATGGGGCGAAATAAAATTATAGTTTTACAGTGTGCTTAATACAATGTTAGAAAAAGTTACATATAAAGAGTTGTTAAAATATAGGGTGAAGAGAAATTATACTCTACAAGGTACAAGGTGGCTCAAAAATTATCAGAAATAATTGTTATGTAGCGTAGACCATAAGCCGTTGCATAACTGAAATATAGGGTGGAGTAGAGTTATATTTAGGTGTTTTAGAAAATGTTATATGGGGTGACAAATAAAGAGCAGCATAGAAAGGATGGTTGGACTATAAGGTGAAGTAAAATTACAGTTATACCAGGTGGCTCATACAAATGTTGAATAAAATTGTTATATTGGGTAGCCCATAAGCACTTGCAGTTTTGGTGAAATATATTCGGTATTGGTGGATTTATAGTTATGTAGGGTGGTTGATCAAAGTTAGAAATATTGTTATATACGCAGGCCCATATGTTTCATAAGCTATCTCTTTATGTAAAGAATTGTACATTCCATACGCGGGTTAAAGCCGTGGGTCACGACTAATCACATGTATACTACGAGAAAACATCAAATAGCCGTATTTTCACAAAATGGATTTTCCAGGCGTATTGGTCGCGGTTTATTGGAATTTTTATCTAGTTTCATCTTTGCTGCGGCAAACAGGTTCAAGCCGAGCGGTGTGAGTGATCTATCCCGTGGTGTGTCTATTACTGAATAAACACCGGTTGTGAAAGCATATAATGTTTATCACACAGTCTATGCTTTTTCCAATAGTCTTGCAAACTAGGCTACTATAAAAGCACCAGCATAGTAATAATGAACTCTGCAATACAGATTCAGTATAATAAATGTAAGTAACGATTGCTTGAGCTTTTTTATTGAGTTATTAACAGAACTGCGAAAGAATAACCGAACACGCCAGAGTGGTAATGAGATCTTAATAAAATATTTCAATTTGGTTGGGGCATTCTTATCAACACAAGAGCAGAGCCTTGTGAATTGTACTGTTGGTTGTTTCTAACAAAAAAGTTTAAAATTTAGAATAAACGCATGAAGGTTGAACTGAAAGTAACTAAAAAATGCTTCGAGATTTTCATTTGTAAAAACTAATCTTTTTACATTAGTGGACTGGAGTACAAGGAAAGTGATGAAATGTGAGACAGGTGTGACTATTGATACATATAGTGGACTTTCCTATCTCCACAGACTTGGACTAGGCTTCGTACCTGTCGGTTATTCCCGGAGTGCCACAGACCCTTTCTTTGTACTACGTACACATATTTGGTTCAGAGGCAAACCACAAGCCACTAAGGAATCGGAACTCGGTGTAGCAATATTTATCAATTTCATTCCTCTCGTTGTTATTGTTATTTAATATATAAATTAATAATAATATCAGTAATAAAACAACCCCCCCCCTATTTAGACAAACACCTCAAATACCACCTTAGAAGGCTAGAAGGGAAAATTAATTCTCTTCGGAAAGACATTGGAAGCCTGACCGAGTACCAACGAGGGGTCAGGAACAACAGAATAGAAAGACTTGTCAAGACTATCAGGGACCATAACCGAATACACTCCCAGTGGGATGGAGAAAACAGCACATCTCAGCAGTGTCTGGATAGTCTACGACAAAAGCTTTCCGCATACACAAGTCGATTGAGAAGGTACAAAACCAGTAACCAACGGAAACTAGACAACGCACTATTCCGAAAATCAGAAAAAGGGTTTTATAGAAAACTCAACAACATCAATAATAATGAAACCCCTAGTTATCCCAGTAAAACGGCGATCGAGCAGTTCTGGAAAACACAACTTTCCACAACAGTTTCCCATAACTCCAGAGCGAGCTGGATTAATGACGGGGAGGCTGCATTTCAGAATTGTGATAAGATGCAACACCAACCATTTACAACGGAAGACACGTCCAACATAATGAAACACGTCCATAACTGAAAAACACCAGGACCAGATGGTGTGCAGAATTACTTTACGCCACCAACGATAAATTAACAGTACTCATTAATGACATAATTATCCATCCACACAAGATGCCCAGTTTCCTTACTTATGGTGCTACATACCTCTTACCAAAAGATAACCTATATACACAGGACCCAGCAAAGTACCGACCAATCACTTGCCTCCCAACCTTATACAAACTTATAACGTCGTGCATTAATCATCGCCTTTTCAGACATTGTGAGCTAAACAACATAATTACCGAACAACAAAAGGGATGGGCGAAAAACTGGATGGGGTGCAAAGAACAACTAAACGACGAAATCTCTACATGGCATATGTGGACTACAAAAAGGCTTTTGATTCAGTTCCACATGATTGGCTCATTCAGGTGCTGAAACTCTATAAAGTAAATAATCGTATTGTTAACTTTTTAGAATATGTCTTGACTACCTAGCAAACCAAAATCTTTCTGAATGAAGCCGACTGTTCGACTCTCTTAGCCCGCTGTGGTTCTGCCTTGCCATGAACCCACTCTCACACAAACTGAACGCGACTAACTTTGGGTTCAGTCTCAAACACAACAACGTACAAGCACTAAAGATAAACCATTTATTATACATGGACGACTTAAAGTTGATGGCCGCTACGAAATAACAGCTGCATGATATGCTTAAAATAGTAGAAGGGTTCTCTAGTGATATCCATATGCAATTTGGCCTGGACAAATGCCGAATTATTAATATAGTAAAAGGCAAAATACAGCAGGGGCCCTACGAAATGAGAGATGGCAACTCAATTGAATCCATGGAGGAAGGTCATACTTACAAATACCTTGGAATAAAGCAGGCTCAACGAATTGATCACTCCACCATGAAAAAGGACCTATCAACAGAGTTCTATAGAAGGGTAAGACGACTGCTGAAAACTAAGTTTAACAGTAAAAATCTGTTTCAGGCTATTAACACCTACGCGTGCTCAGTACTCAGTTACTCATTCGGAATAGTTAAATGGTGCAAGACTGACATTGAACAATTACAACGGAAAGTTGAGTACTACTAACAAAAGCTCTAATTCACCATCCAAAGAGCTGTATCGAACGTACGACATTGCTCCGGTGTGAAGGAGGAAGAGGATTGGCAGATATAGGCAAGTTACGTGATCCACAAATTTCTAATTTGCGTAATCATTTCCAGAAACTCGCAGAATTTTCTGATCTACACAGAGTCATATGTCAGGTTGCTGACTCAACACCTCTGCGACTGACATGACAACAAGTTCAAGTATACCACCAGACAACTGATCAGAAGCTGCTCAAATGGAAAGAGAAGCCCCTTCATGGAAGACATATAAATGACGTCAACCAAGATTATGTCGACAGTTCAGCATCGAACTACTGGTTGATCTCTGGTCATATGTTTTCTGAAACGGAAGGCTTTATATTGGCAATCCAAGATCAAGTAATTCCAACTAAGAACTATCTAAACTACATCGTCAAAGACCCTTCTATCAACAACGACAGATGCCGATATGGTTGCCAAACATTTGAGTCTATCCAGCATATTACAGGAGGTTGCCAAGCGTTCGCTGCAACTGAATACAAAGAACGACACGATGCTGTGGCAAAAATACTGCACCAGGAACTAGCGCTGAAACTTGAGCTTTCACAGTCGGTAAAAACACCCTACTATATATACAAACCAGAAACTATTTTAGAAAATAACAAGTACAAACTGTACTGATATAGTTTTGGTAGATAAAGTCTCTAGAAAAACAACCTTAATTGACATGGCAATCCCTAACAACAATATATATATATATATATATATATATATATATATATATATATATATATACATATATATATATATATATTAAGCAGGCTGAAAAAATAGCCAAATACAGGAATTTAGAATTTCAAACACAGAGACAATGGGACATGAACAACACTCCAACGGTACCAATTGTATGTAAAGAAATGAATTATAATTTCATCTTCTTTATCAATAGTGATAATTGTTGAAGCAGGATAGTGACTTTATGACGTAAGACCGTGTTTAATATAGTATAATAATTCAATAATAATTAATAATTTAAAATTTTTAAATCTTTACAACCGTAAAGATTTAAAAATTTTGTTTAGTTGGATTGCCTTCGATTTGGGTAAAATTATAAATACCTTTGAGTCACTACTGTCCCACTAAAATCTGATTGAGCAAAAGTGCAATGTTGGAAAAAACGATATGCCGATTTTGGTAAAGAAATGACAATCTATTTAAACATTTCTTTAACTTAACCTTAATAGCATTAAGGGGAAGTTTTTTTTTGTACATCAACTAACAACTAGTGACTTAAGTCTGCTTATAAAAATGAAATGTTAAACCCATAGAGATAATATCTAAAGAAAGATAGACTGCATGAGGTATGGGACCTGTACAAATGAGATGTAACTGTCTCTGTCTAGAGCTGCAAGCAATAGCTATATGTCACTTCACTGGCATAATCAAGCGCCAATCAGACGCGAGCATGTACAGAGAAAGATACGTCCACTTGAGTTTTCTTTCATTTAACGCGCGTTACGTTTTTTAGGGGTTTCAAGTGCTGTGTATTAAGTATTAACTCTTATTAACTCTATGGTTAAACTGAAGCTAAATTCATAAATTTAAAATTCATTGGCAGTGACAAAAGCCTACTGAAAGAAAAGTGGAAAATTAGATTAGGACTAAAGTCTTAAATGCTATAAGCACTGAACTTTTTAAAAGCCAAAAACTCAAACACCGATCGAATTAACTAGAGTGACATTTCTATGTGGAATTGAAAGCTTTTTATATTTCTTGAAAATTGTAATACGAGTTCAAAAGGTAACAAATACTTTGATGACTAGCGCTTTCTATTAACAATGATAATTCTTAACTCGCTTGGCAAAAAATATAAGATTACCAATTTTCAAGTAGACCCTGTTAAAACAAACAAAATGAAGGATACAAAAACAATATATATTTAAATAAGGCTTATTCGACTAACTATTCATAATTTGATGTTTAGAAACTACAGTTTAGAGATTGAACGTTTACAATGAATCACCCTATAACCTGTGTACCTGTGTCAATACACAAGAGATCAGAAATAAACAGGGATCAAATGATTATTCTTATTGAAAATGACTTTCGACTATTTTTTTTTTAAATTTTACTCTTTGAGGCAAAGCAAAAAAATAGTTTTCGGCTAATAATTTTTGACATTTGGCCATCTGATAGTTCTGAACTCTTGGATCAACAATCTTTATGGGGATAAACTCTGAAAGTCTTTTGTTTGCCATATACAACTTCCAAAAGTTGATTTTTTTAATCTTTGAGCTATATAGAAAAAATACAGCAACAATCCTCTTTTGTATTACATATGTGTAAATAATACATATATACAACCAATTAAACAAAATAAATTCTTTGTTTGTATCTGTTTCCAATATATGCTCACATATTTTCTTCTTATCCAATAATTATGTCGACTCTAGGATTTCTAAAATCTGAATTTGCAGCACCTATGGTGGAGTTAAGGAATGACATATCTAAAATTCAGCTGATATAGTGCTTATCTTAAATATCATATGATTTTAACAAAAGTGCACATATAGTTAGAGTGCTAGATCTATTTTGACAAGTAAAATAAAATCGCTATCATGTTTGTCGTAATTCACATGGTCTCCATTATCAGCTATATAAGCTGTGAATAACTGATGTCTATTTCCCTTGCGGAATCTTGTATATAATTATACTCTCAAAAATCCCGACTCGTTGTGTTTTGATCAATCGAAATCGCTCATCATCTCTGAGTAGTTTGGCTTGAACGTACAAGGAGAAAACAGGTACCGTCAGATGTCTCAAGTAGTCTATAGTAAGAAAAGAAAATCTAATAGAGTATGATTATTCAATTATAACATTTAGCACTAAAATGAGATACTATGTAAGAGACCTTCAGCTATGTCAAGATAACTGTTTCTTAGTGTGCTGCAGGTTTAGTATAGGTATTTAAAAACAATTTTTAGTGCATGTTTCAACTATCCAACAATTTTTTTGTTAGTGTTTGCGAACCATTTGACTCTTCTGTTTGAAGTTGTCTTTGCACATCTTGTTTAATCTCTACCCACCAAAATAATGTCACCATACTGAATACCGCACTTTTATGTGTATTAAGTGTTAATACTACCACTCATACCAACTGGTTTCCATTCTGCGGAATCAGGATTGTATATCTTGTTTGCAAACCCTGTTATATGCTGGTTCATAAAGTGCTGCCTAGTTATGGATTCAAAACCGATATTATCTGAAGCAAATCACTGTAATAATGATAACCTAAAATAATTGATGCCCGAACTAAAATTTTGTCTACTAGAGTAATCCAAAATCAATTTAAAGAGTCATCGCTTAATTCCTATCTTATTTTACACAAAAAGTTAATATTTCCTAAGTGTAGTGAGCAGTTCTTCAAACTGATGCTTACTGATTGGTGATGCGCTATCAATTTCATCCTCATGCTGTGTATCGAGAACAAAAGTCTTTCAAACTTTGTGGCTATGATCCACGAGTTCAGAATCATCAATTTGCAAAATTAAAAATAAAATAGCCGAAAGCCATTTCTTGCTATGACGCATAAGGGGTAAAAAATCAATTCTGTGGGTCTGAATATCCAAACCAAAAGATTCTCAGGGTGTGTACCCATTAGGGATGTTACGAAAAGAACGGAACAGGTTTGTGAGAACAGGTCTGCACCAATTTTTCCGCGAACCTGTTCTTTGAAAAGCACTGAACCTGTTCTTAGAAGAACGGATGCAATTATCAAGTTATGCCATAGAACAGTGCCGCTTGACTTGAGGTTGATTTAAGTCGAAATATTAAACATAAATTTGTTTACTTTTATGCTTTTTTGGGCAGTAACACCACAATCGAAATAAAACGACGTATATTGAACCAAAACCAAACGTTTCAAAGTCTTTTCTGACTTCGGTGTCAATGGCTTTATATTTCTTGGTGTAAATTGCAAAATGAAAATTTGATTTATGACATTTAAATTGACATTATAAAATTTGTTGTTTTTAGATATACAGGTAGCACAAAAAATTCTAAAGATCATGATCATGATGACCATTAAAATAATTCTAATTTAGTTTTTCGTGGTAATTATTATATTTTACGTACGTTTCGACCAATTCTTGGTCTTTTTAAAAAATTTTCTTTTTTTAAAATTAATGACAACATAATTTTACACACACTTAAGCAATGTAAATAAAATTAACATATTTGAAAAGTATTGCGCCTAGTTGCATTTTGACTATCATGAGACAGACAGATAAATTTGGTTGTAGTGGCGCAATACTTTTCAAATATGTTAATTTTATTTACAGTGTTTAAGTGTGTGTAAAATTATGTTGTCATTAATTTACAAAAAAGAAAGACCAAGAATTGGTCGAAACGTACGTAAAATATAATAATTACAACGAAAAACTAAATTAGAAATATTTCAATGGTCCCAAAAACCAAGATTTCTCAATCAAATATATATATATATATATATATATATATATATATATATATATATATATATATATATATATATATATATATATATATATATATACAGGGCGTAAATAGTTTGAGTGCATATATTTTAGGTGGAGGTAGTATACACCAAATTAAACAAAAAACTCTTATACCACTATGGTCAGTAGGCCTTAATAACCAAGAAAATCCCTAAAACATATTAAGTAAATTTTTGTCAATCCGGCAACGTCGCTCGCGTTCGAAGCAGATTCACTCTTAGCGCGAATAATAAAGGAATGACTACGCCGACAAAAAAATAAACCCCTGTGTTTTTGTATTGACTGATGATATTGACCTTAGAATTAAACAAAAATGTATGAAATATTTTGTTGAAAGTATTTACGTTTTTAATACAAGGTATTGCAATTAGAATTTGTATTTGGCGGTTTCTTTTATGCAATTATACAAAGTTGGGTAAATACATATCTGTATATCTGAGATCTGTATATGTAGTTTTTTACCAGTTAGTCATTATTACTGATTTAATTAATATTATTTATATTAGACAAGTAAATATGTAATCCTACTTACCGAATTTATTATAATGATAGAACTGAGTTGAAACAACGGATTATTCACAGCAAATGTTCAAAATGCCCACCATTACTATCGACACAAGCACGACACCGTTTAATCCAATTTTCACGTATGCGAGAAAAAATTCCTGGAATATTTCGGATTTCGTCAGCAGCGTCAAAAATGCGTTGTCTAAGGTCATTCTCGTCAATAATTGGAGTCGTGTAAACCTTACTTTTCATGTGTCCCCATAAGTAGAAATCTAAAGGATTGAGATCAGGAGATCTTGCTGGCCAACGTATATGTCCGTTTCGACCAATCCAACGACGGGGAAATGTTCTGTTTAAGAAGTCGACAACTAGATGACTTGCGTGGGCAGGTGCTCCGTCATGTAAGTACCACATATTGGAACGTGTTTGTAGGTTCACTTCATCTAACAAATCTGGTAGCGTGTTGTTAAAAAAAATAAAGGTAATTCTTACCTGTCAAACGTGCAGGCAGTATATATGGCCCAACCAAGTACTCACCAACTATTCCAGCCCACACGTTAACTGAGAATTGGTGTTGAAAAACTGACTGGCGTATTTCGTGCGGATTTACCTCAGACCACGAATGCGTATTATGAAAATTTATTATACCATTCCTATTAAAACTTGCTTCATCTGTTGTCAAAATATTGTTCACAAAATTAGGAAATTGTCGTTGTTTTCTGAGGAACCAACGACAGAAATTGAGTCTTGGTTGAAAATCATCAATTGAAAGCCCTTGAACCCGCTGCATGTGATATGGATAGAGCAATTGTTCCCGTAATGTTCTATCAACAACAGTGTGAGAAATTTGCAGTTCACTTCCAATACTCCGTGTGCTACGATATGGGTTGATGTCGATAAGGTCTAGTATTTGATCCTCAGCAGCTAAGATACGATTATCTCGCTGTGGTCCGCGATTGTTTATTTGTGGTATTACAATACCTGTTTCCAGAAGCCTCTGCGAAACAGCTACGTATGTCCTAGCATTGGGCAGGCGTCTGTTTGGAAACCTTTTCCTGTATAACATTCTTGCTATTATGCAATTACGTCTGCTTTCCCCATAAATTAAGAGCATGTCATGTCTTTCCCTAATTGTATAATCGGCCATTATTTATCCCAAATAAATACTGTCGCACTATTCTTAATTTTCGAACTTACACACTAATCACAACCGATTTTATTTATTTAAAAAATATGTTAAATGGAAAGCAAACCACGAAGTCTACATCAAATAGATATCATTCTAATGACTTTACCGTTTATATATTCTTATTTACAAGAATCGAAATCGAAAAAAACAATCGTAACTCTCAGTCGTCGTTAAAGTAAAAAATTTAGTCTGTATGCCACGTTGCCATATCTATTCGGAGAAACTTACACTAAATTATAAAAGCATATTTCGAGTTTAATTAATCATTTTTCATTTTTAATGTGGCTATTAAAGATGTATAAGCTATTGAGTATTTACATATTTAGATTTACCGACATTTTGAAATCGAAATTATTGTATTATTCACTGCAGCAAGGGCTACATAAAATCTAACTTTTTGTGTTCTTTTTGGCAAAACTATAGTTTATTTAGAAAATGTTATAAAGCTTTTTGATTTGTTTTTGCCTGAAGTATTGTTCTTCAAAATCTTTGCACTCAAACCGTTTACACCCAATATATATATATATATATATATATATATATATATATATATATAATTTTAATATCATTATTAAATACTAAAGATAGTAAGGTAAAGAATAAGTTCTTTAAAAGAACAGATGAATTTTACGGAACCGTTCCCAGCGCTGAATAAGAACAATTGAATCGGTTCGCGAAAATGAACTGTTGGGTAACAACTCTAACGCCTGCCCATGGACATTTTTGATCTGTTTATCGAAAACAAACGACATTCAGAGTGTGTGCCCATGGAGACTTTTGATCCACGAATTCACAACTACAAATTTTGCATGGAAGGCATTTGAAAGAAACTCAAAATCTTCAAAAATCTGAGACTATAAAACACAAATTTATTGTTATCTAGTTGCTTGCTTACTTTTTTTACAATAAACATTTTTACTATTTTTTGAATTCTTAGGGGCCTGTCGACCACACCACCGCAATGCCGTACAGAATCTAACCCAATAAATCTTGAACTGAGTCTGCAAAAATGCTTTGATAGGTAGCAAAACAAAAACCTGAGAGCAATATCGAATTTCTCGGAAAGGAGACATTATATCAAAAGAACGAACAGGTAGAAAATGTAGCCTCTTCTTCTCTTTTTCATTGGTGATAATTATTTATGCTTGTTTGAGTCCCGCCGTTGTTGACATTAATCATATGAAAGCATTCGCTTTGTGTGAATAAAAGGTACCTTCCCTTTATATGGGATGTGAAGGTTGTAAATTTTCTAATGGCGGGTATAAATTGGTGTAGAGTGATGAAGATGATCCGAACGCTTATTCATTTTTATACCCGGTGCATAGCTGAAAGTATTGTTATACTATTTAAAGATGTTTATTTTTTATTATATAAATTACTAACATTATTATAAATGTTATTATACGTAACAAAGTTCAGTTTATCGCATTGAAGAAAACTTGTTATACTGTGTACGTATCAAAAACTGAATAACAAAAATGAGTTTTATTGCCCATCTGAAGTTGTATCACGAGCATACTAAAAAGCCAGTGAGCTAGATAGAGAATAGTTAACCAAATATAAAACAGCAGTTCATTTAAATTTAAGTCCGGATAAGTTTACATTTTAAAATACAATAATAACAGAGGTCATAAAAAAGTTTCTGAATAATAATCTTTATATACATATTTATATATTTTTCGACGCTGAATCCGAGGTCAGAAAAATTGGTATACCCCTAAATCATCACTTAAAGTAAAAAAAAACACCGCTAAAAAGAGTGAAATTCAAATGATATTTCTTTAATTAAGGGTGTATTGCTACTGTCCGTGTCCGTATTGTAAAAAAAAGAATACACTCTCAGTAGGGTGGAAAATTCATATTCTATAAGTCGAAAATCAAAAATAACTAATAAGAGAACGGCTTGAATAATCGAATTAGATGGGATTCAAAACGCAATACGTAGTGTTGCGCAAAGCTTTCAGGAACTATCCTTATGGGGTGCAAAATAGCACTGCTAGAGAAAGTGACGAGTACCCACCCCTCTTATTAGTCGAAATTAACTACAGTATTTACGGAAACTTCTCGAAAGGTCACAATTTGGTGGGGAGTTGACAAAACTACAAATTCTTGTAGAAAACCTCCCACATAAACGCCCCGAAAGTCAAGTCATCCTCTGAATGGGGTGAAATTGAGAAGACCTCCTTGAGTTGTCCAAACGAATCTAATTTCAACATGCAGATGTATTACGTTTCTATCTTTCGTATGGTTGTTTATATACTTCACACCCCCTCCCCCAATGCCGGTGGGGGGAGGTGAAGTTGACCCCCACATCAATTAAAAAATGGTTCTATATTTTCATCCTATTACATGTATCATGCTTGTATTCAGATCAAATTAACTTGGATAAAAGATCATCCTTGTGCTCAGAATAAACGTGGAATCCAGAACTCGAAACTTTTTAAGCTGTTAATTAGCACTGAGATCAGAAGCTAATCTGACGCTGAGTTTAATTTTAGCGGGGTGTTTCTCAGAAAGCGTCAATAAAAGAGGTTCATCAAAGTAATACAGGATCCTAGCCAATATTGACATTCATATAAATGAAATTACGATATAAGTAGTTTCTCTTCCTGTTTAGAGTTTCATTTGGCTTAACTAGATTTTCAAGGTGGTTCAATCTCACCCCAATATGGGGTATTTTTTGAGGTTAGGAGATGATGTTGAGGGTATACAAATTTTGGATTTGGATTTGGATCCACCTTCGAGAAGTATAGAGGAACATATAAATTACGTACTTCTTGCATTTTGCAAAAAACAGTTGTCTTTTCGAATAGTTTCCATAGATATAGTAATTATTTTGGATTGTCGCTGGTGGTATGTTGCACCTTATAGGATACTACATATTTCTTTTCGAATTCCGTTGATATTATAGTTTTTTTTTTGATTTTCGATTTATAATTATATTTTTGAAGGGATATTTTCTACCCTACTGAGGGTGTATTCGACAACACATTTCAATACACAATAATTAAAGAAATTGCATCTCAATTACATTTTTGATCCATTACCTTAATATTATTACCTTATGTTTAAATTCGTTGCCGGTGGATTCTTCATATTAAATGAATGACATTTTCATTATTCGAATTCTAGGAAGACTTATTAGAAATTCATTAAAAATAAATGTTAATTAAACGACACTAAAAAAGGTGCTGATTTTTAATTCGTCTGCTTATAAAGTCGAGTTAAGATGGCGTTATATAGAAGACTTTTTTATAAATAATAATAAGAAAAAAAAATCATTTAAAAATTTTTTTGAAACCTAAACTGATCTCATAATATTAAGCTACAAAAATATGAACTATGAACTATGCTTAACACAAAAAAAACATATAAATTTTAATTATGTATACAATTATATCTACCTGTAATACAAATCTTGTTTTGATAACTTAGACAAACTTGGACCACATCATTTTTTTACAAAAAATGTTTTTAGGTTAAATTTGTAGTAGTTTATTGTATTATATTGTTCTTGGTGATTAAAACAAAAGTTCTTATGCCCACCAAGCTCTAAATTTTTGCTATCTTAAGATATGAGAAGTCAAAATGATGCAGTCTGACCATTTCGATTCAGAATATTTTCATCTTGTTGCACTGATATTGGAACTACAACTTCGAAGATATACAATGAAGCTTCTCCGAATCATACTCAAATTATCGCTATTTTATTAAAAGCGATGGTGACAATCTACTTGGATTCCATCTCTTAATTTATTTAACAAACAAACTCTCATATCGAATATTCTATTTTCGCGATCCTTTAGTTATTTATAATGCTTCTAATGTTTGCGGTTACGTTTATTTGCCATCATTTTGAAGGCAGAAAAACGTTTTCTTAATGGAAAGCAAGTATTATAAAAATGCTTTGTTGATCCATCTGTAAGAAAGTATCTGCATGCTGTTGTCGACTAAATATCATCCTTATATATATATCATGCTTATACACTGTAGCAACTCTTGAAACCCCTGAATACTATAGCAGGGCATTGATTAGCTTATTAAAAATAATTTTGAAATATTGCAAAATAGCATATTGTGCAAACAAATCTTGCATCTGTATTTTTGAATTTCTTGGGAATAATACCACACTTACCGGAAAGTCTGTCTATTTTAAATGCTCCAAATGTTTCAGTGTCTAAACCAGGTCCCGTTCTCAACAGCAGTAACACACTGAAATTAAAGAAATTAAAAAATTAAAAAGTTGGCAGTGACAATTATGAAATGGTAGCACCTAAAAATTCTTTCGAAAGTTTAACGCAGGTATTTTTAGCAGTTGCTTCCAAAAAGAGTTATATCTTAATAGATTAAGATCTTTTATTTTTTGGGGGACAACGTATAAGGCAAGAGTGCTTGTAACGCCAGTCTTAAAAACTTCATTAAAATTTGCATTCAATTTTAAAAACTGTCGCAGTATTTTGCAAGGCAATTCGTTTCTCAAAAGTTTTTGCAATCCAAATACGTATTTGCAAAAAGTTGAAGCTGAAGTCGTTAAAATCTGTGTTATCGCGTGCAAATTGTACAAAAGTATCTGTTTTTATTTTTACAGGATTTGTGAAGGTTGCAGAAGCTTAATAGACTATTGCTTCTTTGTATGATCTGCAAAAGCCGAAAGCGTTACATATTCCAATTATTTTTTTGGAGCAAAATTTTCTATGAAGAATATCAGCTAAAATCACATGCAGTGGTGATAAGAATGAACGATGGCTTACTGCAGATATTATCCCATGGCTAGTGGGGTGCATTTTGTTTCATAATGATTCGTAAACTCCGGTTTACCTCTTTTGTCATCCAAAATTATTTCTGATAAAAAAAATAGAGTTTTCGGTCTTATTACCGTTTTCAAATACTTTATCACTAGCCGGATAAATTTTATTATAATAAAACAGCGTCCTGATACGTCATCGTAAAATTTCACCATCAGCTTCAAAATACTGTATTCTTCTTCTTCACCATTTTTTGACCACTGACTGTACCAGTTGTCGGACAATATTTCGTATTGTTGTTTTTAAAACATATTGTATTAGATCTAAATTTACTGAAGAATACAATATTAACCTCATAATGGTTCATTAGCCTCATTTTTATCGTTTATTGTCAGGAATATGGTCAATTGTTACAATACTTTTTAATTCTGCCAGCGAAAACTGGCAGTCATCGTTTTCTTCAATGTATTTGAAAATCTGCTCCATTGCTGCATCTACTTGTATTGTGACTGGATGATTTTGTCCCTCTGAGTCTATTTTAGAGTAGTTCTTAAACTCATGTAACAATCCGCGTGATACTTAGCTTCCTGAGCTACTAAATCTAACACAATTTTTTATTGATATTGTGACAATATTCACTTTTCTCTTCACTTTATCAACTTTAAAATAGTTTTCTTGAAATTAGAGGTAGTTTTCTTCTTTCCTTCATTTCATCTCCTTCTTTTTCACATAAAAAACACCTATTTTTCCAATTAAAGTGAATTGAAATAGCCGTTCAAAATTTTTTTTTAGTTGGAGAGAGTATTTAAATACTGAGAAAGTCCACCCGTTCTTTTTGTAGAATCAGCTTTCAGCTTGATATTCCTCTACTAGTGATTTTTACAATGTCTACTAGTCTAGAGCTTAATTCAGAATCACATCCGATTTTGTAACAAATGAGGCAATCCTTATATATATTATCGCTATTTAATGGTTCACCCATTTTGATACGAGGCTGTAACAACAAATATTACTAATATTAATATACTATTGAGTTTTCGCAATTGATTTTAAAAGCGTGTTATATAAATAAAAAAAACTATTTATGCCACTATTTTCAAAGTTTGTAAATCTCAATAATGTTCAGTAATTAACTTTTATAACACTCACTGCACAATAATATATACATTAATTGCAAATAAACAAAATTCAGAAATTATTTTTAGGGTGGGAGTTAACAACACCCAACAGCTGCTGTTGTCTCTTCTAGTGCCCTCCCCACCCCATCTGTATGATATGTGCCCCACCCCTCATCATTATACCTGCTGTCCCTTGAGACCCAAGATCAAGTTTGTTATAGCTCTCGTTTTTAAAATATAACTTTAAACTAATACAAATAAAGGAAAACTCTGAAAAATTAATAATTATTTGTAATAATAATTAAAAAATATTTTTTAAACATTTTTCTATATACTATTAAAAACACATTTCCAAAGTTTATATAAAGATTGAGTGACTTACCCTGGATTCTGAGGTATAAATTTTACAGCGCTCTGAAAGACCCTTTATATATTGTTACGAAATTTACCCAAAGCCGACCCTGTTTCATTTCAATACGACAACAAACGCTATGAGATAAAAAATGGTTCTCGAAAAGACTCGGCACCTGTAGGAGTGATGATGATTTTTACTGGAGAATTCGACGCTGGTTTTATAAAGGAAGCACGCCACGATCGCAGTTCAGTTATACCGCGACGACTAGCGTATATGGGAATATTATTGTGATATTTGAATCAGCTGTTTTAATGTAAATAAAGTTCTAGAAAAGTGAAAGTGAATATTAGTTTTATAATTTTAAATGGAACCCACGGACTATATTGCAATTTGGTGTCAGAAGTAAAGGATTAAGTGCAGTTAAAATCGTAATTTGATTTATGGAAACCCGTAGAATGGACGAAACTACCAAAAAAATAGTCAAGCAGGTTACGGAGGGACTAAAAAAATAGCACAGATTCTAGAAAAACGTGACAAGAAGGAGAAACAACATCAAGAAGAAATTCAACAAAAGTTAGTAAAATCTTTTGATGAAAAACGTAAAATAGAATTAGAAAATCTTGTCACTACGATGAAAAATGAACAACAAAATTTAATTGAGGGATTATTCTCGAAATTGGATGAACAGAGACAAAATGATTTTAAAATATCTGGAGAAAAACGATGCAAAACGGAAGAGAAAAGACAACTGCAATTTGAACAACTAATGCAAATAGTATCGCAAGTTAATGAAACAGTTAATGAAAGAATGCAAATAGTTGAATCGGACATAAAAGAAATAAACGACGACATAAAAATCCTAAAAAGTAATGTGGAGACTCTTGAAATCAAAGTAAATGACATCGATTCCATCCAGAGCCAGGTGAAATTTGAAAGCAGTTCCATTAAAAACACGGTACAAAGTGAAGTAAGTGAAGTACAAGATAAAATCAGTGCTATCAAAAACAAGGTAGAAACAGAAATCAAAAAAAATGCAACAGGACTTACAGCGAGGAAAATACAAGCACACCGTGAGTACCAAAGTTCCGTTAGCAAACCACCCACATTTGATGGCAGCTCATCTTGGCCCATGTATAAACGGGAATTTGAAGCCGTGGCTACAGCTAATGGATGGGATAACCAAGAAAAATCCACGTCTCTGGTAATTTCGTTAAGAGGTCCGGCCCTAGAACTCCTCCAAAGCATTCCAGTCGATGAACAAGGCAATTTCGACAAGATCATCGCCATCCTAGACAAACGATACGACAATCAATCCTTGAGCCAGGTATACCAAGTACAACTGAGTGGGAAAACGCAAAAATCCGGTGAAAGCCTCCAAGAATTCGAAGCAGAGACTAGACGGTTAGTTCACTTGTCCTACCCAGACCTGCCAGAGGAAACGAAAGACCAGTTGGCCACACAGGGTTTCATAAACGGCATCAGAGATGTGGAAGTACAGCGAAATTTAAGACTAAGTGGCGTCAAGAAAAGTAATGAAGCTCTACTTCGGGCTTTGGAAGTAGAGGCCCTCACGAACATGTCCAAGCCGAGGGTCCGAGCAGTTTCCTTTAACCAGGAAGAGTCAGAGTCACCATTTGAAGCGCTGCTGGCTGGTCTGAACAAAATACTAGAACTGTCACAAAGAACTGGCACCAGAGGGGCATGTTACCGCTGCGGACGGACAGGACACTTCCAACGTGATTGTCGAGTGAGGCTACCTGAACGATCACCGACCAGGGGTAACCAACAGAACAGTCACATGTCCAGGGACCGTCAGCCAGTCAGCATAAGGAGGCGAATGCTGTTGACCCTCCACCAGCCCTCAAAACGTTATGAATCCGGGAATTTTGCCGAGATAGCAGCAGCCTATTCATCAGAGGCACCATCAATGGGCGAGCAGTTACCATTACCATCGACACCGGCACCGCTGTGTCCATTGCCAAGTCCAGGGTTTTGAGAACATCAGAAATTCGGCCAGTTACCAATAACATCCAGCTCAGAACAGTCACCGGCGAGTCCATCTCAATACAGGGTGAGGCAGATGTCGTGCTACAGATAGGGGACAACATGATCCGGCATAGGGTCCTGGTAGCGAATATTGAGGACGATTTTATACTGGTAATGGACTTAATTAGCCAGCATGGATTTATGTTCGACCCGAGATATGATGTTCCTCGGTCCCTAAATGAGGAATTTTTATCGACACGGCCCGTCAACACATCAGTCATTCCCATAAAAATTGTGGCAAAGTCTTCAGCTAGAATTCCCGGTCGAACGGAACAGATTATTCATGGGCAGTTAGACAGCAATCCTGGGAGCTGCGTTGGAATGGTGGAGCCGGTACACTCAACTCATGACTACTTAGTTGGACGGGCTATAGTTAAAACCGGACGAGATATACCAATCAGAGTCCTGAATTTGTCCAACAACGACATCAGAATTGCCAATGGTCAAGAGATAGCTTGTTTCGAGCCAGTAGAGACCATCATCAATTGCGAAGAAGAGTACCAGACGTCGGTGAAGGAGACAGGGCCCAGTAAAGAGTTCCTACAACAGTTTGTTGACCATTTGACACACCTGACACCAGAGAACCAGAAGAAAGCCAAGCAGTTTATCACAAAGCACTGGCAAATTTTTAACAGTCAAGATGGAACCACCGGCCGCACCAACATCATACAGCATCGAATAGATACCGGAAAAGCTCAACCCATCAGAATACCACCTAGACGACTACCATTGGGACAACAACAGGCAGTCGAGGAGAACATCGAGTCCATGTTACAGGGTGCAGTTATTGAGCCATCCATCAGCCCATGGTCTGCTCCCGTCGTGCTAGATAAAAAGAAGGATGGAACCACCCCATTTTGTGTGGATTACAGAAAGTTGAATAATGTCACGAAGAAAGACAGCTATCCACTACCCCGAATCGATGACACTTTGACCACACTAGCAGGCTCCCGTTGGTTCTCCACACTAGACCTAAAAAGTGGATAATGGCAGGTTGGTCGACACGCAAACGACAGAGAGAAGACAGCGTTCTCCACCAGTAAAGGGCTGTTTCAGTTCACGGTCATGCCCTTTGGGTTATGTAATGCACCTGCTACAGGACGTGCTTAGTATACCTCGACGACATTCTAGTCATGGGCCAGACATTCGACGACCATCTGAAGAACCTGGGCGAAGTATTCTCCAGAATTAATAACGCCAACCTGAGACTCAACCCGAAGAAGTGTTCCTTGTTCCAAAAAGAAGTAGAGTTTTTGGGCCACGTCGTTTCCGAGTCGGGAATCCGCACCAACGAGGACAAGATAGAAGCGATCCGTGATTGGCCAGTCCCGAGAGACAAGCATTAACTGCGAAGCTTCTTGGGCCTCTGTTCCTACTACAGGCGATTTGTTGAGGGATTTGCTACCATTGCCGCGCCTCTACATTGGCAGACCACTGAGAAAGAGACCTCCCGTTGGAATCAGGATTGCGAAACATCATTCAGGCGACTGAAGGCAGCACTATGTTCCAGCCCAATCCTAGCCTTTCCTACACAGTCCGGCAAGTTCATCTTAGACACCGACGCCAGCAACACCGGTTTGGGGGCCGTCCTATCCCAGGCGCAAGATGGCGAAGAGAGGGTGATCAAGTACTACAGCCATGGATTCTCGAAACCAGAAAGAAATTATTGCGTAACCAGGAAAGAACTTCTTGCATTAATAAGGGCTGTAGACCATTTCCAGAAATACCTCTATGGTCGTCATTTCTTAATCCGAACAGATCATGCCGCACTCAAATGACTGCTGGACATGAAGACACCGGAAGGACAACTGGCCAGGTGGATGGAGAAATTACAGCAATACGATTTCAAGGTGGAACACCGTGCCGGCCGTTTGCACAATAATGCCGATGCCCTATCCAGAAGACCCTGTAGAGCAGAATGTGGACATTGTCTGAAGACGGAACAGCGAGAGGGTATCTCCATCATGCAGATCCGAGTGCAATCCAATGAAGACTGGACAACGGAACAGTGCATCCAGGACCAAATGGCTGATCCAGACATCGAATCAATCTTGTCACTCAAAGCGAGAGGGGCACCCAGGCCACGATGGGACGAGGTAGCTAGATACTCCGGCGTGCTGAAATCGTTATGGGCTCAGTGGGACTCTCTAAGAGTAGACAATGGAATGCTCAAGCGAGTTTGGGAAAGCGCTGATGGACGAGAAACCAAGTCCCAACTGGTAGTTCGGAAGAAAAAGGTACCAGCCATCCTGACCGAAGAACATGATGAAATTACCGGAGGCCACCAGGGCATGAATAAAACCCTAGACAAAGTTCGCCAGCGGTACTACTGGGTGAACTACTTCGAAGACGTCAGAGCTTGGTGCCACAAATGTGCCACCTGTGCAGCCAGTAAGGGCCCGAAGACCCGGACCAAGGGCAGAATGCAGCAGTACAATGTGGGCGTCCCATTTGAGAGAATTGCCATCGATGTCGCCGGTCCGTTTCCCGAGTCTGAGAGGGGGAACAAATACATTCTGGTCGCAATGGATTACTTCAGCAAATGGCCTGAGGCATATGCGATACCCAACCAAGAGGCAACCACGGTAGCGACGGTGCTAGTAGAACAACTATTTAGCAGGTTTGGCGTCCCGATGGAACTACATTCAGACCAGGGGCGTAACTTCGAATCGAATGTATTCCAGAAAGTTTGCACGATGTTGGGGATCAGGAAAACGAGAACAACACCATTACACCCACAGTCAGACGGAGTGGTGGAAAGATTCAACAGGACCTTGGAACAACACCTATCCAAGGTCAGCAATAACCAGCGTGATTGGGATGAGCATATTCCCATATTCCTGTTGGCATATCGCTCTGCCGTACATAATAGTACAGGCCTGACCCCAGCCAGGGTCCTATTCGGAAAGGAGCTGCGATTATCCTGCGATTTGGCATTTGGCTCCCCCGAAGAACCTTCACAAGACATCGACGATTATGTCGACCAGCTCCGACATAACATGCTGGCAATACACGAATTAGCCTGAACGCAGATGTTGGCCACCAGTGACCGGATGAAGACGCGATACGACCTCAAGGCCAATTCAGTCGGGTTCCAGGAGATGGACAAAGTCTGGCTGTACAACCCCCAACGGAGCAAGGGTAAATCCCCAAAGCTTACACCCTCCTGGGATTGTCCATACGAGGTGGTCAAGAGGTTTAATGAGGTCGTCTACCGGATCCGTCGAAACCCCAAGGCTAAATTGAAGGTGGTTCATTTAGATCGACTCGCTCCCTACCATGGAGGGGATGTTTCTGATCGGGACGATCAGAATTAAAGGGGGGCGGCAGTGTTACGAAATTTACCCAAAGCCGACCCTGTTTCATTTCAATACGACAACAAACGCTTTGAGATAAAAAATGGTTCTCGAAAAGACTCGGCACCTGTAGGAGTGATGATGATTTTTACTGGAGAA
Organism: Octodonta nipae; assembly: GCA_034190945.1. NCBI lineage: Eukaryota > Metazoa > Arthropoda > Insecta > Coleoptera > Chrysomelidae > Octodonta > Octodonta nipae. The sequence continues at coordinate 71,930,099 of CM067216.1, read as the reverse complement.
TTCGACGCTGGTTTTATAAAGGAAGCACGCCACGATCGCCAGTTCAGATATACCGCGACGACTAGCGTATATGGGAATATTATTGTTATATTTGAATCAGCTGTTTTAATGTATATAAGGTTCTAGAAAAGTGAAAGTGAATATTAGTTTTATAATTTTAAATTGAACCCACGGACTATATTGCAATATGTTATTGTCGTTGTTGTAATCTGATGATTATTATTTTCTTGATGTTATAACCATTGAGACAAGGTCTGGTTTAAACCCTGATTACGTTATTCTCAAGAAATTAAAAATACATATACAGGGAGTCCCATAACTAATGAACAATACCATAACTGCAGTTAGAGCCGGTGAAAATATACCGACTGACATAAACATGTTTGTAATAAATGATGTACATTGGGTATTTCGTTTTTGAAAAACGGCTCCACAATTTGAACTCAAATTAAGTACATCATAGTTTTCAAGGGCGATAAATAAGAATTTTCATGGTACTCTTACAGGTTGTTTGTTACGAAGGTCGAATTAGGCAAATCCATGTTTATTTTTTCGTGTCGACGACAAATAATGAAACTGCCATAATTTCAATACAAAAAACATATACTTGTTCAATCTCCATTGTTTAAGTCGTTTTCGAGATATTGTAATTGAAATACGGTACAGCATAACACCGCAAGCAGCCTCAAAAAAGACATTTTTTAAGGAGGTTGTGAATTTGACATGAACTATTGATTTCTTCTTTGCATACTGTCGATTTATTTACTGTATTTTTAATGTAGTAATTGGAATAAAGCCTTCATTAAATATGCATAGAATTATAGAATTTGCAAATAGGGAACTAAGGGATATGTGTTTGTGCACAAGTAAATTATAATTCAAGTGTTGCAGTTAGAGGTATAACCACTATTATGATTTTCATTATCCTCATAAGTATCGTGAAGCTGTTTTTCAGCATTAATTTTCAATTAATATCTGGTGTGAAATTATTGGCGATCACTTCACTGGTCTGTTTGAAATTCCGACGAGGTTAAATGCATTACAGTATTTAAAATTTTTGGAAAATAATTTGGGTAATATACTCCAAGAAGTTCCTCTTATTGCAAGGCAGCATATGTGGTTTAAGCACGGTGGCGCGCCGCCGCATTGTCCACTTTTAGTCCAGCTATATTTAAGTTTCTCTACCAACGTCGAATTGTACGTTTGTATTATTTCAAAATAACTGGAAGAGGCAAAGGTGGCAAGGGTTTAGGAAAAGGGGGCGCAAAAGTCATCGTAAAGTGCTGCGTGATAATATCCAAGGTATAACAAAACCAGCCATAAGATGTGTAGCAAGACGTGGTGGTGTTAAACGTATATCAGAATTGATATAGAAGAAAACTAGTGGTGTGCTTAAAGTATTCCTTGAAAATGTTATAAGAGATGCTGTCACATACACCGAACATGCCAAAAGGAAAACAGTCACAGCTATGGATGTTGTTTATGCATTGAAGACACAAGGACGTACCTTGTATGGATTTGGCGGTTAATTAATACGTTGGTGTACAAGCATCCCATCGTTGGATTAGATGTGGCAGTAAATTCCCTTGGCCGTCTCATACTCCAGAACTTAATTCTATGGAGTTTCACGTACATGAAATCTTTGGTGTACAGCAATGAAATTAATACCCGAAAGGAGCTTTTAGCGAAAATTCAGGAAGCCGCGAATATTCTTAATAATAACATTGCAAGTTTTTTCATTTCATAAAAAATGTAATAAAATGCATTGATATAAAACAAATTTCAACATTTGATGAAGTGAATATATTTGTTTTTTTGATTTAAATTGAATGTTTATGAAACCGTGAATGTTTTATTTAAATGACCAAGCGCCAGTTTTAAAATGGCAATATCTCGAAAATGCTTATCGTCGAAACGCAATTATACGGGGTGTTAAAAATATAAAAATGGATTTGCCTAATTCGGTCTTCGTAACAAACACCCAGTAAGAGTACCATGAAAAATGATAACAAATTCTTGTTTATCGCCCTTGAAAACTATGCTGTCCCAAATTTGAGTTCAATATATGAAGCCGTTTTTCAAATATCCAAATTTTCAAAAACCAAATAGCAAATTTAGTATCCTGTATAACGTTTACTATAAACATTTTAGTATGGCATGTTTTTGATAATTGGCATATTATCCCGGCCTCTAACTGCAGTTATCCTATTGTCCGTTAGTTATGGGACACCCTGTACAGCGATGCCACAATTATCATTCAAGAAACAAATTGCCTTATTTCATTCACATGTTACTGTGTGCATTGAGGAATTTGGGAGCCAGCAATTATTGTGATCAATAATACTCACATTAAGATAGTGAAAGAAAGTTATTTTCTCATGAAGTCGTATCCACCTTTGTTGATTAAAGCACATGGCATTTCCTTCTGTACTATACATATTCATTATTAATGAATCATTGTTGAAACATTGTGTCATGAATAACTGAGCCGAATAGAAAGTGTTCACTGCTTTTGTTTGTGTGTCTTACTGAACTACATAAAGCAAAAATCAGTTAAACCGGAAGGAAGTCGACATTCGTCGAGTAATTAACGTGACCTAGTGGAGAAAATTTTCTTAATCTTCAGGCGGTGAACTCGACGGGTATAGCGGTGTTCGAAACTGTTACTGATGTGAAGCAGGTGTCCGATGCATTTTAGAGTCAAGTATTCTCATCCTGTTATCTTCCATATATGATTAACTGTTGTAAAAAAAGTAGTTCATTTATCGTCGGTTTGTTATGACGACAAATTTTAGGGTAGACAAACGTGTCTGTCAGGTGGTTTTCTAAAAGGGGTTAAACAACTAAATGCCAGACACGGTATGTTTATTATGAGAATTTTTGAAAACTATGCATATATTTCTTTATAAACACAGTTTCCCCTTGGGAACTTATATTTCCTGTAATTAAAAATTATTTAGAATGTACCCAAGATATTTTCAATCTTATACAAAATGATATCCTCATAATATTATATTTCTTTACATGTTTATAAAATCTCTTTATTGCCTGTCTTCAGAAAGAACTCATTATTATTCAAGTGTAGAATGCCAGTCAATCTCAAGAAAAAAGTTTATGTATGGAGTTTTTGGGAATAACACCACACTTGTAGAAAATTCTGTATATTTCAACAATTCCAAACGTTTTGTGGTCTAGCCAGACCCCCTTGTCAATGGCAATAAAAAAAGTTTATGAAAATGTAGAATAAGCTAAATTTAAAATTTAAATATTTGACAATATTAGAAGTAACTAAGCGGATTCACTTCAGATGATGTACATGTTAGCCCAATTGGGAATTGTTACTGGCACATCATAATAAAACTCTTTTCCAGTTTTAAGAATTTGAACAAGTTATCTTCAGAATTTTATGTATTGCCCCTATATGCGGCTTTGTTATATAAAGTGCTGTCAAACACTCAAACAGTTAAGATGTTTCAGTGATCCCATTAAAGTCATAACGGAAAACCTAGGAAAAACTTTATAAACTATTCCGATGAACCTAGAGAAGTTCATAATTTTTTAAAATCTATAACTTTTCCAATAGGTTTTACCAATTTAATCCAAGACTATTATTCAAATGGAGACTATACTAGCGACCAATTGTGTCAATATCTCTAGCAGGTTAAGTATCCTGAAAATTTTCTCCCGACATTCTATCCTAGGACCTCAGGGAGAACGGCAATTACACGGAACGGATCCAAATTCGAAACCTCTGTGTGATAGTTTCCTTGAAAATCCTAGATGTCGCTCTTACATTTCGCTTCTACAAATAACTAACGAAATTCAAGTTTTTTTCTCTAGATATAATTTATAGGACTTTATTTGTGTTCAAATTCGTAATTCTTAATTTAATATGACAACAATTCAACCGCTAATGGGCTACCCTACATATTTATTTTTTCTAACCTCCCTCTATAGCTATAATTGCACTCAATTCTCTAACATTTATTAAAATCCTCATTATAATAGTTCCATCTCATTATATATTTCCACCACCCTGTATATGCAACTGCTCATGGACCACGCATAATATTTTTTAACATTTTTGAACCACCCGGTATACCAATCTGTATATGACACTGCCTATGGGCCACCGTATTTATTCTTTTTGTTTATGAAGTTTTTAATTATTTTCTGTAACTATAATTCTACTCCGACCTATATTTCAATCATCATATATATGGAACTCTTCTTGGGTTACTCTATAAATCATTTCCTTTTCTAACATTTTTTATCATAATCCTGTATATCTATAATTCCTCTCACCCTATATTTCATCTTCCCTATACATACAACTGTTTATGGGTTATGAAATGTTGCATTTCCATTTCCGCCACCCTGTTTATGCATCTGTATAACTGTAATTCTACTGCACCTTCTATTCCAAGAACCCTGTAAATTCAACCGCTAATGGTGTTCCCTATATAATTATGTTATTAGCTATAATTGCACTGTACTCTATATTTTAAACACCCTATATATGCAACTGCTTATGTGCCACCCACGAAAAAAATGATTTCTAACATATCTGGAATCGCCCTGTATAATTATAATATACAACGATTACTTTACCACTAAACATACAACTGCTTATGGGTTATGAAATGTTGCATTTCCATTTCCGCCACCCTGTTTATGCATCTGTATAACTGTAATTCTACTGCACCTTCTATTCCAAGAACCCTGTAAATTCAACCGCTAATGGTCTTCCCTATATAATTATGTTATTAGCTATAATTGCACTGTACTCTATATTTTAAACACCCTATATATGGAACTGCTTATGTGCCACCCACGAAAAAAATGATTTATAACATATCTGGAATCGCCCTGTATAATTATAATATACAATGATTACTTTATCACTAAACAATAACAACGCTTGCATGCCACTTCCACAAGTACATGCTCTAAGTATATAATAGCATTGGTCGCTCTATATATAATTACTTAATGTTTTGAGTCTGGCGGCGGCGGCACATTCAGTTGTTTGGCCTTGACATTATGGACGTCAATAATGAATTTTTATTATATTTTATTTAATGAATGAACCAATATTATAAATTAATATTAGCATTCTGCACTGAAGGTCGTCAGTCGTCAGTAGCTACTAAACAAAACCAAAATGAAGAAAATCGGTTGAGAGACGTAGGAGAAAATGGTACCTAATCGTTTTGTCTTTGCCTATTTATATATAGATAACATTAAATAAGTTAACTGTTGCTAATAATTATAGTTTTCTTGTAAAACTTCTTCATATAGTTCTATACAATTAGCAAGTAATAAAAATTTAACTGATCTATGCAAATAAAAAAATGCTTTAAATGACGCCGTTTCCGTTATCATATACATATTTTACGTTGAAGATAGAATCTCTAGATCACTATCAAATTAATAATTTTCTTCATCTAAGTGTATTTTGAAGTATTTTTTTCTTCAACGTTGCAAACTAAGATTGATATGAATGGATTTTCCAGAAATTAAAAATAATATTCTACGTCATAATGATATAGAGTTTTTAAAAGAATGAGGATTAAAATTCACCTTGACTTGCTGAATTTATATGTAATTAGTACATAGTTTTAAAACTAAGTACAGAGTTAAAGTAAATTATATATTTTTCCACCTTACACACGTTTTTTAATCTCAAAAAGACCTTCATTAGGACAGTAGAGAGTGAAAATAAATAATGTAGATTCTGTAAGGTTTATTTACTTCATTGATGTTAGACCGAAGGTTTTATTAAGCATATAATCAAAAACAGAGAACATCATTAATGTTAGACTATCAAAATATGAAAGTATGATGACATCTAGGAGTAGAAAAACTGGAGGTAGACCCACTAACATTAAAAGAATTACTGGAGTACCAAAAAAGAGATTAAACAGCAGAGTTAGAGGATGTAATGGTGTCAACATAGAACTAAAATATAATATGGATGATGCGATTACTTTTAAAACAACTTCAACTTTTCAAAAAAGGAGATCGTAATAATTGTGAATTGTAGATATTCACCTGTTGTAAAGATGATAAACGAACGATTTAAGGTAATCACAGAAGAAGTTATAATCGAACATCGTATTATAACAAATTTATATAAAGAGGATATGAGGCTATTTCACTTGATTGGAAACTACATTCAGTGAGCTCATTGGCTGCACCTACCAATAGAGTGAAATAGCCTCTTGCTCTCTGTATTGCCGTCTCTTTGACAAGACATTTGTGCATTGTAGGCTAACTCCAGAAGGTGTATGCTCTAAGACCACTGAATATCTACAAACGTTGCACCTGCTACATCTAGTATTCTCCTTTCTCCCGGCACTATGATGATGATAATGGACACATTCGTAGCCATTTATAATTTGTGGATTATTTTGAACAGTTTAAAAGTGAAGTTCTGAAGTGATAAGTAATGCTAACTGAAAGTGATAAGTATACACAATATACAATATACCTTATGTTCATATGACAATTACTTGATCACATTGTAGAGCTTTCTTTCTCTAAAAATATCTGTAACGAAGACTTTTTGAAAAGGGCAATCAGTAGGTAAGTAATCCGTGCACATTTTATAAATATCCTTGCTACACTTTGTATCTATGAAATAATTATACAGAAAGGATTTATGAGAAAAAACCTCAATGAACAAACAGAATATTAATAACAACTTTAGCGATAAAATTGTTTTCATAAAGAAATAAAAAGTTGTTGATTAGATGCTGTTATAAAAAGAATCCCTTTCGTTTTGTATATTTTGTTAGTACCATAACGAGTTTGTCATCTGCCTCTAACAGTTATTTTACGCTTTTTACTTAACATCCATAACTAAAACGGCACACGCCAAAACCTCTAATAACCAACTGACAACATTTCACATCACCGTGTCGCTCCCTAGAATGCTTATCGAAATGGTTTTTCAGTGCACATGTTTGCATTGGTTATTGAAGTCCAGGAGTAGTGCTTAGGGAACATTAAAAAAAAACGGTCGCAATTCCCCTTTGGTCGTCACCGCTAATGTTAGCAAATAAATGATTTGTGATTACTGCATTGTTTCCGGCTACATCTGAGCGAAAGCTCAGTGATGGGTTTTCGAGTGTGAATTTTTAAAATTATATAAAGCTTAAAAGATTTAGTTAATTGTTAGTGTTGATTTTTATAAGTGTGATTTTTAATTAGAAAAATAAAACCAATTATATTTTTAAACGTTAATTGAGCTGCAGTTACAGTGTGAAGTCTATTGATGAAAAAAATTTTTAGTGATATTTATTTGATTGTGTAATGAAACGTTTTTTATAAAGTATTTCTTTGATAAAATAGTTGATGATAACAAACAGAGAAAAGGAAAATTGGTAGATAGCAATTACGTATCAGTGGATAACAATAACCTTAATTTCTGACTAGAAAAAAAACACCCATTATGTATAATAAAAAGAAAACAATTAATTTATGTCTGCTGTGGAACGTTGATGTTAAGATAAACCTTAAACTTAGCCGGATTAAAATGACAGGAACCAGAGGAATAAGAAAAGAGTATATTCTATTGTTTTTCTGATAAATAAATAATTGTTAGCTGTAAATCGCGTCAAATGAATTATGGATTAAAATCCTGTAAATTATTTCGAAATGATTATTGGGGTAGTGTTTCCTATATCTTAGGCTTTTCTCTCCTCAATTTTTTTCTGCAGTATTTCTTATTTTTATATACAGGACTACTGGTCAGAAAATATTGTCACTATGAAATTTTAATACACAAGAATAATTGTATCAAATCACACATTTAGGAATTAACCTCTAGCTAAAATAGACCATAAATGCTAATAACTCAGTCCAGATTCGGAGTTGAAACGTCTCCATACTTAGATAAGTATCACACAATTCACAAAACACTAATTTAGGTGACGGAATATTGGTTGATCAAATTGCAGACATCTCTTTCACTCATGATATCTGTGATGAAGATTTTTTGTACAGACAACTAGTAATACTGGCAATTTTTTGAAATTGCCTTACTACTCTTTGTTCCTCATTTACAAAGACTTATCTCTTGTAGAAAAAATAAACAGAGGAGAGACAACCGTAACGTACAAGCAAAATAGAATCCTATGAACTTGAGTATGTTGGTTGAGAACCGGAGTTTATAATGTACACTAACACAATTTCTTAAATGTGTATTTATTAGCATTTAAAGGGACATTTAGTACCTGATTTTTTCGTTTTTGTTTTTGTAATACAAACTATAACAATCGAAAAACACCGCAGCGGCATAACCATAAAGTGTGAATAATTGGAAAATGTAAATATTATTTCATTAAATTTGTTTTGACATCACTAACAATTTATCAAATTGTATATAAAATATTTTGATCTAAGATAAACTGGAGAGATTAGTTAGAAGAAGAAAGCGAAATATATATGATTTAGTAAAATTGAAGGATTTATTAATAGGAAGTGTATTTTGAGGAAGAAGCTACAAGGGAACTGAAATCAAATCTCTACATTGAATAGCTCGAGGAAGAATGAAATGGAGAATCAACAGCAGATCAGATACATCAAAAATATTAATACGAAGAAATACTGCTCGTGCAAAACTTATGGAAGAAATTTTGAAGTACCAACTCTCTCCAAAATAATCTTACTTTTGCAAGAAATGAAGGTTTGGTATGAGAAAAAAGACATTTAATTTAAATTCTAAATCCATGTCAAACTTCTGGTAGTGAAGTCAACAAGTGACGTATGTTTGTGAACAGAAAACATTGTGATTGTATTGTGTTAAATATGAATTCTAAATTGTTTTTTGTCTTACCTCGCGAGATCACCCATTTATGTGGCTATTCTCTAATTTACTCACTTGAACGTAAGTTCTTACCTTATTCCGCAGATTCTAAAATATTTTGAATACAGAAATTATCTTATTAAAAACCAAAAATTATTAATAAATTCTACCCTTTTTGAAGTTAATTTATATCTCTTAAATTCTAAGATTGTCCAAGTAAATTATGCTTATTGCCATCACGTTTGGTCATACGTTACAATTGTAGTCTTATTGTGTAAAAAAAGAAAATCAATCTTGCCAAAATATAAAAATAAATTTGTTATTTTTAATCTATTAACCTCAATTCATTAGATGAATACATAAATTTAGGAATTTTTGATACTTTTATCATAACAGCAGATTGCATTTGAAGAGAAGTCAGGGCTTCGAGTAGAACGAAAAAGAAATGATATAAAAAGTATCAGTGAACGAGTACCTCACTAGCTGAAAACTCAAGAAATATCATGGATGAAGGAACAGAGTCACTTAATGTAATTTGGGAAGAAAACACTTGGGGTGTGCTTGAAGTAAAAGCAGAATGTTAGAAAAGAATTACTTGATACAGAAAAAAATAGAATCTTGTGTAAAACCAATAAAATTAACATCATAAATATTGAAAGCGAAAGTTGGTATGATAAAGTGTAGTGATGAAACAATGATAGTCAGATTATGAAAATAATTTTAAAGGAAAATAAGATGATAATGGAATAAAATAAAGTATCGATAACTCCCCTCCACAAAAAAAGGAGCTATGATGAATTTAGAAAATACGAGCACGTAAGAGAAATACCAAGAGGGGTTCAGATCCATAATGATTTATACATTACAGGTATGCATACGGCATTGAAAATGGTTTTGTTTTGTTGATAGTTATTTCTAGTATTTGCCAAAATACGTCATTTAGAATGTTGGGTTAGAGTTACAATTTATAAAATACTACGTAAATTTCTTCAGTGTTATTCAAGATTCCATAGCTATTTTATTGTCCAGTTAATCTGAAAGTATATGGAATATTTACTTAGAAGTTTTGTACTTTCATAATGAGTTACTTTTTAGTGTTCCGTATATACAATTTTTTAAAAAAATTGAGAAATAGAGCCTCACTTGAATTTTATGGGAAAAAAAGGAAAAACCCCTAATTAATTTTGGGGGGCAAATTACAGAAATAAATGAAAACTATAAAATTAAAATTGTTTCTAACGCATCACGTAATATCTCAAAAAAGGCTCATTATGACAAATACAAACATATTTTTTCATATTTTTAAAATAAATTATTTAAAAGATATTAACAAAAATATTTAAAAATTTACCCTTTCTCCCTTCATCACCGAAACTATAAGACGCAAAAATTTGAAAAAAATTAGGGATATAGGACCTCACCTGAACTTTATTGGAAAAATAAGGAGAAACCCCTAATATTAATTTTAGCGGACAGATTATAGTATTAGATAGAAAACATAAAATTAAAATTATTTCTTACGCATCATGTAATATATCAAATCAAAGGGCTCATTATGACGAATATAAGTATATTCTTTTCATATTTTTAAAATAACTATTTTAAAATATATTAACAAAAATATTTAAAAAAATTACCTATTCCCCTTTATTCCGCAAACTGTAAGAAATTATTTGTTTACAGGACAACTACGAAGAAATCCCCAATATTAATTTTGGGAACAAATTATAGAATTAAGGGGAAAATAAAAATTAAATTTATGTGAACAAATATATCATATTTTTATATCATTTGTTTAACAGATATTAAAAAAATATTAAAGATCGATTTAATTCCCACTTTAGAACCTACACTTTCTAAAAGTTTGAGAAATATATTTTATTTGTATTTTTAAATAATTTGTCCAAAATATTTAATAATTTATTATTTAAAACTGCAGAGCCTACAATGCAGACAGTAGATTATAAAAGGCCTACCTGAAAGTTTATTAGTAAAATAAAACTCTAATGTTAATTTTGGGGGCCAAATTAGAACATTCAATACATATTTTTATAAAAATCTAGCGAATAATGAAGCAGATAAATTAAAAAGTCTTTGTGTGAAAAATAAAAGTGCATATTTTTTATAAATTTAAAATGCTTCCTTTAAAAGATTTTAGGGTAAATGTAAGAAACTGCACTCACTCCCTGCTTGTCTGAAACTGAAATATTAGAATCTTAAAGGAGGTACCGAAACCTTACTATGCGAGTCCAACTCGCACTTGGCCAAATTATTTTATTGAAGGTATGTATGCGCAAAGTCTTACATCACGTAGTTCATATGTTTCAGTTATAGAAATTTTTAAATAGAATTGTCTTTTGCTTGTCCTTTGCTCTATATTGACTCTACTTATAAAGTAGTTTTGAATTTGAGCTCAGTATTTCTTGTACTAGTTCTTAGATTGGTATTTTAGTCATGAAGATCCTCTTATATATTTTAAACGTGTGATAACAATGTCTTAGTTTTAAATTTATCTCATAATTTAGGATGTTACAATCTCTTTCAAGTATTATAACGTATCGTTTTAAATAATATCTGAATCTTTTATATATTTGATACACGAAACAAGTTGTACGTAACTTGAAGAAACGTCTTTACATTCATATGCTTTTACGATGTTAATATTTACTGATAGTTTATAGTTTAATACATATGTAAATACTTTTTTACATTTTAACAATAGGAACCACTTTGAACCAGAACAAACATTTCATTTGATGTATATATATTGTGTGAATAAACATATGTTACTGACAAAATTGACCTTGATTTTTCTCATTTATCGCATACAAATAATTTCGCTACATGAACTTTCCCCAAAAATGGTCTAATTTAGTTACATTAAAATTATATGTGACTTGTCATGTTATAGGAAGTACGTTATGAAATAACAGAAAATTTCACTATATTCCTAATAGTTCAAGCTAGGATGTACTCGAAGTGGACATTTTTTCCAATGTATTCCTTGGTAGGTGCTTAACAAATTTATTACTGATTTGTCGACAAATTAGGGGAATATTGTGGAACTGAAAAATAGCAGTTTGATAAAATTTTCTTAAACATATTCGTTGATATAGAAGAATAGCAAAAAAAGTTTCCCCAAATAAATCTTGAGCTTGATAGCTGTGCTCGACAGTTTCGATAAATAACATGACAGTGTTGTAGGGGATTACCCCCTGAAGTACATAAACGAGTATATTGACAAACTAATATTCAATGACAAATTGATTTATATAGCAACTTGAAAGTCAATAAAACATTTAAAAAAAAATATAACCGACTTCCACCTACAACTAAAAAGCTAAAAATTATTATAACAAAATACAACTTTAGCATATAAATAACACATTCAATGTTGTTAGGTACCTATCCAGGAAGTAAAAAATGTAAACATTAAAAGGTGCTCGTTCTGTTCAAATTAATTACCTACCAGTCTAGTATATTTGTGAAGTCGGTGCCAAAAAAATCTAAAATCCTTCATTGTGTACTTATCTACTAATGTGACAACCAAATGTACCGTCTTTGCAAAATGGAAAATTTGCATTTAAATGGGTATTTTCCTGGTATACAAACAAAACCAGCTTGGTACTCATTGATTTAAGGAGCCGAAAATACTATGCTTTACTACCTATATGCTTGAGATGTACACAGAAAATTTTCAAATTCGCAATTAAAACTTCCAGTGCCTAAAATTATCGCACTATTACGTTGGAATTAAAATATTTATGAGGAAATGTCCGTTGTGTCATTTCGATGAAATTTTTGATAAGAATTTTGGAATTTTCGGCGATTTTCTGCAAAACTGCAAGTTGCACGTCGCAGAAAAGTATATGAGATCACCTAAGGATCTTCCTTAATAGATTAAACGTTAAAAAACTATACACATCCATAAGGAGTTATCGAAAAATCGACTAAAATATTAGGGATATTGGTCGATTTCCATGCACGCATGTGTTTATTCACAAATTTTATCACTTTACCGATGGAATTATTTTCCAAAATTTGAAGTTTCACCAATCCGGATATATATTCTATTAAACAAGACCATATTCATTCAAAACGGTTCACCACACGAGAAGAAAGAAACATACATAGAAAAAAAATACGCGACGAAGTGATAACCTCCTCCGTTTTGGAAGTCGGTTAAAAATGGGGATTAGCCAGTATAAAAGAATTTACACATCAGGAAGCTCCCTCAGGGTAGTTCAGATCAGAATTTGTCACCTTGCCGAAAAAAACAGGAGCTAAAATATATGAAGACTATACAACAATAAGTGTCATGATTCACTTTCTAAAACTACTGTACCTGAAAAATGGGATCAAGAAATAAGTAGCTGAATCAAAAAGGTCTAGTCAGGCTTAGTATTAATAAAATGAAAAATATGTGAACAAGTCATTACATAACATTAAACACCAAGATAAAACTCTTACACTGTGTTTTCTCTTAATGTTTTATGGGGAGAGGCATGCACGTTTACTGAGTCTACAACAAGAAAATTGGAAGCTTTGGAGTTCAGGTTATATTTCTTGTAGAATATTAGAAATTTAGTTGTGTGAAAAAATAGTTTTCAGTTAGTGATATTGATTATTCCATATTAAGTACACTGGTTAAAAAAAACAATTTGATTATTAATCAAAATCAATGCAAAGCTGTTCGACACGGTTCTGAAAATCAGTAACATTCCATAACAAATAGGCACGAAATCTTCCAATAACGCCATTCAACTATATATTTATCTTCTGAACATTATTTTTTTAGGAAGTAACCCAAGGCAAAAGGGCGACTAATCAGGCAATCAACCGAGAAAAGCTTGAACAGATTTAGTGGAGGGTGAAAATAAAACCGAACTGAAAACGAGAATGGGGTCGACACTAAAATGCGGCAAGTGTGTGTATATACGTTGTTTTCTTTCCTACAGGTTGCACATCTGTCTGACTATGTCGCTCCGGGGGTGATCATCAACTATATTCACATCTAAAAAGCTTTCAGTGGCGTTCCAAAGATGATTTAGAACTTGAATTTAATAAAAGCATTTAAATTTGTCGAATGTAAAAAATATGTGCTGGTTTTATTACATAATTTTAATTACGGTATCTGAGATCCGGGTACAATACGGAATTTAAATATACAGTTTTTATATTTTCTAGTTTAGTTAACTTTTTTAACATATAAATTAGTTCACATTAAGATTTTTAATGTGTTTTAGCTGCTGGTATAATATTATAGTATAATATTTGTCTTAATTCATATTACAAAAATGAGTTCCTCTCACTCGAGAGTGTAGGACCTCCAAGGAGGCTTTCCATCTGGTTCGATATTGGGCGATGGTTTTTGCCTCAATCCATGTTTTGCCGATTCTGCTAAAAACTGAACTGTAACTCTGTGCTGGGCGCCCTACTCCTCTTTTCCGTTGCAGGTTCCATTCTAGGGCTATCCTGGCGGTGGTTTTCGGTGACCTTCTGCTCCCATACTTCTTTTAGTTTGGCAATCTGCTTGTTGGGCATTTGTAATTCTATGGGTTACATCAGTGTCGTATCGCCATCTTTGGAAATAGATCCTAGATATAGAAATTTATCCGTGTCTTCTGGAGTTTGTTGTGTACTGAGAATGGAGAATTGTTCCTTGCGTGACCGCAAAGGTATATCCTCCTTGAAACTATCGTTAAAAGAGGATTGTATAGCTATGCTGATACACCCAGAGGGAAGTGATGTTTCTGAAAGAACAGCCGGGATGTGGTTGGCAGAAAAGAACCTGATCAGTTTGGGTCTATATAAACCACGCCTGGAAGGTGTTATGAAGAAGAAGCTACTACATTGCGGCAGATAAGATTTTAATATTAATGTTGCAGGCTGGAAAGTATCTGCTATTGTTTCATAGTAGTTTGTGAGTAATGATGTTTTGTAATTATGTTATTTTACTCTGACTAATCAACGTTTCAAATTTTAGTTGACATAAGTAAATTTGTCTGGCAGCGCGTAGGGAGGATTCTCACCTCAACTGCCTTGTCGATGAGGTTAAACACCAAGATAACGAGATGGTGTGGTCCATGATCTCACTAAAGTGCAGCGGGCAAGGTATTAGGAAGCAGCACCAGTAATAATTTCAACTGATGGTTGGGTTTTATATGAGACATCTTGTAAATAGAATACTAATGAAAAAATTTAATGCTTTTAATGTTTCACAGTTTATTCGAAAATTCGACATACGTGTCGCCTGCTTAGGGCTTTCTCAACAGTACAACGTATAGTCAAATATAAGTTTTTAATTAGTATTCAAAGTACATAACCTGTTGTAAAACAGGAGTGTTAAGCATTGCGCATGTGATCCTACTACCATTAGTCTTTTTAATTGCAACTTATTGGACCACCGACTTCATTCTTTACCATCTTGCAATTTATAATTAATTATAATTTAGGTTATAATTCCGTTTAAAACGATGTTATTTTCTGATTTTGAACAGTTTTCGTTTTCCGAGTGTTGTGGTATTTTCTTCAAAAAACATGAAAATACATGGGAGCCACAATCCGAAAACAATTCCCCTATTTTTTTTTATTTTTGATATGTGTTAAGCATTTGGCATTCCTTAGACCTTTCGGTTACTTTTTGTTTAACATTTTATCGCGAAATGAATTCCGATATCCAGGAGTTTCAGGATAAAATATTAAATTCAGTTATGTGTACTAAAATACATAAATAATTATTCGAGAATTCAGTTCAGGGGAGCGAAACTGATGAAGGTTCTCGACTAGAAACAATATATTGTCTTGTGCTCATGGATTGAAAAATCTCGAAAAGTTAGTATCATACTGCTTAACCTCTCAAAGACCGTGGCATCGTTTAATCCTGACACTCCATGTTACTCATTTAATATATATATATATATATATATATATATATATATATATATATATATAATAATTGCTAGTTTTCAAACAAAATCGTGTTGCAGTTTTTACCAAAAAGAAAATAATTTCAATAAAATAGCTTGTTTGCTATTAGCCTGGACATATATCTCGTTTTTGAATTAAATAAAAGAGAGTTTTTGAAAATATGTTTTCACTTTATTTATGTAAAAGTAAACTACGCCCCTGGGGTAGCCAGCATCCTTATGACATAAATCTTTGAGTGAGGAGGTGCATTATAGGTTACAAGCGAGGGTAAAAGGAGAATTAGATGCCCACCACATTATTGTGCAAGTTAAGTTCAGAATATGAATCTACTGAAATCAACAATAACATTTTGTTAACACTGCACAACATTATTACTTGAGATACGGATTACAGTCACTTTAACTTAATTTTCAATTTATTGTTATATATATATAGGTTCAATTAGCTTCCTAATCTGGATAATATCAAAAATATAATTTATTTTCTGTTTATGAACTTAGTGGGAATAACACCCCATATACTTCTGTATATATATCCAAATGTTTTGGGGGTCAAGGTCAGACCCGGTTGACAATGACAATAAACGAAACTATATGAAAAGTATGGAGTGTAGAGCTCAACCCTCTATAATGAAAAGGACAAATTTTAAAATTTCAGATTAAAATGACTATATTATATCACGTTATTGACAACTAATTTATTTTTGACGAACACAGGGTAACACAAGAAAGTTCTGAAGATCATATAATAAGAAAGTTCCTTTCAAATTGGAATCTTCAGAATATTATATTTGCTATAATATAGTGCATTCTCTATATATAAATATCATTGAGTTAAAATGTTTCAGCGATCACATTAAAATCATAAGGGAAAACCTAGGCAGAAACCTTAAAAAAATCACATGGACAAAAAGAGAAATCACAATTTAAAATTCACGTTCGCGAATGGGAAATCTTCGGAAATTGGTCAACACTATACATAAGAAAAAAGACCTTTTGTGAATAGTACAAACCAACATCGACTTGTTCTAAGGATAAAACATGTCTAAATGGCATAAAAATCTACATTTGTTTATTAATGCAGTTTGGTTTTTAAATAAAATAGCCTCAAAGCAATCGATAACAGTTTAGTTTTAAGCCATTTGCACGAAATCTACCCGTGAAAGTGGGTTACAATGGGTAATATTGTGAAGAAATGGAAAACTTATAAAATGAGCTATGATTAATCCCGTACATTTGTGGAATGTGGAACAAACTCGAAATCATAAAAAATATTGTTTATATATATATATATATATATATATATATATATATTAAGTAATAGTTAAACATTGTTATTGAACTGAAATAGTATATCTTCTCTTACCCAATCTATGTTCTAAAACACAGTTAAACCTAAGGAAGAATTTTGTTTAAGGGTCATATTACATCACCAGATTCAACCAGCGTTGGAAACTAAAAGAGTTGATCTAGACACCCCCATCTCACTTTTTTTTGTTATTAATTATTTTCAATTTGTATCAGCACTTCATTTTGGTACAATAATAAAACATTTCATTACCTGAAGAATTAAATGTAATAAACGATGCAATTAAGCTTTAGCTACTGAAAATGTAAACAGTTTGATAAAACAAATGAACATATTAATTTTCTAAATAAACTAATATAGTAGTTGACCTTCGCAGAACGACTTATCCAAGTTTCATCTAAAAATGATTAGCGTCTTTACAGTTAACTGAATATTATATTCTATTTTCTAACAGTTTCTGAATGATATTAGGTTCACCTGCTCTGATAAGACTCCTTTATAGATGGGCATATACGGCTTAATAGTTATAAAATGATCTACATTTAATTTCTGACCAATTAAAAGCTATTTATTTGTGTCTCAAAAGTTCACTATATGCAGATGACAATTTGTCGTTTTTTTTTAATTTAAAAGAATAATATTTTACTTGATTTGATTAAGTTCTCGAATTTCCCTATTTCCATTTCCCTAAAGAGGTCAAATATTTTTCAACAGTACCATCCCTCAGCAATGCAATTTCTCAACTGAACTCATCCATCGGAATCAGTTCAGAATGGCTAAATATTTTCAATTACTATTTGAATTTATACTTTATTTGGAAAACTCAACTTATCTATTTTCCAACGCTATTTTTATTAATTAAGTGGTATTTTTAAACTCATATTTCAGACATGAAATAAGGTGTGAAATGAATATATTTAATGTATTTTATACAAATTCGCAAATTTCGGGCGATTACTATTTAGATTTAGTGCGAGTATGTTGATATGTTTAAGAAACAACCATAAAGTTTCTCAAATGGCACTGAAGAAGTCTGTAAATTGAAACAGGTTACCACTCAACAGGCCGACCGCTGCCGTTACTGGGAATTCCCTTAAAGCTTCCAGAACATGAAAGAGTTTCTGGATGGTTCGTGGACTTATCAGACAATTCGCAGAGAAATATATAAATATGAACAGCTGGCGATAGGAGGCATTCACTTTTCGACGGTCGTATTGTATAGTTAAGATAAAATGTAAATAGTTTCTGTGTTAAAGTAGTGGAAATAAATTAGTATGAGTTGGACTGTGATTTTAAATAAATACAAGAACTGAAGAGAACCCGTGTGTGAAAATAAAAACATTACAGTGGTGACAGGTATGTGTATTTGTGGAACTTTAGAAGTGGAAAATAAATAGACTGACAATGTTTAAAAACGTGAGTTAGGACCAATTGAAAGTGACGGACTTAAAAAAAGAACTTGAGGAAAGGGATTTAGAAATTAGTGCGAAGAAAAGTGAATTAATGTCTAAGTGCTTATTGGGGAATAACACCACAGTTTAAAGAAAATTGCTGTATATTCCAAAGGTTTCGGGGTCTAGATCACAATATACAGCAATTTTCTTTAAACTGTAGTTTTATTTCCCAAGAAGCACTTAGACATTGAAAAATATGTCACAAGTATCCTTCAGAAAACAAAAGTGAATTAGTACAACGGCTACGGAATGCTCTAATAAATGAAGGTAACAATCCAGACACTTATTTGTTTGAAGTTCCTAGTACTGGGGACATGAGTATGTTATTTAAAAAAATGGAACAAAATTTAGGAACTAAACTACAAATATTACAAGATAATTCTAAAATCATGAAAGAGGCTCTAGAAGATAAATTGCTAGAAAATTCTAAAAACTTGAAAGAGTCGTTAGAAGATAAATTGTTAGAAAATGCTAAGTCCTTAAAAGATAAATTGCTAGAAAATTCTAAGACCCTAGAAGATAAGCTACAAACATTACAAGAAAATTCTAAAACCCTGGAAGACAAATTATTAGAAAATTGTAAATCCTTAGAAGAAAATTTGAAAATCATGGTGCAGAAAAATTCAGCAATGCTGGAAGAGAAAATATCCGAGAATGAGGCTCAAATGGAGGAGCTAAAGCAAACAATAGTCGAAGAGTCAGTCAAAAATGAAACGCGGTTAGAAGAGCTAAAGCAGATAATAGTCGAAAATGAAACGCGGATAGAAGACCTAAAACAGATAATGGAGGGTGAGATCAGCAAAATAAGAGAACAAGTAGTCATAATACAAAGGGGAGAGACTCCACCAAAGACCGAAAGCAGAAACAGTCCAGAAGTAGTGGATTCGAAAATTGGCCTCGAAGGAGCAAGACACAAAATGAAACCTTCACAATTTGATGGGAAATCGTCATGGACTAACTATAGGCGCCAATTCGAGGCTGCAGCAAAGTTAAACGGATGGTCAGCAGAGGTTAAAGCAATAGCATTAACCCTCGCCCTAAGAGGGGATACTACAGATATTTTGCAAACATTAAATACCTCGGAGCAAGAAGACTACGAACAACTGGTTACACACTTAGAGCTGAGGTATGGACAGACCCATTTGGAGCACGTGTACCACTCCCAACTTAAAAATCGCCAACAGAAATCAAATGAATCCCTACAAGAGTTTGAAGCTGATATTGCCCGTCTGGTTCGCCTTGCCTATCCAGCCACGCCGGAAAATATGATAGAAAGGTTAGTAGTACAAGCATTTATGGACGGACTGTGGGACAACGAAGCCAGACAAGCTTTAACACTAGCTCGACCAACTCAATTAGTGGATGCACTTGCTCGAGCGCTAGAATTCGAGGCTGCAAAAAATACCTGCGAAGGTCAAGCCAGAGTCCGAATCGTTGACGGAGAATCCGAAGATGGCGGAAACTATGAAGCCTCTGTAAGAAAGATAATAGAAGAAGTCCTTACCGAAAAAAGACTATTTAGATGTCGGAAGTGTCGTAAGGTAGGACATGTCCAGAGTCGTTGCAAGGAGAGCAACGGAGTACAGACTTCCTCGTCGGGGAAACTAAAGTAGGTCAATATAAAGGGACCATCGTCGATCTGTATCCAACAAGTCCCAACTACCACCGCATATGTCGCTTCGCTACGCAACCACGTTAACAGTATCTTTGTAGATGACCTTATTGATAGGAAGCAATTTACAATGCTGCTGGATACTGATGCGACGAAAACAGTAATAAAACCCAACATTGTTTTAGAGACAATGATAAAAAATGGCAACTGCGAACAGCGACAGGAGAAGCAGTGAAAGTCCAGGGTGAAATAGAGGTTGAAATGACCTTGGGAAACACAACCTTCCTACATCGGGCATTAGTGGCAGACATCGAAGACGAAGTAATTATTGGAATGGATGTCATGAGCTCCAAGGGTTTCCAGTTAAACTTCAAAAATGGAATTCTGCGAGTGAATGACGAAGAAGTGATAATGCTTCGAGCCATGTTAGCAGAGGGTGTCAATGTTCCGGAAAGAGCTGAAATCATTATAGATGCTCGCTTAGATGGGAAAGCTAAAGCTGGAACAGTAATGATGTTTGATCCTGAACTTAACGACGGAAACGTAGGCAGAGGAGTCACACTGGGGAAGACTCTGTTTCCTGTCAAGGATATTGTGCCAGTGAGAGTAATGAACCTGAACTATTACCCGGTTGTACTAAAGAAAGGAACAAATTTGGGCCATTGCTCAACAGTTTCCTCTGTAGTCAGAAGCACACAGTATACAGAAATGCCACCATATAAACTATCTGAGGAACTGGAAAGACTCATCACCAATTCATCTAAGAATTTGAAACCAAACCAGAGAGCCAAATTGAGGGACATCGTTAGAAACTACCAAGATATCTTCGATGTAGGGAATGACAAAAGAGGACGAACTGATCTGGTGAAATATAAAATTAATACTGGGGACGCTCAACCTATTCGACAGTCGGCGAGAAGACCACCCCTAGCTAAAAGAGAAGAAGCCGACAAGATAGTCCGCGAGATGGAGGAAAAAGGTGTTATTGAACCATCCAATAGCCCTTGGGCTTCTCCAGTTGTCTTGGTTAAAAAGAAAGATGGTTCGACCCGATTTTGCGTGGACTATCAGCAATTAAACCAAGCTACAAAGAAACACAGATATCCTCTTCCAAGAATAGACGATACTCTAGATACGTTGGCTGGATAGAAGATGTTTTCCACCCTGGACTTGAAAAGCGGTTATTGGCAGGTGGAACTTGCTAAAGAAGACCGGGAAAAGACTGCTTTTACCATCGGCTCAGGACTTTACCAATTCACGGTGATGCCGTTTGGGTTGTGTAATGCTCCAGTGACGTTTGAAAGATTGATGGGAACAGTGTTAAAAGGGCTGTCATGGAAAACATGCTTGGTGTATCTTGATGACATTATCGTGGTTGGAAGATTATTTGAAGACCACGTCAAGAACCTGGAGGAGGTGTTTCGGCGACTTCGAAGTTCCGGACTAAAGTTAAGCCCGAAGAAGTGTCAGCTGTTCCAAGAAGAGGTGCAATATCTTGGACATGTGGTTTCCGCAGAGGGAGTAGCTGTAGATAAACAGAAAGTCAAAGCTGTCCAGGAATGACCGATACCTAAAGATATCCATCAGTTAAGAAGTTTCCTGGGGATATGCACGTACTATTGTCGGTACGTAGCCGGATCTGCCAACATCGCCAAGCCACTTACAAGACTCACAGAAGGGAAGGTACAATACCAGTGGGACGAGGAGTGCTAGGGATCATTCGAGACACCGAAAAGAGCATTGACGTGTCCCCCGTCTTAAGTTATCCTTTGCCAGACAGAAACTTCGTTTTGGATACCGACGCAAGCAAAGTCGGGATTGGTGCGGTGCTTTCGCAGATCCAAGACGGTCAGGAGAAAGTCATCGGCTATTTTAGCAAGACCTTGAGCAAGCCTGAACGGAATTACTGCGTTACTCGCAGGGAACTCTTGGCTGTGGTAAAGGGGGTAGAACATTTCTGTAAGTACCTCTATGGTAAAAGATTCCTTCTGAGGACGGATCATGCAGCACTGAAGTGGCTCTTGCAGTTTAAAAATCCCTAAGGACTAATGACCAGGTGGATTAAGCGATTGCAAGAATTCGATTTCGAGACTGAACATCGCGCAGGAACGCGCCATAAGAATGCTGATGCCTTATCGAGGAGACCATGCCCTGATGAGTGTAAACATTGTCAGCGAGCTGAAGAAAAAGGGGCTGTTCTCTGTAGAACTACCGCCGTCGATGACCATTGGCAACTTGAGGAGATCCAGAAAGACCAAAAATTAGATCCAGAACTAAAAGAAGTTATCCGGTGGAAGAAAGAAGACCGCAAACCTACGTGGCAAAAGATTTCCCGAGACTCACCAACCATAAAGTCGTATTGGGCTTAATGGAACTCCCTCATCCTGGAAAATGGACTTCTCAAGCGCGTCCTGGAAACTCCAGAGGAAAGAAACGACAAAAAACAGATTGTAGTTCCCAGAAATAGGAGACCAGAGGTTCTACGAGAACTACATGATGGTACAACTGGAGGACATCTGGGAGTAACGAAAACCCTGGGGAAGTTGAGAGAACGCTTCTATTGGGTAAACTGCCAGGTTGATGTTAAGGAGTGGTGCCGGAAATGTACGGTTTGTGCAGCAAGTAATGGGCCTCAGAAGCGACCAAAAGCTCTCATGAAGCAATATAACGTGGGCAGTCCATTCGAAAGAGTAGCCATTGATGTTGCCGGTCCATTTCCTGAATCCGACTCTGGAAATAAATACATTGTGGTGGTGATGGACTATTTTAGTAAATGGGCCGAAGCATATGCCTTGCCGAATCAAGAAGCCTTGACCGTTGCTGATGTCCTTGTCAAGAAATGGATCAGTCGTTTTGGTGTTCCCTTGGAGTTGCACTCAGACCAAGGTAGAAATTTTGAATCTACCCTTTTCCAAGATGTTTCAAACTTCTGAAGATCAATAAAACACAGACGACAGCATTACACCCGCAGTCCGATGGAATGGTAGAACGGATGAATAGAACCATTAATCGTCATTTGTCAAAGGTAATCTCTGACCACCAAAGAGACTGGGACCAGTATCTTCACTTGTTTGTAATGGCATATCGTTCATCTGTGCACGAGTCGACGGGTCAGACCCCGGAAAGCGTTATTATGGGACGAGAGTTACGACTACCATGCGATTTGAAGTTTGGATGTCCCCCAGGAGAAGAGACTGCAGGTGAAGACTATGTTAGCCAGTTACGTCGAAAGATGGACGACATACACCAACGAGTCTGGTTAAATATCAAGAATGCCAATGCCCGAATGAAGGAAGCCTATGACATCAGAGCCGAGGGCGGGGAATTCCAAGCTGATGATCTTGTTTGGTTGTATAACCCGCAACGTCGTCGTGGATATTCGCCCAAGTTACAAAGATCTTGGGAGGGACCTTACCAAATTGTAAAGAAGATCAACGATGTTATCTACAGAATAAAGAAGCTACCTCGAGAAAAACCAAAGGTGGTACATTTCAACACTGTATTGTGATGGGCAGAAAGTGCAGCACGACGTAACGATAGAGGAACCCCGAGACCTGTTTGAGGTGACAATAGAATATGCCCTGGCTCATTGTGTAGCTCGAGATCTCCGGATATCCAGAGGAATAGCCAAGGTGTTTGCCAAAAAGTACGGCCAGTTTCAGAAGCTACGGGAGCAAGATCCAGTGGTAGGGAAGGTCCTTCATCTCGAAGATAAACAACCAGTGGGTAACAGAGACATGTTTTATTTGGTAACGAAAACATTTTCGCAGGACAAGCCAACATACAGGGATCTTTGGAAGACTTTGGTAGAATTAAGGAATGTGGTTATGGAGAAGAATCTGATGAAATTGGCGGTCCCAAAGATAGCCTGCGGGTTGGATGGACTGAATTGGTGGGTGGTGAGAAGTATGATGGAAACAATCTTTCGATTCAGTGGCATAAATATCCTGGTATGCTGTCTCAATATTCGCAGCCCAGATTCGAAGACCGTTGACTGTTACTTCCACCAAACTTCTCGTTGTCGAAATGGAGAGTCCTGCAAATATCATCACACCAAGAAGGATTCTATGACATTCCGGGACGAAATGGTCTTAAGGAGGGGGCAATGTTACGAGAATTCATCCGACAGCTGGTGAAATCGGCAATCAACCAATCCGTGGAAGGGACAAGGCCGACCGCTGGCGATACTGGGAATTCCCTTAAAGCTTCCAGAACATGAAAGAGTCTCCGGATGGTTCATGGACTTACCAGACAATACGCAGAGAAATATATAAATATGAATAGCTGGCGATAGGTGGCATTCACTTTTCGACGGTCGTAAGGTAGAGTTAAGATAAAATGTAAGTAGTTTCTGTATTAAAGTAGTGGAAATAAATTCTAATTTATTTCCACTACTTTCACTCTAGTGAGTTGGACTGTGTTTTTAAATAAATCGTAGGACTGAAGAGAACCTGTGTGTGAAAATATACACATTACTATACATTGCTGCATGTCAAACCACACAAGAATTGCGCAACTACAACTTTGGAAAACGATTGCGTGTAACAAATTTTGCGATTTCTTTAAAATCCGTTGCACGCCATCGTTTCCCAAAGTTGTAGTTGCGCAATTCTTGTGTGGTTTGACATGCAAGAATGTTTTCTGAATCAGTTTTGGATTCATGTTGAGAACACCAAGCAATAACACTGTTCCCCCTCTTAATTATGTATCCAGTCGTTGATTTTGTAGTTGAAGTATTATCTGCAAAATCTGCATCACTATGAGCTTTCAATTGAAAGTCATTATCATTAGTGAACACCAGTCTAAGATTGATAATGTCTTTGAAGTATTTTATAAACAGCTTCCCTCCATTCTAATGAGATCTGGTCTGTTACCCAAAGGCAAGTAAATTAGGGTTTTAACAGTTTCTTTATACGATGGATTAGTAGCATTCGTATCTTTATCACTGGTTACCAGAAATTCCATTTCGAAGTTATCAATAATTCTTACAGCATAAGCAGATTGATGTAAAGAAATGGATCCATCTAGCTCCTGTTATACTGCCCTACCTAAAAAAGTTCCAATATTGGATTAATTCAAACTTCAAACTTCAAACTTCAAACTCTTTTTTTAAAGATAAGATAATTTGTTTCTCAGTTGATTCATCTTGTACTTGTTAACACTCGTGAAAACATATGGGACTGCATTATTTGCAATCAATCTATATTGCAAATATTTAACGAACCGTATATTATAACATCTGGAAGATTATTTGGGTACATAAATACGATAAATACTGTTTTTCGGTGTCATTTGTGAAACTATATGGTTGTTTCTTAAACATATCAACATACAGTTTTATTTTATGCCGTTTTTGTATAAAATTGTTTTATATGTAATTTTTCGTTTGCAGCTAATGATAATGTCAGCTTGAGTAAGTCAAATCTTGCCACTGGACTGTTTTAATTTTTTCTGTTCAAAGTCTCAGGTTTGGAAATTAATTAACTTGAACAGCTTATCTATGGTCTTTTATCTTCTGGGAGATCAACGAGTTCCCATACAACATTTTTCTTAGGGATTGTAGTTCATTTTGCATTGCTAAAGACCACCTATCTGCATTTGAATAGCCAAGTAGTTGTAATGCAGTTCCTCCTCCAATTATCCGGGAACAGTCTTGCTCGTGTGCGGTGAGAAGTTTCATTTTGGTTGTAAATTGGTTGCAGCATCAACTGGTTTGTAACCGTAATCTCGAAACAGTTGCCCCTTGTGCTTTGGTTCTAATGTGCGCAACAAGTTTCTTTTCAATAATTTTAAATGTCTATGTTCTATTAATTACCTTATAATCTTAATGACAATAATTATGTAAAAAAACTACAATGTTTTTCTATAATTTAGTATTTATTTAAGATCACACGGACTTACTTTCGTATATCAGTTATTATTTGCATGAAATTAACGTGATGAAGTGATCCAAATTAAGTATAAGTTTCCCAAATGTGGTAGGAAACGTACTGGTATTTAAAATTTGACGGTTTTGTGGAAATGTCTTATACACGAAATATACAGATTGTTTAAAATCACGCGATACGTTCTGCTGTGTATTCACATTCACCCATTAGATTTGTGATGCACAGTGCGTTGCAGGGTTTAATTGAAGAAGTGACTTGAGATGATTAAGAGAAGCCTATCATAAACCGAAAAAAGGTCGCAGCTGGTGTCAGGAAGTATAGAATTTCACACATGTCGGTACACGTTACACCGTGGTGTATTTATTCAACCAATGCAGTGTTTACTTTTGTTTGTTCTTGGTATACACTGGCTTCACTTGTTCCCGTATGTGTAAATATGTGAAATTTTACCACATGTTGGAACTGTAACTGATGCAACCGGTGGATCATTATTACAAAAACATTGGAGAGGATTATGTCACCCCGGGGGTGTTATTTGTGTTACATAGTTTGCATAATTAAATTAAAACAAAATTTGATTTTTTTGTCTCATATTTCTTTTATTGATCTAAATAAAACATAATATTAAATGAATGTTTTACGAAATCTAAACTACTGTAAGAAGTAGTCTTATAAATCGCAGATTTGTCAAACATGAACTAATTATTTTATAACTGTTTGTCAAAACAAGTAACTTTCTAGACAAATGTGAATAACGTCAAACACAAT
This sequence comes from Octodonta nipae, assembly GCA_034190945.1. NCBI lineage: Eukaryota > Metazoa > Arthropoda > Insecta > Coleoptera > Chrysomelidae > Octodonta > Octodonta nipae. The sequence continues at coordinate 71,903,327 of CM067216.1, read as the reverse complement.
AATAAGTTTTAAAAGTTTTATTATATTGTATAGTAAAAGAAACGCTAAACATTTTATGATATACTTGTGCCTCTAGAAGTATCATAATTAAAATCAATCTCTGAACTCCTTGTCTCGCCTTATCTGTCTCTCCCTCTCTATATTTATTTTCTTGGCAATTCAACGTTTTTGGAAGTATTTTCTAAAGCATTTCTTTGACATCATAACCTTGATCTTCTCAATTCATCGGAATTTCTTTTCTCGAAGTTGTCCGGTGAAAATCGGAAAAACCAAAATTGGGGATTACCTTCTCGCCCCACCGAATGTATGGTTACTTCTATATGTTAGAATGCCTTTATTTTTTGGGTAATTCAATTTTATGGAAGTATTCTCCAAAGCATCCGTAACTGCTACTGACGACAGAGTGCTCCCTAGTATTAAAACCAAATTTTGTTTGACTGATTCTCGAAAATGTCTAAATTTGTTCCAACTACAGTCTATTAAAGTAATAAATTAACTAAAAATATATTTATAACTCTTCAATAAAAAGTATATATAATTTAATTGAAAATTCCATAAACTGTAGAAAGTAAAACACTTTCTACATATTATTATACTTATATTTTAGTTAGATATCCAAAAATTGATCGGTGGTATCTACATATCAATCTATATTTTAATGTACCATTTCATTCAATCTCTGTCGAACACCCGAATCTTTCAAAATCATTTGAAGAGAGCAGTTCTAATTTCTAATCGATCTGATATTTTGGTTCTTGAAAATGATTTTTCTTTGCTTGTTTTGGAGGTATTCTTTTTGATTTAAAATTTGAGAGTATTCTTTCACTTTGCAAGGGTTACTATCGAAGAGCTTCAATAGAACCAAATCTTTATCTTAGCAACTGGAGTTGCATTTTCTTTTTGCAATTGTAGAATTTAACATTAAATTACTAGTTGTTAATTTGAATATCAAGTCGGATTTGACATAATTTTTTAACAGAGCAGAATCTAGATTAATCAGAAAGCATGAAGTATGTGTTTAACCGAAAATGGTAACATATTAGATATGATTCTTATGCTGTCTTCTAATCTTCGGCGAATATTTAATTTACATATCGGACAACACAGCTACTTCACTTTACTCAATTGTATTTCTCGTTTTTATTGTTACGTTATATCATCGTGGCTATTTTTTTGTTTTACGCTTGAAATATACTTCATTTAATCAAAATTACTAATTTGAATTTTTGCCTGTTGTAGAATTGAAAATTTAACTGTAACAGTTACAACTTTAACTATTGATAATGTACTTTTCGTGACTACCTATGAGGTTCTCTTGATGAAGTTTATGGTTTTGTTTGTAATACCTTAGGCATCATCTGATGTTATCAATGTTATTTTTTATTCAAACTTGGGCTTTGAAAATTACTTAGTGAAACGTGGCCTTTCAATATGATTTAATAAATGCAATATTTCCCAAATCCAAATTAAATCCAGTCCTGCTATCGTACTTTAGGTAGGAATTCAAGTCGAATTTCCTGGTTCAATAAAACCCGATTTACCACAATACCTTTTCTGTAAATTAAATTGAAATAAATATATTCTGCTTAATAGGTAATTAACCTCCACCTCTCTATAATAGATAATTATCGGCCCGGCTCTTTTAATTTAATTTAGTCATTTGAAAACGTTTTTAACGAATAAGAGGTATTTAAACGCACATTGAACAGTTATTTGCTAATTATATAATGATCTTTTGGTTATGGATATGTGACATAACATTCCTGTTATTTATTAATTCAGTATAACATTCGTCGAAATACTGACGGTCCCAGGTATATATCTGATCGCAATGCTCTATTTTCAGTATGAATGAATGGTAAAAGAGTATTAAAGACGTAGTTGGTTGGATTTTTAAATATTTCGGTAAACATATAATAACAAGCCTCACATTTTATCACTATTTAAAACAAAAAATTATAAATAACGAGGTAGAGAAGCAGAAAGTTATTTTGTTGCAGTTAAAAAATTCAATCTTGTGTGTGGCACTAGAATTAGATTAGTTACTGGAAGCATAAGAAAACGCATACGAGAAATATGTGAACCGACCTGATGAGGGCAGATGTGACTTTGCCGAAACGTCGTCATTTTACCATCGCAACCACCGGCGGTAAAATCGCGCACCTTAAAGTAGTGACTAAATTGAAAGTCCAATATTTTTTTGTTTTTGAGCCAATTTTACTGATCCTCTTAGCAAAATGTAGATAAGATATTGAACGTTTAAAACATTTTTTAGTGACTGGAATAACTCAGAGGGTGCTTTATACCAGGATAATAGAAAATATGATTTTTCGCCCAACTTTGAATCACCCTGTAGAGTTACCTATCAGTTTAAAAGTCTTGAAACCCTTTAACAAGATTCATCTTTTTCAAATCGTTATTTTTTGGTTAATCTCCCTCCCTTAATAGTTTTTGGAAACAAGATTATTTGGATCAAAGATTTTATTAAAATTTACAAAATTGTCCTACACCAACACACTAAAAAAAATCTTAACTATAATTTAAAAATATTGTCTGTTTTCACCGCGAGCTTGTATAACATTCTCCATTTTTCTTGGTATACCTACTCGCAATCAAGCTCTTTTCTTAATTCTTCCAGGGTCGGGGATACAGGTACCAAAGTCCCAATACTCCTTCCAAGAGATGCTCGATCGGATTAAGATACGGCCTGTGAGCTGACCACTCTAACCGTTCTATGTTTCCTTCGTCCAAGTATTCTTGTAATGCACGTGCAACATGCGATCTGAGGTTATCCTGCAAGTGAATACAATTTGCTCCCATTGAAATTTGGTGTGGTAGGTACAACATGTGCTTTCAAAATATCGCGCACAGATCTTTCGGCATTACGAATCCTTGAAGACGTGAGATGTAAAGACCGACATTTAGGATTTTCGGGGAAAATAGCACATAGAGGTTCTGAATCTGGAGCCGTTCCATGTAATTGTTGTTACCCATAACTCCCAGGTTAGAATGTCACGATGAAATTTTCAGGTTAACTTCACCTGTCAGAGATATTGAATACTCTCTTCGAGGTGTCATTCTTTTGTGCGCAAGACAATATATATAATATATATTGTTTTTGGTTAGGTCTTAACATCTCACGTCTTCAAATTTAACGATATGTATCAACTACATAAAGAAGTGTTCTAGAGGACATTCAATTGTGGGAAGCGCAACTGATGAAGGTTCCCTAACCAGAAACAATATATATTATATATATTGTCTTGCGTACAAAAGAATGACACCTCGAAAAGTGTATTACGAATCCTTTTTGAAGTGCATACGGCTGGGTGCATATTTGTGTCACACACCAAAACGGAACTGCCTTGGAAACTCAATCTTATGGTAAAAGCGCATTTGGCATACGTTTGCTCCGTTCGGCGCCATACATATTCTCAACTCCCGGGAGACCTGAGGCAATATCTGGATTAGTTCGTGAACAAAACATTTGCCCATTCATTTTTGGTCTAGTACCCATGTTCTTTAGCAAATTGTATACGGGATCCCCGATACTCTCTGGTAAGCTCCGGCCCGTTTGCAAGTCTGTGGCAAAATAAATTTCTTTCAGTTAATCTTCTTCTTACCGTTTGTTGAGTTATGTTAACGTTTCTGATATAATTGATTGCGAATTTGCACTGCGGTAGAATGTTGATTTCGAAGAGTTGATTTAAGAAGTTGATTATAAACTGATTATGAGAATTTGACGATCTTTTGGACCGAGCTGAACTTGGACGCCGGGCATAAGATCCTGTTCGCAAAAATCGCGGATAGACACGTTGCATCGTATTTCTAGAACACCAAATCTGCTCGAGACATAAAAGTGATTTCTACCGTCTTATTTAAACAAAAAAACACCACCCAAATCCTATTTTGCCAAAATTTATGACAACTGTCACTAATATACATATTGATAATGTTTATATCAGTTATTGTCCCTAATACTCCATGACCACTTTGATTGATGGTGGCTTTAAAGTGCCAGATTTTAATGCCTAAAAAGTTGATTATAAACTGATCATGACGATTTGACGATCTTTTGGACCGAGCTGATCTTGGACGCCGGGCATAAGATCTTGTTCGTAAAAATTGCGGATAGACACCTTACACCGTATTTCTAGAAAACCCAAATCTGCTTGAGACATAACATTGACTTCTACTGTCTTGTATAAACAACAACAATACCACATCCATTTTTTTCCAAAATTTATGACAATTGTCACTAAAATAAATATCAATAATGTTTATAAATATCAGTTATGGTCCCTAATACTCCATGAACACTTTCCTTGATGTGCGGCTTTAAAGTACCAGATTTTAATGCCGGCCTGTGTATTATGTACCCAAAAAATGTTGTGATCACGTTGTATACCTTTTAACATTTTTTGACTTATTGGAAGCACAATTTATATTGTATAGACATTTAATTTACAACTTATCAGCACTTTTTCATTTTTTCGATGGAAAATCTACATGCAGTTTACTTAACTATAGTATCCGGTTCATTCGCTTTGTATTGTGATTTATTTATTTATCTATACTCGTTAAGTGTTTTTGCAGTCATCGAATCTAATACCTTCATGTTACGTGATTGGTTTGAAGATAGAATCTTTCTAAACAGTTTGCTGTTGATTGATGGCAAGAGTTCTATCAGAATGCATAATTTTCTAGAAAAGAGTTACGCTGAAATTCGATATCTGGTTTTATTTACTAAAGTTGTCGAAAAACATACAGCAACAAACATTGCTTTTACAATTTACCTATATAATAGAAATTGGGCTAAATAAATTTGATATATAAAAGTCCTATACACGTTCATTAGTAATGTTCAGTTTGCTTCTGAATTTCTAATATTGATTTACTGACGATAACATAAAAGTATCTTGTTTTATCGTGGCCTCGCTTGTGAGTGGAAGTTTATCTTTCAAATAGGTAACTTCTTTACAATCTTTATCACATTCAGTGAAGAGTTTATTTAATAAGCGGAGGTAAATACATTTTTTCTTATCTGGTACATTTTTAGCTTTCTCAAACTTACATACTTTGAACTCGAGATGGTACATTGTATTGGAATTTTAAACTATTTAATAGTGTGGGACACATCAGTTCACGTTGATCAATAATTTTAATTTTACATTTCAATAATAAAAAAGTGCCACCTTAAATTACATTACATTATAAGATAAAAAAGAACGGTACAAAATATTATTTTTAAGTTAAATGAAAGAATAAAAAAATTAACAATTGAGTGAAATTATATGAATGGAATATTTATATTAATAATATGAATTTCACATCTAGATATTTATAGATCAATTAATAAAAAAATAATCGAAAATTACTTCTTTGGTAGATAAAGTTACTTTTAGAATTAAATAAAAAGAAATAATACATTTTACAATATTGCACACATTTTAACTTTTGTTCAAAACTAAATACTACAAAGATATATTTTAATTTGTTCCACATAATTTTTTTAAAGAAATAAAAACAAAATATCTGTAACAAGTAAATTATAAAGGATGAATGAATAATATTAAATTATTTTCAAGATTAGCTAACTACACGAACAGCCCTTAGGTTCTGCACCTTGATTTTCAAATACTTAACTAATCTTTATTTTTCAGAAACCTTTGTAAGGAGTGAAAACCCAAATGAACATGACGAATGGCTTTAATGTGAAAATGCAAACATATTAACTTACAATATAACAACGAATAAGTTTATGCGGGTTTACCTCTTAAATTAAACCTAGTATTTGTAGTTATTTATATCACCAGTCTATATAGTAGGAGAGATAGAGCGGGATTTTGCTCGTCATCCTGAAAATGGACAGAATGCATCGTATTAAGTTCAATTCCTGAACTACATCATGTTTCTAAGCAGGCGCCAGTGGAAGTGATAACCTAGGATAGTTACAGGGTGTGAAAATGGTATACAAGATTGTGATGCATTTAAGCAAATTCCTGAGAGGCGTCTGCCTAGAGCGTTACCATCAAGCTGGCGGACAGGGGAAAACTTGTCAAAAATAGGGGTGAACTTCGTCTTTAAGTAAAAAGAAGGCCATTTGCACCATTTTTTTGCTTACACAAAAGTAATGCGTCTCTAATACCGAGACGATTTTAACAGCAAATTCAGAGGTAAATTATCTGCATAATAAAAACCCACAAAAGAAATTTTTTTTTTGCCTTTTTGCTTATATTATGATTAGTAATGAAGGGATCGTTATATAGCCAAGGCAAAGAATCAGAAATCCTTCTCAATGAGTCTTTAAAAGTCCAGGAAAGTCAGAGAAACTGATAAAAATTGGATTTTTAATTCAAATATTCGCAAAGTTCTGATAACTATAAAGGTACATTCATTTTGGTCAGCATGATAGTTTTTGATGTTAGGTTTATATTCGCTTTAGTGAGATATTTTGCATAGCGCACCATATTAATCTGATCGGGATATACTTAAGATATTTTTACAGTAAATGCGTATTATGTACTACAATTTTTCTATTTAATATGTAGTATAAAGTAGCTATAGTTTGTGGCGGGGACTCTTTTGGATCAGTCCGGGTTTCGAGTCTAAGCTGGATACTAGAATTAACTTGATGATTAAAGAGATTTTGTTGCAGACCATCTGCTCCATTCCCTTGCTAGGAGCGCCAAGATTTTTGAGTTGGATTTTCTCCCATAGCTGATATATACGAGATTTTAAGGGCTCGCAATTCACCCACTTTCGTCCGTTGTAAACCTTATATTCAGGCATCACGCTTCGTGGACTCTAGTTGAATTTGATGGCAGAGCTGACTTTGATTTCCCAAATTCTGATTTATTTTCACGCAAATACAGTGGGTTTTTCTCAGTTTTAACACGGTTCATGTTAACCCAGCATTTTAGGCCCCCAGAAATATTAAATAGGTTATAAAAAATTGTCATATTCAACTTATAGAAACAAACATTTGTAAGCATTCATTGCTGACAAATTATCGATGAACGTTGCTGCTGATAGCAAAATGTCGAATGCCTCTACTAATATGAAGAAAGTAGGCAAATTTGTATCAAGTATACCAGCAATATTTTTTCCAACAGAAAATTTAACAGAGCTGGTCAATGAAATTATCATCACTGGAGTTTCATTATATTAATATATATTTTGCAGCTTCAGACAAAATGAAATAAGAAAAAAAATCACTAGTAAATTTTATTTGAACTGTAATGTTTTTATTTTCACACTTGGGTTGAGTTCAGTTCTTGGATTTATTTAAAAACACAGTCCAACTTACTCTAATTTATTTCCACTATTTAACACAATTTATATTCACAGAACTATTTACAATTTATCTTTACTATACTAATGGCTGTCGAATGGAATGAATCCCATCGCCAGCGGTCCGTATTTATATATTTTTCTAGGAATTCTCTGGTAGGTCAACGAGCCATCGGGAAATGTCTTCTCGAATATTCCATATAATTCGACGAATTCCCATTTATGCTAGCCGTCGGCCTCGGGTCGATAGACAAACGGACGAAGGCCGATTGCACCAGCTATCGGATGAATTCTCGTAACAGTACAGTTTCAAATGTTGCCGGTATTAAAAATCTATAGAACAAAAAACAATAAATTTTATTTGTTACATATTTCTCTATGAATACTTTCTTTTTTTTGCGAAATCAGATCATCCTTTAGAAGCTTTTGTAGTTGTCGGTCAACTCTAACGCCTCAGTTTGTTTGTGATGTTGTATACTATGTTTCTTCATTTGATTTATCTTACCTTAAATAATTTTTCATACTCTTGGATATGCCGACTTTTCTTATTATATTTTTTATCAGTCATATTCCAGTGATAAGTGAATTGAATTTCTGAGTATTGAAATATTTCAGTGTAATATGTATGCATACTACTATCAATTTTCTAGGCACAATATGTGTTTGTTTAATCAAATTATTAGAAAATCGACCAAAAAATTTTTTGAATGTTTCAAGAGAGTGATAATTTCATCGTTGTTTGTATTGCTCCGTCTGCCAATTAGTTTCTTCTTTGGGGCATAGTCAGATATGGCTTTGAAAGTTTGAGTGAAACTTTGGTGGATCGTTTCTATCAAACTTTCAGATTTCATTTTCTCATTAGTAATGATCCGAATTGTGTACCGTGAATTGTACTGTATGAGTTATTTTGAAATTTACAACCAAAACAAAGTTCATAATTCTTCTGTAAAATATGCCAATGATTATCTTTATTTAGGAACACTACCTTCCAATATACTATTAATGTTTTCGATCCGTATTTTTAAACACTAATAAATACATTATTTGCATAATTATAATCAACAATAATTTGGTCAAGTACGAGTTGGACTCGCATACTAAGGGTTCCGTACCACCTTCAAGATTCGCTGTATTTAGTTTTCTAATTTGGCATCCAAAAATTAACATTAGAGTTTTATTTTACTAATAAACTTTCAGGGAAGCCTTTTATAATCTACTGTCTGAATTTTGAGGCTCTATAGATTGGAAGATAAAGGGCAAAATAGGTCAAGTTTTAAATTATAAATTATTAAATCTGTTATTCAAATTATTTAAAAATACAAATAAAATATATTTTCAAAATTTAAATAGTGTAGTTTCTAAAATGGGAATTAAGTCGATGTTTAATATCTTTGCTAATATCTTTTAAACAAATGATTTAAAAATATTTTTATTTTCAATTTAATTGTATAATCTGTCCCTAAAATTACCATGGAGGTTTTCTAATAATTTTTCATATAAATTTCAAGTGAGCCCCAGTACCCCTAATTATTTTCAAAATTTTAGGTAGTATGGTTTCGGAAATAAAGCGAGAAATGAGAATTTTTTATATCTTTATGTTAATATCTTGTAAACAGTTAATTTTAAAAATATGAAAAATATATTCTTGTATTCCTCATAATGAGCCCCTTCATTTGATATATTGCATGACACGTTAAAAAAATATTTTTTATTTTCCGTTTATTTCTATAATTTGGCCCCAATATTAATATTAAAGATTTCTTCGTATTTTTCCTGTAAATAAAAAAAATTAGGTCTTATAATTTGGGGAATTAAGGGGGGAATGGGTAATTTTTTTAATATTTTTTAAATATATTTTAAAATATTTATTTAAAAAAAATAAAAAATATATATTTGTATTAGTCATAATGAGCCATGTGATTTGATGTATTACATGATACGTTAGAAACACGTTTAATTTCGTCATCTGATATATAACATGATGCGTTAAAAACAATTTTAATTTTATATTTTTCATTTAATTCTGTAATTTACCCCCCAAAATAAAATTAGAGATTTTTCCTTATTTTTCCAGTAAACTTCAGGTCAGACTCTATACCTCTATTGTTTCAAAACTTTACGTTTTATAGTTTCGGCGATAAGGGGGGGATGGGTAAATTTTAGTATATTTTCGTTAATATATTTTGAATTAATTTTTTTTAAATATGAAAAATATATATTTGTGTTCCGCAGAATGAGACCTTTCATTTGATGTATTACATGATGGGTTTTAAAAATTTTTAATTTTTAAATTTTCTATAATTTGCCCCCCAAAATTTATATTAACGATTTCTCCATATTTTTCCTGTAAAGTTCGGGCAACGTTCTATATTTCCTATTTTTTCAAAATTTTAGGTTCAGTAGTTTCGGAGATCAGGGGCGGGAGGGGAACGGTCGATTTTCAAAAAATAGAACAACTCGAAATTTAATTACCATAAATTTTTAGTTTTGTGGTTTCGATTAAAATTTATTGATTTATTATTTAATTTTATAAAAATTTCACACAACTTTCTTCTTCAAAACTGCTCCGGCTCTTGAGACTCTTTCTGAAATTTATTTATAAATGCCAATTGACTATTTGTCAATAATAAAACACCAAATTGAATATATTTTTGTATTATAAAATTCTTTTTCTTGTTTTTTTTAAATAAACATATAACATGAAATTATAACTCAATTCAAATATCACTCATAATCAAACAAAACAATCAAAATCAACTATAAATCATCAAATATAAATATCAATAATACCTTATGATCGATTTATCAAATTAATCTAAAAAGATTTACTTTTCCGAATGATTCTATTACTATGAAACAATAAAATTATGAGGTCAATGATTGATCAAATGCAATTTTATTTTATGTATCAAAAAAAATATCCCGTTACTAAAATAATTATTTCCCAAAAATAAACTCTTTGAATTTCTTTATACTATGAATAAATATCAAAATAATTTGTTTAATTGAACTTCAAATGTAAATCCCTTGTTCACTTTAAATTATTTTTAAAGTGTACTCAATTTATCCTCTTGAATATGCTTCTGTTACTGGTTGCTGCCTAACCTTTGATGTATCTTAGATGATAGATACCACAACCTCTGCTACTAATCTGCAAAAACCCCTGCAACTAATCTGCAAACCTCTGATGTCTATCTCTGCTACCAATCTGCATAACCTCTAGTATCTGACAAGTATTTATCTGTACCTTTTAACTTCAGATTCTCTTCTGGATTATTATTATTTGGTAGTAAAATTGCTGATCTACCTTTCACTGCTTTGCTCCACTGCTATCTGCTGGCTCGTAGTGCATTCCCATTTATTTTTACACCTTTGGTACCTTTCACAATTTCTTGGATATGATTGTTTCATTTAAATTTACAATCACTTTGAAAATTTTGAATTTTTAAAACCTTTTTTATTGTGACAACTAACTGTCATTTTGAAACCACCAACAAAGCTTAGTGCTGCACTGCTAAATTTGGACTCTCCCTGAATGATGTGTGTTCTGGCTTTTATTGTTTCTCATTTTGACATAGAACAAATTTTTTATAACTTTTTAAATCTGTATATTTCAAATTTTATTTTTCTATATGATAATACTTTTTCTAATATTTTATTCTCTATCTAATCAATTTTGTAAAACTTTTTCATTGTTGGGATACAACAATGCAATTTTTCGATTTCGCGTCCCGTCTTTGTGTTGTGTTATGAATTTCAGCTTGATTTTATCACGGGTTCTGTCAAAATTTCATTGCAAAGATTTTCTGAAATATTGAATTTTCAAAAGTTTTTTACCCCGAAATATTCTAATAAGATCCTAAATTTGTGAATTATTACCTCTATTGTGCCTAAAATATGAAATTACTACAATAATTCTGGGCTATTGCATATTACTACTGTCAGTGTAGATGTTTATGTCTAAAAAACAAGGTAAAACTTTATATTTTTTATTCATTAAATGCTTTCATTGTAATGTATCGAATCAATAGAATATTAGTATACGCTTATTTAAATTCATAATTGATTTTTAATAAATTTTGTTGAATCTGTCACATTTGTTAGTTTTGAAAAATGTGTTTACTTTGTTGTGTGCAATTTGCATTTATATATCACCAGTTTATGGTCTAGCTTCATTGTTTAATCATTTCTATACCTTTAATGACCCTGAATTGCATTTTAATATTTGTTTTTATGTTACAATGAAATTACTTACTCTTAATATACTACAAGTATTACCTACAGATTTTATTGATTTTTGATTTTATTGTTATGTATGTTTATTTCCATTTCAATATATATGCAACTGTTTGAAAATGAAGCGATAACCGTCAAAACTTGGTACCTAATATGTGCATTAAATATTGTTAGTGGTACCAACACGAGAAAAATGGCATATTTTGTCATCGTTACTGGCTGTCAAAAAGTAACAGTTTCTACCATCACATTAAAGTTAGTGAGTTTCTTTATTTTTAGTCTGGTGACCCGATCAGGAGTACATATCGTAAATGAAGACATTTTGATTTTAGGGGTACTTCTGGGGGGAAAACTAAAAAAATCTACCGTCCCCCCCCTGATCTCCAAAACTACTGAGCCTAAAATTTTGAAAAAAATAGGAACTTTACATGAAAAATAAGAAGAAACCATTATTATTAATTTTGGGGGGCAAATTATAGAATTAAATAAAAATTTAAAAATAAAAAAAATTCAAACGCATCATGTAATATATCAAACGAAAGGTCTCATTCTGAGGAACACAAATATATTTTTTCATATTTAAAAAAATTATTTAAAAAGATATTAACGAAAATATACCAAAATTTACCCATCCCCCCTTATCTCCGAAACTATAAAACGTAAAGTTTTGAAAAAATAGAGGTATAGGTTCTGACCTGAAGTTTACTGGAAAGATAAGGAAAAACCTCTACTTTTAATTTTGGGGGCAAATTACAGAATTAAATGGAAAATATAAAATTAAAATTGTTTCTAACCCATCATGTTATATATCAAATGAAAGGGCTCATTACGACGAAAACAAATATATTTTTTTTAATTTTTAAAATAATTTAATTAAAAGATATTAACAAAAATATAAAAAAATTACCTATTCTCTTATCTCCAAAACCATAATCTGGAAAATTTTGAAAAAAAATGGAGGTATAGCCCCTCATCTGAACTTTACTGGAAAATAAGGAGAAACCCCTAATATTTATTTTGGGGGCCAACTTATAGAATTAAATGGAAAATATAAAATTAAAATTGTTTCTAACCCATCATGTTATATATCAAATGAAAGGGCTCATTATGACGAAAACAAATATATTTTTTTCATATTTTTAAAATAAATTAATTAAAAGATATTAACAAAAATATAAAAAAAATTCCCTATCCCCCCCCTATATCCGAAACCATGAGCTCGAAAATTTTGAAAAAACAATGGAGGTATAGCCCCTCACTTGAACTTTACTGGAAAAATAAGAAAACAGCCCTAATATTCATTTTGGGGGGCAAATTATAGAATTAAATGGAAAATATAAAATTAAAATTGTTTCTAACGGGTCATGTAATATATCAAATCACAGAGCTCATTATGACGAATACAAATACATTTTTTTAATTTTTTTTAAATGAATATTTTAAAATATATTAAAAAATATTTAAAAAATTTCCCATTCTCCCCGTTATTCCTCAAACTATAAGACCTCAATTTTTTGGTTTATAGGAAAAATGTGAAAAAAATAAATAAAACGGAAAATAAATTATTAGGAAACCCTCATAGTAAATGGACAAAATAACTGGGAAATGGAAAATTTCATAAAATACCTTGAATTGCACTTTCCACTTTATTTGGTTTTTTAAAAAACCTTTTCTGATGACAAAGATAGTTAATATCGAAATCAGAACTAAAAAACCAAATAATTTTCAAGGTGATAGGACAAATTATACAATTAAATGGAAAATAAAGATTCAATTTTCAAACGCATCATGCAATATATCAGATAAAAGGCTCATTATGTGAATTACAAATATATCATATTTTTAAATCATTTGCTTAAAAGATATTAACAAAAATATTAAATGTAGACATAATTCCCACTTTAGAAACTACACTATTTAAATTTTGAAAAATATATTTTATTTGTATTTTTTAATAATTTGAATAACAGATTTAATAATTTATAATTTAAAACTTGACCTATTTTGCCATTTATCTTCCAATCTACAGAGCCTCAAAACTCAGACAGTAGATTATAAAAGACTTCTCCTCTGAAAGTTTATTAATAAAATAAAACTCTAATGTTAATTTTTTGGGGCCAAATTAGAAAATTAAATACATGTATTCTGATAAATTTCAAGCGAATCCTGAAGCAGATAAAATGAAAAGTCTATGGGTGGAAAATCAAAGTATATATTTTTTATAAATTTCAAACGCTTCCTTTAAAAGATATAAGGGTAAATATAAGAAAATGCACTCATTCCTTGCTTGTCTGAAACTGGAATATTAGAATCTTCAAGGTGGTACGGAACCCTAAGTATGCGAGTCCAACTCGCACTTGACGAAAATATTTAAATTGTATGTGATTTGTGGCTACAGCTATTATATAATGAAATAATTTAAAAACTACAAGGCGGTTATAGTCACAATATAGTTCATAAATTATTTATTTTAATATCTACACCCGTAAAAATTCTATAACTTTTAATTTACGGTTTTTAAACAGAACGCCATCATTATCGAATTAGCCGTTTCATTTCTGTCTTGAACTGTTCTCATATAAATATTTTGCTTCCCCGGGGGATCGTAAAACTGAAACTGTCACTGAAATTGGAACCATATGTGTTGTTGTTCCATATCGAGTTTCGTTTTGTAACTTGTAAAACATCTTTCTTATACGATTTAATTATATATGGTTACCAAATTAAGCCATTTAGTTGGTCTGAGGGTTAACAGGTAGAACGTCGAGATGATAATGTCGCGATTTGTTTAAAAACTTATAAAATATTTTTTCATTGATTTCTTGTATTATAGCATTTCAACTGAAATTTTCTGTTGCACAAAAACATCGTCAACCTACGTCATAAATATTTGCGCTAGTTAGTAATCCTCTAATGCTAATGTGTTTCAAAAAACTATTTTTCATTTAACAATTATGCAAACAGTGAATTGCATATTATTAATAACATAAGTACTGTTGAAATATTTGTGCTGATGACGCTTTGTTTTTATATAAATTAATGAAAGCAATTTTAATTATCTATAAGCACTTCACTATCTGATAACAGCTATTTATATGGCAAAACATTAAGTGAACATGGTTTTTCCCATGCACAGATGTAACATACGGATATCCGACATCTGTAGATACAGGGTAATTCAAATTCGATTCTAACTATTCGGGTCTCGGAAATTACAGGAAATATGAAGGAGTTTAAGTGAGGACAAAATTTCGTAATTTAGTGCTAGGAGAAGTTCCGGTTTTTTTTTATTTAAATTTTTCAAAAACTTTCGAAGTTATCCGAAAAAAATGGAAAATGGGGCATTATTGGACGGAGAAACGCAAAACCTTTTCAAACTTGCCATCCGACGTTTGGTTTTTCGGCTATCATCTCCAACTGTTTTTTCTTATGGACGCCCCATTAGATTTTTTCACAAAAATAGTTCTTTCATTGATATACAATTTGTTATAAATTAATCTTAAACCCAGAAATATTTAAATAAAAAGATATGTCACCTTAGATGGCTTTGAATCCACCAATTTACTTGTGAAACTAAAATAGTGTACACGTATTTTCAAACACAATAAGTTTCACACATGAAGAAAAAAGAGTACAAATTTGATATAAACAGTACGAAAATAGCTCAAATGTGTTTGAGTTATGTCTGGGAAGCTAACAGCCGCATCGAATAGTTCTTACATTTTGGTCGAACGTTAAGAACAATCAATAAAATATGCCTAAAAAATATTACAACAACTGCTCAATTTGATGACTTTGCTTTTGATCAACAAGCCCTCCGATTTAAATTGGTGACAGCAGTAATAACATCCGTTCTTCTAATAGATTTGAATTATGTAATCGTGTTTTCTCTAAAACGTAGAACTGTAAGATCGGAGATCTTGCCGACCGACTTACTGGCCCCGAATTTCGTATATGTGAAAATTTTTGATCTAAATAGTCATAACCAGTTCTATGTGAAAATGTCCCGTCATACTTAAACTAGTGCTAGTACCTGAAATAATGTGTCTACGATTATTTTTGACCCCAAATATGTTGATTATTTCTATTGAAGACGCGGCAGTTCGAAAATGTACCTTCGTCGGTCCAAATCATGTTTTTCAATAGCTCTCGAATATCATCCTTATTTGAGAGATAGTTACAAAACTCAATTCTTCTATCAGGATCACCTGGGTATAGTTTCTGGTAAATAAGTATTTTATAATATTTTAAACCACTTTCTTTAAACTCCCTCCAAACGCTAGTCTGTGGCACAACCATATCTGACGAAATTGGATATGTTGATTTTGAACAGTTCCCATTTATCTAAAAACCACAGCAAGAAAATGCTACTCTATTAAATTTCAAATTTATCAAATTATTTCTACCAATAAGTTATTTCAAATATCTTCTTCCACGCTGCTTCCATACTTTATCTTGGGTTTTCAATTGGCACCAAACACAGCCTGTTCATCACAAATTTTAATTAACGTTCTATGCGGCTGTTGCCGTTCCGACTATAACTCAAAATACATATCAGCTGTTTTTGTACAGTTCCTATGGAATTTTTAACAAACTCTTGATAAATATCATTTTTCTTCATTTATTAAACTCATTGTGTTGGAAACTATGTGTACTTTAAGTTCCGTTGACAAATACTGTCATGTGTATAAATACAATTGTTCGGTGGAGTCAAGACCAACTACATTTCATTTTATTTAACTATTTCTGCTTTTAAGATAGCACATTGTAACAACTTACTTATCAATGAAATCCGATAAAGCACTAATTGAAAATTGAAACATCTAATGTGGCGTTCATGAGGAAAAAAAGTTGATGATGGGGCCAGAAAAATGAAAATTAGGATGGCAAACCTGAGAGGTCATCGTATAGCTGAGACAAACTGACAATGAAAATATGTTATTGATTTTGCGTTTTCTTGGCAAATAGCACTACAAAATTTACAGAATTTTGTCTCCATTTAAAGTACACGGTTCCTGTGGTTTCCCAGAACCCAATGGCTGAGGTCGAATTTCAGATACCCTGTATACTCTTATTGCCCCCTCCTCTTAACAACATTTGAATGGAACAAGATATCGTACGATATCGAACAGAAACAGTAGTCAATAAAACTTTTACATAAAATTGGCTTTTCTTATTACTGTTTCGTTGTCAATGGCATTAATTTGAATTATTTAAGAAAGTGTTCCATTACTTATTATATTTTAATTGAGATTAATGCCACTGACAACAAAGAACGATTAAAACGGAAACATTTGATTTTTTTGGAATAGATATTCTTTTTTTTTCAAGTGTGACTTTATTTACCCAAGAAACCCTAAAAAGAAACTAGAAAACACCATAAATAGACTTATGAAAACCAGTGGGAAATCGGCATTATACTGTCAACATATTACCTACCGCACTTTCATCACTAAAACAGACACTGGGTGTAACGGATTTTGCATTAGACCGGGAGTAGTTGGTGCAGTATTTTTAGTTTGCAGGGATGAAATGTGTGTTATTAGAAATATTTTTTCACCATGGTTTTTGGACACTTCATAATCCAAGGCAACTGTGGCGGTTGAATGTTTTTCTTCGATTCACCAAAAATCCCTTCAGTTCGTGAATGTTTACTTGTGATATATAAAACTGACATCATCTGTTTATTTTGCCCGCCAAAATACTACATAATTTTTTTCTTCAAAACATCTAAATGTGCATTCACAGTGAAATGGCTAGAAAATTTTCTTGGGAATCGGTCATTATACATCAAATAAATCGTCCATTGCATACCTGGTAATCTGGCATATGTCAATTTTATGTCAAAACTGGGGTGGGCGACAATACAATATGTTATTGGTATTGGTAACAGAATAATATAGAGTTCATAATACAGTAGGGAAATTAACCTACTAACAATAATCCAAGTTGTCTAAGCGGATATATGTCGGCTGAGATAGAAAAATATTTCGCAAAAGTATAACTTCACATTTATATACAGAGATTTAGGAAGAAGTTACGTGTAGTTAGAAAGCAAGCTTGAGATATAAACAAAAGCTACTTGCACTTTTATAATGATGTTTCGACAGCATATTTTAGATAAAGTGTCATGCCAAACGACTAAGAGGAATTTTTAATTTTTTAAATAATTAGGCCATTCTAAGTTAAATGTTAATTGCTCATAAGTTAAATAAAATAGATAAAAATTCAAATCGGTTGTATACCGTTAGACAAAACCAGGTTAATGTTGTTAGACGAATTTACAACATCCTCGAATATCAATTCCTCTTGTACCTTTCAGCTTGAGTGCTATAAAAAAGGTGATGTGTGCTGTCTGAATCTCAATTATTTCATCCTTGTCGAAATAATAGAGTATTTTTTCATTTATCAAAAAAATTAGTCCTTGGAATAAATATGTACATAGTTGCTGAAACCGTTCAAATTGACTAATGGTTTTGCGAAATTAATACTCCTAGTGAAATCTTGTAAGGTTTAAAAAAATTCTGATTACCATTTATCGTCGAATGCATTTTTGTGAAACAATGAAATGTTTGTCTTTCGTGTAAATTAACACTTTCGTATCGTAAACATCGTAGCAATTCGACATGCCACCCAAGACAAGCGGTAAAGCTGCAAAGAAAGCCGAAAAAGCTCAAAAGAACATTTCAAAGGCTGACAAAAAGAAGAAGCGCAGGAGGAAGGGAAAGCTATGTCATTTACATTTGCAAAGTACTGAAACAAGTACATCCCGCAAGGCCATGAGCATCATGAATAGTAGCAGCTTCCAGACTGGCACACTACAATAAACGTTCAACTACTACAAGCAGGAAAATTCAAACTGCTCTTCGTCTATTGTTGCCCGATGAACTCGCCGAGCACGCTGCTTTAGTGAAGGAATTAAAGCTGTTACCAAATATACCAGCTCCAATTAAATCAGACAATTTTTTCATTAATATTGTATTTGATAAAATAAAAGGTAAACAGTAATTTAATGTTTAGAAAACAATTAAAGAGCTAAATATGAAAACAAATAAACAAAACGTAGCAGGTTGTTGTTCCCCAGTACATAAGTTGATATATAAGGTAGTGGATTGTATACTATCAAGCTTGATTTGAAGTTGAATTAATGTAATAAGAGAGACAAAATATGCACTTCTTATAACGGTTAATTAAACTTGAATAATTTTTTTTGGACAGTCGATTTTAAGAGAAACTTATATTTAACCATACTTCGCTCAAGTTTCAATTTCTAAAATTTCTTATTTTATATTGGTCTGTGAATAAGTTTCCAATATGGGATATTGTAAATTCGTCTAATATCTGTTCTTGATCGCATTATCGTGTTTTTGTCTGTACTGTGAGATTAACTGTGGAACAAGAAGGCCATATATTTAATGGTAATCCTGAAATTTCACAATTCGTAGATAATCGCCATAAATATAAATTATTGGAGTTGAATTATATGCATACAATACGTATTCTTCAGTTGCACTATGCTTAATGGAGACAAAGTGTTGTCAGCCCATTTAGGATAACAACCGTACCCTTGTACTCGATTACAAAATTTCAGATAGTTGTCTGCTAGAGAAAAGGACTGAGGAGTGAATGTCTCAGTGGGTAACAATAATATTTCTAGCTGCAAGGGGTGTGTAATTGGCTCAATTGTGAACATGGTAGAGTTGTCACTTATTGCCGCATTTATTTGCTCCCAGCACGTTGAATATGACAGTTAGCTTCAATTCTGACACACCTTCATACCTTTAAATATATTTCATTGAATCGAAAATTCTCTAAAGAATAAAAGTTTAAATTTGACTGATCGTGCTATTTTAAAACACTTTCACTATTCGAATTATTAAATTGATTTAGATGCAACTGTTTTCATCAACTAGAACTTTATTATCTTCTAGGTACCAATTCATCATGAAGCTGCAGTGAATGACTATTCTGCATACAATTTCTCATTGACGAATACAATCTGTGCCAGTAAAATATATTAAAAATCTCTACAATTATATAATTACATTGTTGGCTTATGTAGTTCAGTGTTATCATTTGGCATTGACTTAGATTCTGATAAAATTGATAATATATTATTTTCAGTATGTTTGAGGAATTGCGAAATATTATACAATGTGCGAAATACCTGTAAAGAATTTTATTTTGACTTGTTCAAATACGTATTTTACCATTTCGCTCGAAGTAATAAACAATACATATTAGTATCCGGAATTACTTTTGTAATTCCGGATACTACCGGAATGGAAAACACTTTAAATGTTCCCTGTTGCATGTTTTGTTGTACTACACAAAACAATAAAGTATATAATCGATGAAATATTTATGAAAATAAAAATATCAGTTTAGATGTGTCAAATTGAATTTAAGAAGAATGCAAAACACAGAATGTGTTATTCCACTTCTCACAGGTAATAGATGAAGTAACATTGGTATTGTTGTAGAATAGAAGAAAAACTACAAAGGAAGTTCTTTACAGACTATTATAATATCTAAAGACTAGATTCCAAATACACAAAACGAAGCAATAACGAAATTATTTGGACATGGAAAGATTACAATGAGGTAGCAAACTATCTTATAGCACAATAAACGTTGAATTGCCAATATTATTAAAAATTTTGTTGACTAAATGGATGCACATTTGCATCAGTGCAATATAGGAAATTTTGACGAAACAGATAAATTCACTAAAGAAATTAATCTTTTTAGTGAATTTATCTTTCTTCAACCAAATTAAATTTCCCAGAAAACAAGTATTTTCAATATCTCTGAAAAGTGAAGTTAACCTGAAAATTTCACCGTGACATTCTAACCTAGGAACTGCGGGTAACAGCAATTACATGGAACGAAAATCCTAGATGTCGGTCTTTACATCTCGCGTCTTCAAGTATTTTCTTGAGATCGAATTAATAGAAATTTGCAGAACTGTTCTCCTACAGTCAGTTTTAAATGCTGAATTTTGGAGCATGCTTGTATGGATGAAAATTTTGTTTATGTAAACTTCTTATTATTGATGTTTTAGATTCTTCGAATTCTAATGCTACTTGCCTCGTAGATATTGTTGGATATGCGTAAAGATATCCCAAAATTGTGATATGAGTACTTTTAGATTCAACAACTGGTTTGTTTCTAGGTACCTACTGCAATTTTTAAGGATCCATAATTCTTGGAGGGTTCTGTAATTTTTGTATTCGGTATTGCTTTCTGTTTTTGAGAATATCGCGAAGCAACATATCACATGTTTTGAAATAACATTCTCCATAAATAATAAATAAACTTAAATAATCTTCTTATAACTGAAGCATTTCCGTATAATTATTCACAATTTTAAAATGATAGGTGACAGCTAGCATAACTCTAACACGTATTTGCTTTAAAGCCGTGACAGCCAACTTACAATATAACAGCAGCATAAAAAAAGAAAAAGTTCTTCAATTCACAAATCTAGTTTCAGAATTTGACCCACACGTCACAATTTATTGTAACCTCAAAAAGACATGAAAAAATGTGAAATTCTGAATGTTTTTAGCCAAGTTACAAAAATTATGACATTTAGGTCAGATTCGGCCTATTTTATGTTACTTGTAGTCGATTACTCTGAAAACTACACATTTTTATAACCGGTGACCTTAAACAAAGTTATCCTTATTTTTAATGTCTAATATGATAAAATTAATAAAAATGATTATTTAAATACAAATTAAGTTTTTTTATTTTTGGAATACCGTGCCTTAATCATTATCACATATTCTATAAATTTACGATATTTTTTATATAAACAAAATAATCATAACAATTATTTAAAAGCTTGGAAATGTCAAATTGGCTATAAGTGCATAAGATATTATTATACATAAAATATTTTTAAAATTATATGTAGAATCCAAAAATGTAATAATATACCAGGTGTTCTATATGTAAGATAAACTAGATGGCATCTACTTCTGCTATAGTCGGAAGCGCTAAGATCTTGAAAATATTTTAAGCGAATGGCCCGATCCTTATTACTATACTGTCAATTTTTACAATTTTTGGTTTTCGTACCATTGATGGATGGAGTTTCCTGTATATATTTTCAAAATTTTCTTCAGGAATATACGTACATTAGTAACCACTTTTATCTGAAAATTATAGTATTCAAAAGAGTGAATGCTATTCTACGCACTACAATACAGTTTAGAAGTAAAATTTTGCATGCTATTAAAATATCTGAGCAACGATATTACAATAAGTAAAATGAAAAAAATATAAGTTAAGATAATTAGAAATATATAAACAGAAAATCACATCCACATCGTAGTTAAACACGAAAACCTCTTCAAACTCGCATAAAACTGTCAAATGGCAAGTAATCCATTATCTGGCTATCCGAGTGAAACAGTACGAAAGACTGATGTGTAAAAACAATGAGTTCCTTCCATTAGAGCAAATGAACTGGAATAATGTTTGTACAGTCCGCCTACAGGCGTTTTGCATGTTATGGTATGTGTATGAGGATATGAATGGAACACTCGCAATATTACTTCTTTCAAATGAAGCAAGAGAGATTCACTTTTGCTCTTTTAAAATGCTAACGGGCCTCCAAGGTAGTCTTTAGTGAAATGGCAAAGTTGAAAGTATGCCGTACTTGAAAAAATGTTGTATAATACAGCATGCATTTCATTTAAAATCCCTTTCCATGACAGCGCTGGATGAATATTATAAGATTGATTTTGAGTAGTTAAGACGAGAATGGTTTGACAAATCAAGAAAAAGTTCCTTTCGACAAATATATAGTGGATCCAGACATATTTGTATTGTTCAGCTTTAGCTCTAGCTTTAATGTATATACAGGATGTTTAATTAAACATACAGCAACGTTCGATTGGAGATTAGTCATCCAAAAATAAAAAAATCATACGAGTATGAACTTGGATCTTGAAATACTTAGTTTTGAATATAGAGGGCGCCAAACGTTTTAAATATATCAAGCAGTTTTGGAGAAAATGAATGAATTTTCATCAACATTTATTTTATAACTCATTAACTATAAAAGATACACTTCTAAAAATTTTAAAAATTAGTACCTAATTAGTAATTTAATTCTTATTTTAAATATATCTGCAAAGGAACTTGTGATGTGAACTCAATTTGAAAATTTTAAAACAAAATTTTGCATACAGTTGACACAATTTATTTTTAAACAGTGTGTAATCCAACAAATGTTTAATGAAGAAAAACATTCAATGTTTCTTTTTCATTTAAGATATAATTCTTGATGATTTTCTCTTTATATCATTTAAAATTATGCCACCATTGTATTCACGATAATGAGTACTAATAGTTATCATGTGGAAAAATGTTCTTTACAAGCACATATGCTGCTCCTCCAAAATCATTTTTAAATATTTTTTCATTCTACTTTTAGTACTTCTGCAACACTAAAAACCGATAACTAATCTATTTTTTTTAAATGTTACAATAAACTACTGCCCAACGCCAAACCATATTAAGTTTCAAAATAATGTGTTCCAAGAAATATTTACACATTCCACTAATGCAACCTACAACACACTAATCCATATATATTACACCGTGATACGTAATTTCCTATATTAATTTCAGAAGTCTTAATGGTAAAATGTTTACTTTATATACTTTAATATGAAGCATACACATTTAATGGTAAGTAAAGGTGCCCTTTTGCGGTATTCTTTCTTTTAAGTTAGGAATTTGATTTCCATACTTATCTATTTTCATAAGTATAAGTGTGGGCCTCCGTTAAGAAGCTTTCGCTTCAATAACTAAAGACAATGGACGACATTATCACCATTAGCTTCTCTACACTCGGGTCATGAATAAAAATGTGAAAAGTTATTATACATTCTCTGGTAAGCAATGCTTCATCAACAAATAGTACAACTCATGAAAAACTTCTATCCTGCCATAATTTGCTTAAAACTAATGGACAATTATTTGAACGAAATCCCCAGACAACTCCTAAACACATCAAACTCGTCTGGATTTATTTGTTGCTCGACAGAACCTTTAACACAGAGAACGCTAATATTGCCAACTAATGCAATAATGTTTCTTTCAGGAAATTTTCTATGATAAATTAATGCTGCTTTGTTGTGCATTTTCATGTCAATTATGCCACATTTACTATTTCATAAGGCTGAATTAGGACCTAATTTAGTGCTAATTAATCGCAATTTTATTACGCGGATAGGAAATTTATTGCTCCAATCTTTCCGAGAAAACCTGGCTAATGTGGCATAAGATATACTATCTTAGCCACACCCATAACTCCGGATATAATTGCTAACTAATTTCTCTTCCACTGCACAAGAAGAAATTTTATTGCTGCAACCCTGTCCAAAAAACATGGCTAATGTGGGATAAGACTTATGCTACATTAGCTAAACCCAATATCTTCGTTTGAATAAAAGCATTTCAAACAATTCACGTGCAGAATAATTCCTACAAGTAATTTTTTTCACAACTGAAATATTCGCTATATCTTCCAAAGAAATAATAAAAGATATATTTGTTTGACACTGCCTCTATTGCGGGATAGTTCATGGAAAAAACTGTTGTAAGTATCAAGTGATCGAAAAATCAGATAAACTGTCATTGTTAATTTAACTTCACAGACGCAGAAAAGTTGTGCATCTCAGCGAATATTCAACAAATAATGAATACAGTTTTAGACAACAGTTCGATATTTGTACAGGATACCTATTTGGACACTCGTTTCACGTAAACTGGTTGTTCGAGTTGTAAAGGTTTTTTTCGTTCTGTGAAGAAGACTCTCTAAACCACCAGTAATCCTGAGAATTTTTCGAAATTGCCTTACTCCACATTGCCTCCAGTACAATGATCTGCTCAAAAATCATTCCGAAATTAGAGTTCAGAAAGTTATCTCAAGAGTTGATAGCTCATCAATATAACTCGAGAAAACTGGCTAGAGTCCGTGACATTCTAATATGTGCAAAAAATTGAAAGTCATAGAAAACAATAGAAAAGTTGTTTGGGAAGTGAACTTTGACAACAATGCTATTTTCTGAAGGGTGGTTCGTAGGTGACCAAAATCACGACAGGCGCTTAAGCGTTATAACGCGAAAACTTCTGAAAGGAAATTTATAAAGAATTTATAAAACCTACCAACTGAATTTTTGTGAAGTCGAATCGGAGTATTTCCCACAGGGAAAATCTGGAAAAACAGCAAAAATTCATAACTTAGACAATTTTGAGATTAGAGAAAAGATCGTTCACAAATTAATAACTTAGGATATGTTAATTAAACGTGGTATAGATGGATGCTAGCAAAGGGCAGTTTGATTTTTATCTGACAAAAAAACGTAAATTCTCGACTCTCCAAACCTGTTTACTTTATTCAGAAATAAGTTGCCAATAAGAGTTAGTTACAGGAGAATGTCCAAGTGAGTCAGAATGTAACAATGGTTAATTTAAAGTTTGTTTTTAGGGCAAATATGCAACACTAATTCTCGTTCTAGAATCAGATTTGTTTGCTCAACTTCAAAAAACCATAATAATGATTATTATTTTTAATAATTTTTATCCGGAGAATTTAAGATTTCTTATTTCTGGTTAAACACTTCACATTTAAAACCAAATATCATGAACTTGAGACACACAAATATATTTAACAACACTGCCCGTGACCATTCTCCTTTTACGTGGACTTGCGTCGATTTAATATAAGTTGAATAAACTAACTTATTTAGTGATGCAACAAAATAAATAGTATGGAATTGTATATTACAAGATCGACCTACGTTCGCGAAGTGGATACGTTTTTACTGAATTGTGGCTATGTAAATCCATGTTGAGAAAATACAAAAACGAAGAATACACTTCGAGATTTACACTTTATTTTGATAGAACGACACGTGTTTCGGCATACAATGCCTTTGTCAAGTTTCACAAAATACTAAAACTATTTTTCTAACTACACCACTATATATATATATATATATATATATATATATATATATATATATTCATTGTAGGTACTTAAAACTACTAAACAAATTAATCTCTGTATAATTAGTATATAGTAAAGTGTAAATCTCGAAGAGTATTTTTGGTTTTTATGTTTTCTGAATAAGTTTTTGTTTGTTTATATTGCTATAGTGTCATCGTTAATACACTTCCAGTTTATGTAGCCATTTTTCAATTCTCCCATATCAGCTCTTCAGTATCACCTACTCCCCGAAGAGTATATTTGAATTTTTCAAATCAACGATGATGGATTTTCAGGGTCCCTAGCTCGAGGACTATTATAATTTCATTTTAATACTAATGGAAATATCAAATTGGCAATAAACTTTACTTCCATTTCCTTGGTCGCCTCACAAGATCTCTCATATTTTCCAAACTTTATAAGGAAATCGAAGATAGATAATCTGGACTTTATCATCTCTACTTTTAAAATTTGTTCGTTAAAATATAATCCATCATAATTAAAACCCTGAGTATTGAAAAAGAAACTACCGCAAATTGTTGGTTTCTCACGATTTTCCCATTAGAGCTGTACCAAAAGTAATTTTGTAGGTCAATTATTTACAAGTTTCCTTTGGGCAGTATTATGATGAAGTCAATAGTTTTCCCGTTATAAGGGAAGACCCAAAAAATACCCCTTTTTATTCTCTTCAAAAGGAATAAAGCAACTTTCGTGATGGATTTTGGTTTGTTGTTACCTAGGAACCACTTTTCAAAATATGTCATAGGTGGGTTTGCTGTTAAATTTCATTTCCCAAATGTACGGACAATGCTTTTTTAAATTTCATATGGACAAAGTTATTCTTTACAATACCCAACACTTGAATAGATATATTAAGAATTCAGTACAATCTACGAAATACACCATCATTTTTCAAAAGGTATCTAATTATATGAAATGTCAGTTTATATTTTAACTGAGAACACAATTTTACAATAAATATGAAGGAAACCGTATCTCCACCACTGACGACTTAACGTCTCATTTAGCATTGAGTTTTTTTGTTATGGTTAAAATATACGGATCATTTCGAAACTTAAGTTGACGGAGGGATCAGACGGTCGGTCATTTGAAAAAAAGGTTACAAGTCCGCCCCAGTAGTGTAATAAGATACGTTCTAAGCTAAACATAATAAGCTTTCAGACATATTTTGAAGGAATGCAATGATGTAATTATTTAGGCAGGATGTTATTTAGTTCTGCCAATTTTTAAATAACCCAAACTCAGGGAGGTAAATGCTCTTAAGATATAGGAAAATTATAACTATAATAACAAACAAAAGCAATAGTTGTTCGGGCCAGATCACTGTATTAAAATTAGACTTTAAGGAATATATTTCCTACTACTAAGATTTTTTGTTTTAGGAATATGCTTTATAAATAATTTCCTAAAGTAGCTCCTTCAAGATTCTAATAATAGTTTCAGACAAGCAGGGAAAGAATGCATTTTCTTATATTTACCCTAATATCTTTTATAGGAAGCATTTTAAATTTATAACTAAAAAATATACACTTTTATTTTCCATACATAGACTTTTTATTTTATGTGCTTCATGATTGTCTTGATTTTTATAAAAATATGTAATTAGTTTTCTAATTTGGCTCCCAAAATTAACATTAGCCTTTTATAATCTACTGTCTGAATTTTAGGCTCTGTAGATTGAAAGATAAAAGGGAAAATAGGTCAAGTTTTAAATAATAAATTATTAAATCTGTTAGACAAATTATGCAAAAATACAAATAAAATATATTTTTCAAAATTTTAGATAGTTTAGTTTCTATAGTGGGAATTAAGTCGAGTTTAATATTTTTATTAATATCTTTTAAAAATATGATATATTTGTAATTCACTTAATGAGCCTTTTATTTGAGATATTACATGGGTTTGAAAATTGAATTTTTATTTTCCATTTAATTCTATAATTTGTCACCTAAATTAATATTGACATTTTCTACTAATTTTTCTTATAAATTTCAACTGAGCCCCAGAACCCTTAATTATTTTCTAAATTTTAGGTAGTATGGTTTCGAAAATAAAACGGGAAATCAGAATTATTTATATCTTTTTGTTAACATCTTGTAAACAATTAATTTTAAAAATTTAATATGAAAAATATATATTTGTATTCCTCATAATGAGCCCGTTCATTCCATGTATTGCATGATGCGTTAAAAAATCAAATTTTTTTCATTTACGAAATCTACTCCTGATCGGGTCACCAAACTATACATTGATACCTTTTCACAGCAGTAGTTTATGAGAAAATTGCTGTGATCTGGGAGAGGGAGAAATCCGGAGTGATATTATAAGGGTATCCGTATATTGTACATAAGGAACCATAAAAATCCTTTTATATATTTAAACATTCTTTTTATTATACTGGGTTTCGTCATTAGACCTAAAATACAAGGAACTATAAGCGGAAATGTAATATTTGGAATCAATGCTCATTTTAAATGTTATACTTCAAATGTTAGTTTAGTAGGTCAAAATTCATTCGTTTGGCGTTATCTTTCGAGTGGTAGAGAGGTCGAATGGTTTCGAGAATCGGTCCCCAGGGACACTTCATTATAAATTTTGTGGCCACGCAAGGACAAATAATCTAAAATTGCTGGGAATAAATCTAATTTATTATTTCCAACAAAAAAATTAACAAGATCATACATTGTAGTAAAAAAATTGTAAACTAAATATGAATATTTTTAAAACAATCAAAACACATGAAAGGTTGACCAGGACATGCAGGACAATAGGTCATCACCTTTTTTACTGACTTTCTGACTGCAGATCTATCATCTGAATTTCTTAAATTCTTGTTAGTAAGACTTGCAAATTCGACGAAGTTTTTTACAATGTTCATCTCTTTTTGTAGATATTGACCACTCTTGTTTATAGGTGGTGGTGTTAGGTGTAATATATATTGAACCAGTTGTTCTCTGAAGATCAGTATAGTCATTTAATTTTTTGTAACCATTTTCATTATCTAGTAGGCATCAACAACTGTAATGCCTACAAGATACTCCAAACCTAGCTTTCTATACCAGTTAACACATTTCCTAAAAGTTGTAGCATAGGATGACATCTGTTCAGATAAGTCAATACCAGCTTTTCCTTTGTTGTAAGCTACAACTTTTTTTGGTTTCCCCTTAGGCTCGTTAGTCTTGTGCTTACTTGTTGAACATTTCGATGGTTTATTGGTTTCTATATTCATTTGAGGAGAATGTTTGGTGGACTGTAACTTGACATCACGTGTTCCACGAGTTACACATTTATGACTGACATGGCATCTTCTGAACTAAATTACTCTGAGAGGCCATGTGAGTTATAATTGACTGACGAATTTACGACCTAAAAAACTCGTTATTTTCACTAAAACTATATATGTCATATAAAAGTGGCATTTTCGAGTCAACACTTTTCACAGAGTTTAATTTTCTTGGGATGGCCTCCTACGATTTTTTTTAACGCAGGCGTGTTGCGGGCAATTTGTTAAGTGGAATTCAGTAATTCATTATGAGTTTTAACTTCCATCAAGTAACGGCTAACTCCATTCTATTCGTTTATGAAACGTGACAACAAAATGGGCAATATTATCATATAATATTATAGCATCAGCGTTAATTCATTTATAGTGAATCTCAATCAAGTAAGTATAATTATCTTCAGTGTGAAAGAATATTGTACCTCAAACGCCTACTCAAACTTTCAGATTTCATATTTCAGGTTGTTTGAAATACTAACTCAAATAAACACAGGGTACCAATAGTTTTGAAGATAAGTTAAGGTATTAGTTAAAAGAAGAACAGTTAATAAAACATTAAAAAAAATATATAACCGACTTCTACCTATAACTAAAAAGCTAAAAATAATTATAACAAAATACAACTCTAGCAAATAAATAACACACTCAATGTTGTTAGGTACCTACCCAGGAAGTAAAAAATGTAAACATTAAAAGGTGCTCATTCTGTACAAATTAATTACCTACCGATCTAGTATATTTTGAAGCCGGTGCCAAGCAAATCTAAAATCCTTCATTGCGTACTTATCTACTAATTCATCAAACTTGATTGTTGCTTGGCACCGACTTCAAAAATATACTAGATTGGTAGGTAATTAATTTGTACAGCATGAGCCCCTTTTAATGTTTACATTTTTTACTTCCTGGGTAGGTACCTAACAGCATTGAATGTGTTATTTATTTGCTAGAGTTGTATTTTCTTATAATTATTTTTAGCTTTTTAGTTATAGGTAGAAGTCGGTTATATTTTTTTAAAAAATGTTTTATTTTCAACTTTTTAGTTTTTTATGAACTCAGGTAGTTTTCATTCTTTATTTTTTATTTTGTATGTATAACCTTAATAGACAGAACGAGGTAACATTGAAAGCCTCAAGATTACACAATGATACTTTCTCATTTAAATTGACAGGTAAATCTTTACGAACAAAATGTACTAGTACGCGTTGACTTAATAAGCCCAAAATGTATTTATGCTTTACGGACTACGCCATGTAACTTTTATTCAACTTTTTTGACAACCCTGTATAACTATAGACAATTCCACTCCAACCTATGTACCAACCATCCTGTACATACGACTGCCCACGGACAAGCATAAATTTGTTAGCTGCCTTCTGTAAAGTATAGGACGGAGTAGAATCCATCGCATATTTACGGAGTCAAATCCGTCCTATATTTCAACCATAGTATATAACTCCTTGTGGGCTACCCCATAAATTATTTCATTTTTAACATTCTACATTATCGCCCTGTGTAACATTAATTCCTCTCCACACTTTATGCAACTTCTTATGGGCTATAACAGAAATATTTTTTTAATCACACTGTATAAATATAATTCAACTCCAGCATATATTTCAACCATCCTGTATATGATTTGCTTATGTCCACATCATATAACAGTTTTTTAATCACCCTATATAGTTTTAATTTCACATTTTTTCCAACATTTTTATGCCACCAAACGTCCAGTCCACCCTATATTCCAACCATCCTGTACATACGGCTGCCTACGGACCACTATCATTCTAGTCCGTCCTATATTTCAATCGTCATATAAATGCAACTCCTTCTACCACTTTACTTTGTGATTTTGTTTGCTATAACTAAACACCCTGTCTATAAACCCACCAAATAGCAGTTTAAAGTTTGACATGTGTTGACACTGAATTTTCTATTAGGCCGGGAGAATGTGACAACCAAATGCAACGTCTTCCCAAAATGGAAAAATTTGCATTTAAATAGGTATTTGCCTGGTATACAAACAAAACGAGCTTGGTACTCATTGATTTAAGGAGCCGAAAATACTATGCTATACTACCTATATGCTTGAGATGTTCATAGAATATTTTCAAATTCGCAATTAAAACTTCCAGTGCCTAAAATTACCGCACTATTACGTTGGAATTAAAATATTTATGAGGAAATGTCCGTTATGTCATTTCGATGAAATTTTTGATAAGAATTTTGGAATTTTCGGCGATTTTCTGCAAAACTGCAAGTTGCACGTCGCAGAAAAGTATATGAGATCACCTAAGGATCTTCCTTAATAGATTAAACGTTAAAAAACTATACACATCCATAAGGAGTTATCGAAAAATCGACTAAAATATTAGGGATATTGGTCGATTTCCATGCACGCATGTGTTCCTTCATAAATTTTATCACTTTATCACTTTTCAAACTTTGAAGTTTCACCAATCCGGATATATACTCTATTAAACAAGACCATATTCATTCAAAACGGTGCACCACAGGAGAAGAAATCAGGTAACATACATACAAAAAAAAAACAAAAAATACGCGACGAATTGATAACCTCCTCCTTTTTGGAAGTCGGTTAAAAATAAGTTTATTGGAATAGAAAACATGTCAATTTCATCATTAGACCCTTTTCAGCGATAATAGAGTTTCCTGTTTTTTGCCAAATTCATTCCATAGTTAATTTATGTAGGCATTACTAAACCCTAACACCTCATATAATTTATTAAATCAATGTGCATATGAGTCTTAAGTTTTCAAATAGAAGTAGAAGGTTGCAAGTTATTTTAGTCAGAATCCAGAGTATACTTTCCTGGAGATCTTCGATGCGCTGAATTCAAATCTGAGCAGAATTGCATTGACACGTCAGGATTTTGAGCTATCTTAACCCTAAAAGTTTTTGAGATTCTGTACAGACTACAGATTTTTCTCACAAACAAATACACACCGCATCTTAAAGTATGTCTTTCTCTTTCGAATGGCGTTGAGTTGCTTAAATATATTTTTTGTTTTGCTAAGACTTTAAATTTATAAATTTTCTGCAGCTGGAAAATCATTGCGATCTACGTTATTATCACAAATAATAAAAAAAACAAATAAACATGGTGCCAGCACCGACACGTCCACGTTTCGTGACCCTGGATTCGCTGAGACCGGTAAAAAGCTATACGAAAATTATCAATTTATAAACTTAAAATCGCTCTATCTTCGTCAAAAAAATATTTCAGCAAATTCAACGCCATTCGCAAGTGAAAGACTTATTTATACGTTAAGATGCTTTAACATGGAATGCAGCGCATGAAAAACCTTCACGAAACTATAGTCTGGTTTCTGGACAAAAATCTTGTAAGTGTGTGTTTTTTTACATGACAACCTGTGACTCAAACTTCAGAAATGAACACTAGATTTGGAAGAAATCGGTTTCAGTTTAGCAACCAAGAAGGCAAAACAAAATCCAGCTGCAGACGTCCTTTTAATAGTAATACTTGACGACAGTGTGTGTAGTAATGCAATTAGTGATAAAAATCTGTCAGTAATAGCAAATGATAGAGATTAAGATATACATCAGAAAATTCTAGACTTATCTTAGGAAATATGTAAAAAGGTGAG
Organism: Octodonta nipae; assembly: GCA_034190945.1. Taxonomy (NCBI): domain Eukaryota; kingdom Metazoa; phylum Arthropoda; class Insecta; order Coleoptera; family Chrysomelidae; genus Octodonta; species Octodonta nipae. The sequence continues at coordinate 71,870,856 of CM067216.1, read as the reverse complement.
TGAAAACCAGTACTACATTGTTAATTTCACCCCGGTATCAATCCAAATGAATTAAAACAAAATGGCCAACTTTCTACGCAGTACTCATCCCGTTGAAACCAAATATAAGAAAACAAACAAGTTAAATTCTTACAAAAGACACGTAAAATTATCTTTAAATTTATTATATTGTCTAGATTTTTTACTTAACAAGACCAGGCTGTATTTTGGTTTAAATTGTTAAACTGAGAATTCTCAAATTTTATTCTACTGTTGCGAATTTACCTAAGCCGGCCCTGTTTAATTCCAGTACGACATCGATCCCTTTTAGGACAAAAAATTGATCTCGAAATGGCTCGGCAGCTGTAGAATTGATAAAGGATTATACGAGAGTTTTCGGTGCTGTTTTTAAAAGGAGCGACCCATAATCGGGGCAGTTAATTAGTGCAGCGAAGAGCCTATATGTAGAATTATTATTGTGAGATTCGAATCAGCTGTTGTATATATTTGATGAAACAAAAGTTCTAGAAAGTGGTAGTGAATATTAGTTTTTAAATCCCGGTTGAACTCACGGAGTATATAACAATTTGGTGATCAGAAGTGCAGGATTAAGTGATGTTAAAATCGTAATTTGATTTAGGGAAACCCGTAACATGGAGAAACTGGACGAAACTACCAAAAAATAGTCAAGCAGGTTACGAAAAATAGCCCAGATTCTTGAAAAACGTGACAAGAAGTAGAAACAACATCAAGAAGAAATCCAGCTAAGGTTAGTGAAATCTTTTGATGAAAAAACAACAAATTTGTTTCCACGATGGAAGAAAAACAACAAAATTTATTGGAAAGTTTGTTCTCGAAATTTTAGTTAACAAGAGAAAATGAATTTAAATTATTTGAAGAAAAACAAGAACAAATTGAATTAAAAAGATACGAAACTGAAGAAAAAAGTCAACTACAATTTGAGCAATTAATGCTAATAGTATCACAAGTTAATCAAACAGTTAATGAAAGAATGCAAATAGTTGAGTCAGACATAAAAGAGATAAATGATGACATTAAGCCCATAAAAAATACCGTGGATACTCTTGAAACCAAAGTAGATGACCTCGATTCCATCCAAAGTAAAGTAAAATTTGAAATTAGTGCCATTAAAAACACAGTTCAAAGCGAAGTAAGTGAAGTACAAGATAAAATCAGTGCCACCCAAAACAAGGTAGAAATCGAAATTAAACAATTACAACAAGATTTGCAAAGAGGGAAATACCAGCACACTGTGAGTACCAAAGGTTCTTTTAGTAAACCACCCACATTTGATGGCAGTTCATCTTGGCCCATGTAAAAACGGCAATTTGAGGCGGTGGCTACAGCTAATGGATGGGATAATCAAGAAAAATCTACTTCTCTGGTAATTTTGTTAAGAGGTCCGGCCCTAGAACTCCTCCAAAGCATTCCAGTCGATGAACAAGGAAATTTCGACAAGATCAGCGCCATCCTGGACAAACGATACGACAATCAATCCCTGAGCCAAGTATACCAGGTGCAATTAAGTGGGAAGACGCAAAAATCCGGCGAAAGCTTTCAAGAATTCGAAGGAGAGATCAGACGGTTAGTACCCTTGTTCTATCCAGACTTGCCCGAGGAAACGAAAGACCAATTGGCCGCACAGAGTTTCATAAACGGTATCAGGGATGTGGAAGTACAAAGAAATCTAAGACTTAGTGGCATCAAGAAAAGTAATGAAGCTTTACTTCGGGCCTTGGAAGTACAGGCAGTCATGCACATGTCCAAACCAAGAGTGCAAGCAGTTTCCTTCAGCCAGGACGAACCAGAACCATCTCTCCAGACAGTGTTGTCCGGAATCCATAAACTATTGAACGGTCACAAAGAACTGGCACCAGAGGGGCATGTTACCGCTGTAGACGGACAGGACACTTCCAACGTGACAGCCGAGTAAGGCTAGCGGAACGATTACCAACCAGGGGTAGTCAACAAACCGACCTTAGCAACCAGGGAAACTCCAATCAGTCAGCATAAGGGGGCGAATGCTGACTAACCCTCCACCAGCCCCCAGGACAGTATCCATCCGGGGATTTTGCCGAGATAGCAGCAGCCTAGTCATCAGGGGCACCATCAATGGCCGAGCAATTACCATCACCATCGACACCGGCGCCGCTGTGTCCATTGCCAAGTCCAGGGTTTTGAGAGCATCAGAAATTAGGCCAGCTAACAACAACATTCAGCTCAGAACAGTCACCGGCGAGTCCATGTCAATACAGGGTGCGGCAGATGTCGTACTACAGATAAGGGACAACATGATCCGGCATAGGGTCCTGAGGACGATTTTATACTGGGTATGGACCTAATTAGCCAGCATGTATTATTATGTTCGAACCGAGATATGATGTCCTTCTGTTCCTAAATGAGGAATTTGTATTGACACGGCCCGTCAACAGCTCATCGACCTCCATAAAAGTTGTAGCAAGATCCTCAGCCAGAATTTCCGGTCGAACGGAACAGATTATTCATCGGCAGCTAGACAGCAATACGGAGCTGCGTTGGAATGGTGGAGCCCATACACTCAGCTCATGACTACTTAGTTGGACGGCCTATAGTTAAAACCGCACGAGATATACTAATTAGAATCATGAATTTGTCCAACCACGACATCAGAATTGTCAATGGTCAAGTGATAGCTTGTTTCGAGCCAGTAGAGACCATCATCAATTGCGAAGAAGAGTACCAGACGTCGGTGAAGGAGACAAGGCCCAGTAAAGAGTTCCTACAACAGTTTGCTGACCATTTGATACACCTTATACCAGGGGAACAGAAGAAAGCCAAGCAATTTATCACAAAACACTGGCAAATTTTTAACAGTCAAGATGGGACCACCGGTCGCACTAACATCGTTCAGCACCGAATAGATACCGGAAAGGCTCAACCCATCAGAATACCGCCTAGACTACTACCATTGGGGCAACAACAGGCAGTAGAGGAAAACATCGAGTCCATGTTACAAAATGGAGTTATTGAGTCATCCATCAGCCCATGGTCCGCTCCTGTCGTGCTAGTTAAAAAGAAGGATGGAATCACCCGATTTTGCGTGTATTACAGGAAGCTGAATGACGTCACCAAGAAAGGCAGCTATCCACTACCCCGAATTGATGACACTCTGACCACACTAGCAGGCTCCCGTTGGTTCTCCACACTAGACCTAAAGAGTGGATATTGGCAGGTTGGTCTACACGAAAACGACAGAGAGAAGACAGCGTTCTCCACTAGTAAAGGGCTGTTTCAGTTCACAGTCATGCCCTTTGGGTAATGTAATGCTGCCGCTACATTTGAGAGACTAATGGAGTATGTACTGAGCGGGTTAACATGGAGGACGTGCTTAGTATACCTCGACGATATTCTGGTCATGGGTCAGACATTTGACAACCATCTGAAGAGCCTGGGCGAAGTATTCTCCAGAATTAATAACGCCAACTTGAGACTCAACCCGAAGAAATGTTCCTTGTTCCAAAAAGAAGTAGATTTTTTAGGCCATGTCGTTTCCGAGTCAAGAATCCGCACCAACGAGGACAAGATAGAAGCCATCCGTAACTGGCCAGTCCAAAGAGACAAGCATTAACTCCGAAGCTTCTTGGGCCTCTGTTCCCACTGCAGGCGATTTGTTGAGGGATTTGCCACTATTGCCGCACCTCTACATCGGCAGACCACTGAGAAAGAGACCTTCCGTTGGAATTAGGATTGCGAAACATCATTCAGACGACTGAAGGCAGCACTATGTTCCAGCCCAATTCTAGCCTTTCCTACACAGTTCATTTTAGACACCAACGCTAGCAACAAAGGTTTGGGGGCCGTCCTATCCCAGGTGCAAGATGGTGAAGAGATGGTGATCGAGTACTACAGCCGTGGATTCTTGAAATCGGAAAGAAATTATTGCGTGACCAGAAAAGAACTTCTTGCAATAATAAGGGCGGTAGACCATTTCCACAAATACATCTATGGTCGTCATTTCTTAAACCGAACAGATCATGCCGCCCTCAAATGGCTGCTGGACATGAAGACACCGGAAGGACAACTGGCCAGGTGGATGGAGAAATTACAGCAATACGATTTCAAGGTGGAACACCGTGCCGATGCCCTATCCAAAATACCCTGTAGAGCAGAATGCGGAGATTGTCTGAAGACAGAACAGCTAGAGGGTATCTCCATCAGACAGATCCGAGTGGAGGAAAATGAAGACTGGATAACGGAACAGTGCATCCAGGACCAAATGGCTGATCCAGACATCGAACCAATCTTATCACTCAAAACGAGAGGGGCACCCAGGCCACGATGGGGACGACAGCTAGATACTCGGGCGTGCTGAAATCTCTCTAAGAACTCTCTAGTAGAACAGCTATTCAGCAGGTTTGGCGTCCCGATGGAAATACATTCAGACCAGGGGCGTAACATTGCACCCACAGTCAGACGGAATGGTGGAAAGATTCAACAGGACCTTGGAACAACACCTATCCAAGGTCGTCAACAATATCCAGCGTGATTGGGATGAGCATATTCCGCTATTCCTGTTGGCATATCGCTCTGCTGTACATAATAGTACAGGCCTGACCCCAGCCAAGGTCTTATTCGGAAAGGAGCTGCGATTACCATGCGACTTGGCATTTGGCTCCCCCCGAAGAACCTCCCCAAGACATCGACGATTATGCCGACCAGCTCCGACATAACGTGCTGGCAATACATGAATTAGCCCGAACGCAGATGTTGGCCACAAGTGACCGGATGAAGACGCGGTACGACCTCAAGGCCAATTCAGTCGGGTTCCAAGAGAAGGACCAAGTCTGGCTGTACAACCCCCAACGGAGCAAGGGTAAATCTCTAAAGCTTACACCCGCCTGGGATGGTCCATAAGAGGTGGTCAAGAGGCTTAATGACGTCGTCTACCGGATCCGTCGAAACCCCAAGGCTAAGTTGAAGGTGGTCCATTTAGATCGACACGCTCCCTACCATGGAGAGGATGTTTCTAACCGGGACGATCAGAATTAAAGGGGGGGGGCAGTGTTGCGAAATTTACCTAAGCCGGCCCTGTTTCATTCCAGTACGATATCGATCGCTTTTAGGACAAAAAATTGATCTCGAAATGGCTCGGCAGTTGTAGAATTGTAGAAGGATTGTACGAGAGTTTTCGATGCTGGTTTTAAAAGGAGCGACCCATAATCGCCGCAGTTAGTTAGTGAAGCGAAGAGCTTATATGTAAAATTATTATTGTGAGATTCGAATCAGCTGTTGTATATATTTGATGTAAATAAAGGTTATAGAAAGTGGTAGTGAATATTAGTTTTTAAATCCAGGTTGAACCCACGGAGTATATAACAATATTGTTTCATAAATATATGGAGTTCAGACTATTTAAATTTTTTACATATGTTTTATTTGTTTTGAAATAGTGTAAGTATAAAAGTGTATAATTACTAGTTTACTAATTTATTATGAATTTGAATTTTTACAAATTCGATTTACTGAAACAAATGGATAATAGTTGTAATTCAATGTAAATATGAAAAGGACTAACACAGTTTGGCTTTGAATGTTCAGCCTTAAGACTAGAAACGGTGTCGATTAGATAATGAATAATGGAGTTCACAACATCAAAACTTCAGCACAATAAAAACGGCAAATGAATTGGGATAAATATTCAATTTCTGGAGAATGCTTTTTGCCCTACAAATATTTAACCTAGTTTTGTACAGCAACATTTTATAACCTGTATTTTTTCATCATTTATGATTTAAGTTTAATAAAATTATACTTGTTTATGATATCGTCATTGAAGCAAATTTATCAGACCACAACTGAAAAATAAAATTTTAGTATTTGTAAATACTTTTTTCTGTATTAAAAAATTAAGCACCCATATTATTGTATATTTTACGAATTGATATTGTAATAGTTTCAACTGCCAATTAAGTGAAATGAAATCTTCCTATTTGTGGAACGGTATTGTAATAAAATATTGCATGATTGAAAATCATGGTTTGAGGGCAATATAAGATACAGAGTCTAAATGAATGTGTCAGAATAAAAATGAATATTTGGAACAACTACGTTTATCTGAGTTAGTTAGTTAGTTCATCTAGCTAATATTTGTATGATCAATTAAAAGACGTACAGCACAAAACAAGGTGGCAAAACACTAAAGTTTTTTGGATCGAGTTTCAGCTTTCAAAGGATCTTCTGTTTTTCAGCAGAAACGTGTCTAGAGCAATATAGATCTGGAATAGTCATACTTTACAGATGCAATTCAACTAAAATATAAGTTGAGGATTCACTTCATAAGCCACAGCATTTTTTTCTTTAAGCCTGCGGCACGCTGCCGCTGCTACTCACACTGCCGGCAGCGTGTCTAGAATTTCTGTCGTTGTCATCGAGAGCAATAAAATGTTCATATACTGCTTCCTTATTCACTTCGCGTTAGATTTTGGTAATGGAAGACATCACATCGTTATGGCTCGCACTGCCAATCCTTTGATTTCTGCACAAAGCCACCCATTAGCGGCTGACCATACGCACTATTAATTCAACATACAGTGTGCACGTAAAGTATGCAAGATACAAAATAAGAGATAAACAATTAAAAAATACCCTCGGACATGTCAACCTTAATTTAATAATGCGTAAATTTGGACATAAACAGATTTTTCATGACGTCATTAATGGGGTCTGAATGACGTCATACACAATTTTTTTAAATAGCAACTCCAGTATTTGATATATCGATTTGAAAGACAAACAAGTTTTTCTAGAAAAAAACTCTTTTATTCAGTTAAACCAAAAAAATGAACTGAAAGGTAAAAATGTAACAAAAGAATAAGAAATAATCAAAGAAGTGTTCAAATTAGTCACCATTTACTAGCTGACAATGAGCACTGCGATTTTCAAATTCATTTTTAACGTTGTTTAACACTTGAGGAGGGATTAGTATGATTTCTTCCACTATTTTTATTATTAAATCTTCAGTACTATTTGGTCGGTTGATGTAAACTTTTGATTTCAGATAGCCCCACAAAAAGAAATCGAGCGGAATTAGCTCGGGAGATCGAGTAGGCCATTCGATCCGCCCTTACCTACCAATTCATTTGTTTAGAAAAATGGTATCTAATTAATTCCAATTCGACTCCATCAACTATCGAATTTGACATTTATTATGATATAGCCGCAAAATAAACTTGTTTATTCATTGTTCGGAAAGAAATCGAAGTAAGAACGAGCAAAACATTGATCTTTAACAAAACATGAGAGACAAAACAACACTACTATAGTGTTAACTAACGAATTTGAAATTCGTATGGCTCATTGTCAGCTAGTAAATGGTGGACAATTTGAACACTTGCTTTGATTTTTTCTTATTCTGTTGTTACATTTATACATTTTCAGTTGATTTTTTTGGTTTAAGTGAATAAAAGAGATTTTTTTCTAGAAAAACTTGTTGTGTAACCGCTTTGAAACTTAAACCATGGGCGGATCCAAGGGGGGGGGGGCGATGGGGGCAATCGCCCCCACCGAGAGCCTCAAAGTTAGTAAATTTAATATTAAAACCAGGTAATCTTAACTCCAAGAGCCTAGAAGAAGGTCACTTCTATGGGTTTAAACCACATAACGACTATTTTTAATGTAATAGTCCAAGAAATAGGGGTTAAAAACTATATTTTGGTAAATTTAGTAGAGGATCGCCCCCCCTGAAGCATGAAATCGCCACCCCGGAAGCACGTGTCTGGATCCGCCCCTGACTTAAACGTGTTGTATGTAGAATAACTAGATCTTTCAAATCGATATATCAACTATTGGAGATGCCAGTAAAAAAATTGTGTATGACATCATACAAACCCCATTAATGATATCATAAGAAATATATTTATGTACAAATTATTAAATTAAGGTTGATGTGTCTCAGGTTTTTTTTCTTCTTTTATCAGGATAGATTTTATTTAGCATGTTCACTACTTTACGTGCACACTGTATTGATTTATATGTTATTTGAACTTCCAAAAAAACAAATTTGTTAAAGTAAATTTCCAAACTTTTTTATTTACAAATTGTTTTAAACAACTATTAGTTATTGATACTTATGGCAAATTTTTGAATAATAAATTCTAAGAAAATTATGTGGCAATCCTTTTATAATATAACATTATATCCCTATGTTTCAAAAATGTACTGGTTGTTGTTGTTCTTTTGGCTTTTCCAATCCGGTATTCTTTATTGATACTTGATTATTGCAAATGTTACTTCCAAATGTAGTATTGTGGCTTTGAAACTTGTTAATTTTTGACAATCAGTTGATTCCAAATTATAAATTTTTATGGATTCTTCAAATATACCATATAATGTTTTCATGGCTGTCTAAACTTGTTCTATTTACTCTTTTCTGTTTCCTTTATACAATTTCCTATAAATGTTTATTGTATTACAACGTTTAACAACATCTAACTTTTATTATAATGTGTTGTCAAATTTGCTGTTATTAATTTTTGAATTTTTGCCGTTACTATAGATACTTCATTAAAATTTTATATCGGAGAGACGTTGATCTGCACACCATCATCAACAAAATGTAAAAGAGAGCTGTCAGTGTCAACTCTTTCTATTTATAATACTATAAATTGCCACTAGCAATTGACATTTCCGTTGATAAAGTTATAATAAAAATCCCAATTTAATTTTGACATTTTTATTACATTTTTATATTTGCCTAAATTTTCCAACTATGTTTTTTTATCTCTGATTTGACTTTTGCCACCTGTTAAACTACCACTTGTTACTGGTGCTTTAAAACAAGTATTTATTTTAAAATTCCTTTTATCTTTCTCGTTGGTGCTTATTCTCCCTGCAGACTTATGATCTAAGCGTTCCTTCCTTTCTTCTTAATGTTTTCAATAGTTTTGAAATTTTGACATATACAAAATCTGTTTTTGCAATTTACTGAATAATTTAAAGTGAAAATGATCTAAATTTGTGTAACTTTGTGTCCTTGATGCCTAAAATTGTATGTGTTTCCCTATATCTAACGTTGCTTATAAACTGAATCTACTTTTATGGATATATGATTTTTTTATATGGTCCTAGCAAATCACTTTTTTCATGTGAGTTTTAATATTTTATAAAATATTTTTTCTGAGTTCTTTGGGAATAACACTACATTTATTTCCAAAGAACGTAGAAAAAATAATAACCTCAATTATTCATTCTCTACTTTAAATCTATTCACAACCAATTAAATGTACATATAATATACAAAAATATCCCCATAATTATTTTATATATCTCATTTGATTCAACTTTATAATATTTTATTTAGTGGTATTTATTCTATTACAATATATTTTATTTTCATCTAAATGAAAATGTAAATATTGCACCACCAAATATTTTTTAGTACGCCTATGTTTGTCTTGCCTTTCCTGTCAAGATTCGGTCGAGTTCACCAAAATCCATAAACCATTTGTCAAGATGTCAGAACGTATATTTTAAACATATTTCTCTTTTACAGAACTTATTATATTCTTTACTGTAGCGTATGGTTCTAATTGAAGGTATATGTTAAGAAATCCGTAGGAACTACAAATATTTTTGTTAGAAAAAAATGAATTGCATGTCTCTAAGTGCACTACTGACATGTTTACTTTTTATGTTTGAATTACTTTAAATTACTGTCTATTAGAATATTATGAACGCCAATAACAGAAATTATTATGTCACCAGTTGTTTTTGGGAAATTCTGAAAATCAAATTCGACCCTCACCATTGGGATCTAGGAATTTACATTAGATACGAAGAAGTTTTTAATATTGCCTATTTTGTTCTTGAAGAATTGCCGTGTTTTTTAATTAAAATTTTGCGAATACTTCCACAGATATCCGAAACAAATAGAAAATTGGAGATTTCTTTTTTATTATATTTTTTGTAGCCTTAGTTCACTAGCAAATGAATACGGTTATTTTAACTCCAAATATGTTCATTATTTCACACTTTGAAAAATACTTTCGTCAGTTCCAAAAAATCTCGGGTAAATCCCTGTCTGACAACCAATTGCAAAACTTACCGTGGATATAGTTTGTATGTTAGTACCATTTTATACGATTTTCTTTAAATTCCCCCTAGACGTTAGTCTGTGACACATCCATATTTCACGAAACTTGATAAGTTGATTCTGAATGGTTCGTATTTATCAAAAAACTTTAACAAGAAAATGTAACTATTTTTATAAATTTAAAATGCATGAAATTTAGTTTCAGCTCTGCCAATAAATTATTTCTACTACCTTCTTCCGTTCTGCTTCCCTAGTTTATCTTGGTTTTCGAGAAACATCAAACTCAGCCAAATGTAACCGCAACATCAAGAACAAGAATTTCGACCTCAGAATATCGTAGGAAGTGGCATTAGCCAGAACTCATGTGAAATAGATCCATTACTTCTTACCAACCTGCATGGAGAAACAGTGGTAAGATTTGCATGGAGTAAACCAAATCAATATTCATGACCACTTCCATTGATCTTCATAGACATCGAAAAAACGTTTGACACCATATATTAGACAACAGTAAAGGTGGAAACACATTATCGTCACGTCCCGTGAGAACACATGCTCTTACGCCATGTCACGACACACTCGAAATATCTGCAATACAATTCACGCATGCTTTTAAATCAGCTAGAAGTACACTATGGTCACGTCACGTCACCTCATGTAGCTCAAGCCAAGTTGTAAATGACAACGTGAGTTCGTTTCTGCAAATTTACATTTTCGGCACGAGTGACAGAGAATCTAGTGTTTTTTGTGTTTATGTGTGAGACCGAGATATTTGTAAACAATTTATTTGATTTAATTATACTAAAAGGTAAATACCTTTTTATTAATGATTTCCTTTATAATATTTACACATTTAATACATAAATATTAAAGTATACATTACTATTACAGCTATTAATAACACAATTAAGTGATAATGGCTGTAAACAAAGTTAAAAACAGATTTAGTAACGTAGGTCATTGTGTTGTAATGTCACAAGTCTCATAGTAAAACGGCTATACCTTTACTTTCTGGTATCTCGGAAGCCTACAAATAGTTCGAGTGTATACAACACTTTGTATTTTGTGATTTAATAATAACTTTATATTTTATATAGGGACCAGTACTATGTAGTTCAATTTATAGAAAATCAAGAAAATAATCTTTTATCTATTTCTCTTGAGAAGTTTTTTTGAATTTTGAACTTAAGTGACAACATAAAAATGTAATTTTAAAATAAATTAATACATTAGTGAAATTATTATTATAATTTTGGGATAGCAGGATTAATCAATATCAGGTGTAAAATAAGAACAATAATAAGTTGAAACACGAAGAAAAATTAAATTTTATATATTTTTAATGTCTTCGAATTGTGAGGAACTCTACGAGCTACAATCTTCACGTTCCATCATGACACACAACGTAAAGTAATAAATGAGACGTGATTATAGTGTGTTTCTCATGCATGACAGCATTTGAGATTTCGCCCATGTGACATCATATCCACCTTAATCAACGCCTTAAGTCACCAAGATGTAAAGTTAAGGTAATAGATATCATTCACAGAGTAAACTCTCTGAAATGGCAATATATAGGAGACATGGCACGACTAAAGGATAATATGGGGGCAACGAAAATGACCAAGGAAACGCTCTAATACTACAACATAAGGAAGACAATAGGCATAACCTGTTTCCTGAAAATTCTGAACAAAAGCACCTACAAAATAATGAGAAAAAATATGAAGGCTACATCACAAAATAAATGTACAGTATAGCTGTATATTATGATGATATAATGTGACAGTATTAAAACACGCTATTTTGATAACCACCACTCGCACACCATCATGAATTTACACGAATGTAATGACCGATCCCAAATTCAATATTTCTGTCCTTTGCGAATTTGCGTTAGTAATCGCAATGTATCGTTACACTCTAATAACGTCGATTTTAACTGATAAATTGTATTGATACTCAATTTTTTTGCATGTAACACTAGTTTTTCTGCACACAAAGTTGTAACGGGAAACGATTCACTTTCTTAGTACATTTTAACAATTGTGACACACTGGTCTACAGAAATGTCGAATCGCAATTCCGGAAATGCGTGATACTAAAACAGTAGTATATTTAAATCAGTTATATCGATCACCATGTATATACCATGTGTCCCAGATAAAAGCAACTGCATGGGGAGTTCTACAGGTGTTTTCAAAATACCGAGAGAACACACAAAATTGTGGTTTTCAAAAATTTGTAATATATTCGCCATTTTGTAAACAAGTTTGATAAAACTGGGTAGTTTTGTGAAAGCAACTGCTGGCTATTAACGGGAATAAATTATTTCTAAGCATTCTAGATTTTTTGCCACCATAGCAAACTTAATTATTTCTTATGGCCGCCATATTGGATTTATACGTCATCAAATAGCACATAAAATAAGCTTCTCAATCATGGATGACAGAAAATGTACCTTAATCGAAAAAAGACAAGTTTTCACTTAGTTAGCTGTAAAACCAAATACCGTAAATGTGTTCTCTTAAAAAAAATAAACAAATAAAAGTACTCTTATATTTACGATACTAAAGTAAACAACTAAAACATTACGATGATGATTTAACGCCAAACAAAAAAAAATACTTAAAACCAATGACAAAGCCTTCCATTAAGTCAAATTAAATTGAATGTTCAAAAATTCCAACATTATTATTAATGCACGCCCTGCATTGATGATATATTAGATGGATATATGCATCTAAAACCATTTGTCTAGGGATTTCTTCAATGCCCCGAACAACAGTTGCCTCAAGTTCCTCTTATTCTGTAAGTATCACCAAATGCAAAAATCAAGAGACGTAAGGTTCGCCCAGCTAGCAAACTAGGGAACAGGAGGTCGATTTCCGATCCTGTTATTTCCATATTGCTGATTCAAAGAGTTAGTTAGGATTCTTGCATTATGATTCATCATGATGGAACCACATGTTCGCTATATCTGGAAGAGGTAAAATTTCTAATATTGGGGTCTACGTAATTATGTATCTCAAGATATCGAAGAGAAGTGAAATTATGATGAAAAATGAAAATAGAATGATGATTTCTAGCAATACATCAAAACCCAATCTCACTTGATGGCTCACCTCACGAATTAAGAACGGATTTTGATCGACCCAATACATGTTGTCTCTGTTACATATCCCGCAAATTGTAAATCTGCTTATTCAAACCACAGAACCTTAAGCCAAAATTGAGGATTTTCTTGACATGTTTCTACGAACCAATTGCAAAACAATCTTTTTCGTTCTAAGATATCAACTCGAAATTCTTGACTAATATATTCTACATATGAACGACATTTGTACTTTTGAAGAATTCTCTGAGTAGTAGATTTAGGTACTTGAATATTATTTTTATTTGACGAATGGAGGTGCTAGGATTATCGATAACACTTGATGTTGAATATTTTCATTACACACTCGATTTCTGGGGTGGCCAGCCGGTCGATCGCGACTGTTAGTCCAGTCGATCGTGGCCAGGCAAAAAATATAAATAATTAGACCAAACCGCTTAACGTAATTATCAACTACCGCAGCATCATCTTGTATCATTTGTCAATCGCTGTTTAGAAACAATAACTACAAACTTAAACGAACAACTACAAAAAGATATCGTCCTATGCGTTGCTTTTTCACTTCAATTTGACGAGTCAACAGATATGAATGCTACTGCACAATTACTTGTTTTTATTCGGATGATCTTCGAAGATTTCTCGGCCAAGGAAGCACTGTTAAGTATGATTTTCTTAAAAGGAAAAACTCATGGCCTTGATATATTCACGGAATTCAAAGCATATATTTGGCAGATTAAGCTACCCTTGTATAAACTCGTATCAATGACAACTGATGGAGCACCTTCCTGCAATGACAGATATTCATAATGGTTTTATTGCTCTCTGTCACAAAGACGAAGTTTTTCCAGACTTCATTAGCTACCACTGCATAATTCATCAACAAGTACTGCCTAATAAGAGATTAAACACGAAACATGTGATGGATATTTCTTTCAAAATTGAAAATTCCATAAAGGGAAAATCCCTCCAAAGGCGGCTCTTTAAACAGCAATTAGATGAAAAGGAACCAGAATTGGCATTCCACACTGACGTAAGGTGGTTGAGCCGAAGCAAGTTTTTGCAAAGATTTCGAGATCTATTGGAAGAAATAATAAAATTTCTTGATGAAAGGGGTGATGATTGTCGGCAATTGCGTGATTTATACTGGCAATGTGATTTAGCTTTCTTGCCCGATTTTACTGGAAAACTGAGTACATTAAATCTGAATCTACAAGGCAAGGATGAGTTCTATTGCAGCATTTCAAAGTCAAATAGAATCTATGATCTATGATAGCAGACTTCTAAATTCGCTTTAGTGATTTCAGAAAAATTGAGAAGTTGGTTCAATTAAAAAGTTATCCATTTAATGATGCCATTGAGTCAAGATTTCTGGGCATTGGTTTTCAACGAAAAATATACAAATTTAAAAAATGTGTTGAACAACTTCATTCGTGTTTTCAACATATTTATGTGAGTCAGCATTTTCCTACTTAAAACAAACAAAAAATAAACACCGTTCTCGCTTGACAGACGCTCATACATTGGATTCTTTAAGGTTGGCAATTTCCAACTACAAACCTGATTATGCTAAACTTGTGGAAAATGCTCAGGCGCAATGCTCACACTAATATATAGGACCCATATAATGTTAAGTAAATTTAAGGAAACGATCTCACATGTGAAACTATTAAGACTTGCCAATAAAAAACACATGATTGTTTTTTTTCATTTAAGATTTCAAGTATGTACCTGGTAGATCGCACAGGGTTTCGTTAGCAAACAGTAGATCGTTGGTCTAATCAAGTTGGCCTTTTCATGTGCTATAAATCTAATATGGAGGTCATAAGAAACAACATGGCAGCAAAAAATTTTGTAGGCATTGAAAAAATTCGTTAACTTCAATCGATTGGCTGTAGTCGCTAACACAAACTACCAAGTTTTATCAAATTTGTTTACAATATGGCGAATATACTGCAAATTTTAGAAAACCACAAATTATTTGTTTTTTCTCGATATTTTGAAATGTTAAGCCCTGTTGATATTTTTAATTTCGCTACAGCATATGATTTGGCTTGGAATAGTGCAACTATTTTCTTATTTAAATCACTCTGTATCTCTTGCCGTTTCGGAAATCCCCATGTAGTTGCTTTTATTTGGAACACATGGTATACGTGAGCTAAATCCTTTAACCACGTGACTAAAAATAGTTTAGAACTGTGGTCAACAATTAATGGCTACTGAAATTGCCTATTGCTTTTTTTCACTTCCAATGTCAAAATATAAAATATCTAATTCATAAATCCACTCATATCCACAAGTGGCATAGAAATTATGTGCACCGAATCTTATCTCGCTGGTTATTCGTATCCACTTGTTTGTTGCTTCGATAACGGAATTGAAAGACTTCAAAGCGGACAACGGGAAGCTCTTAAGACTCAGCTATGTCCGCATTTCGACCTACACTTATTTCCAATTAAATTATATGCCAGTTACATGTACGAAACACTTCTTATCGTCCTTCTTTCCTCTTCGTGTTTTATTGCATCAAGCCAGGCAAGAGACAGCGAAGAACTTCCGTGTCTTCAGGTGGTGAACGTGAGCCAACCCAAAGCGAACGCTCATCAATATTTTGCATTTACTGTTAAGTATGCCACTAAAATTTATTCAGGAAAGTACAAGCTCTGCTCAGCAAACACGATGATATTTTCGATATATGTTCGTTCGTTATATCATATAACAATAATTTGTAAACCAGTATCTAATAAGATTTTTGTATGTACAGCCTATTGAAGGTAGATCCAAATAAAGATGTGGAAAATTTTACAAAAACAATTTTTTTTTTCGTTAATGAAAATTGATTATAAGAATTATACAAATTCAACAGTTACTATATAAATATAGATTATATATATATATATATATATATATATATATATATATATATATATTTGTTTTTAAGTTTTCGCGGGCACTAAATGTTTTAGGTGGTTTCCGGGAATTCATCCGCGTAGTTGATAACTGATCCCTGCCGGGATCGATTGTAAAATGACGACGTTTCGGCAGAGTCACATCTGCGCTCTTCAGGTCGGTTCGCATAATTCTCGTAGCCTTCTGCTTTCGCTTCTAGTTACTCGAATACTTAGTATTCCGACCTGAAGAGGGCAGATGTGACTTTGCCGAAACGTCGTCATTTTACCATCGATCCCGGCAGGGATCAGTTATCAACTACGCGGATGAATTTTCGGAAACCACCTAAAACATTTAGTGCCCCGAAAACTTAAAAACAAATATATATATATATATATATATATATATATATATATATATATATATATATATTTAAAAAAGAACCGAGTTCTCTGGCATAAAATAAAAACCGTTTAGAGACCGTGTGCAATCAATCACTATTTTCTGACATATATTCTTTATTTATTTGATTTAAGGTATATATTGATTTTAATCTTATCACTGTCTCTCTCTCTTTCTCCTTCTCTCTAATTTGTTTTTTTTTGTATATTTTACACACATAATTTAACTTTTTTATTCGTTTTATTATTTGGACCACTTTCTATAAGTGTAAGTCTAATTCACCGTATATTGCAACCACCCTCTATATGTTTCTGTGTATTGGTCACCCAATATCAATTATTTTCTGAACGACCCTGTTCAACTATAATTAAACTCAACACGATGTTGCAACCGCCCTGTATAAGTATTAATCCTCTCCACCCTATTGACTGTTTCTATTTTTCTATTGGTTAAATAACACTGTATACCTATAATTTTATTTCGCCCCATATGTCAGATATAAGCAACTACGTATGTTCCACACTATTTAACATTTTTTAACTATCCTGATAACTATAATTCCACCCCACCTTATATTTCAATCATCCTGTAAGTGCAATTGCTTTTTGAACCCTCCGGTTTGTAACTCAAATATCCTTACTGCTCATTCTGACATTTTTTTAACGTTTTTTATCCACTCTATATAACTATAGTTTTACTTCTTCACTCTTATTTTAATCACCTAGTATACTCAACTACTTATATGCCACCCAATACAACATTTTTCAAACCACCCTGTATAACTTTAATTCTATTCCACCTTATGTATTAACCATCCTATATATGCAACTGCTTATGTACCACCCAATATCACATTTATTTGTTTATATATTTCAACTCCGCACATTGCTTGAATTTCCATGCACGCACATACACACACATACACGCACACCCTCGCACGTTCGCATGCACACACACGCATGCTCGCACCCACGCACGCACACACACACACACACATACACACACACACACACCTACCACTGTATACCGTAAAAAAAAAGATCGCTTACATAACATTTTCTTTTCGATACATTTCACTTTAAGCCCCATAAAATGAAAACCGTTAAAACACATACTTTCATGGCATATGTTGACATTTAAGCTAGATATTTATGATGAAAATTTGATATTTACAGACGTTTGGACATATTTTTCCGATTTTCAGAAAAACGGAATATTTTACGTTATAGAAAACTATACGGAATCAAGCTAGAACATCTGTTTGTAGAAGACAACTTAAAATATTCAAATTAATGGAGCCGTTTTAGAGAAAACATTGTAAATTCATTGAAATTCACTGAAGTGTAGTCCCTTAATTACTGTTTTTCTGATTTTCTGGAAAACCGCAAATCTCACGTTATATGGTACCTTTTTTATAACATCCCTTAATGCAATGCAGTTTAAATCAGCAAAATTGCCCAAGCCGTTTTTAATTAATCACTGAGCATAAATAAAAAAAATGTGCCGAAGAATTGATAACCTCCTCCTTTTTGGAAGTCGGTTAAAAAATAAAGACCGGCAAAAACACAAATGTAATTTAACTAAAAAGCAAAAAATAATATTTTCCTGCAACAATTAACTACTTGTTCTCAAGTGGGTGCCAAGTTAAACAACAAACTTGAAAAGTTAAACATAAAAACATATTTACCAAATTATTTTCTCTTTAAAGGGCACCGACTTTATTCTTTCTTTTATTGATATAAGGGTATCTTTATATTCTATATACGGATACCGTTATATCACTCCCCTTTCACCTCTCATCAATTTTCTTCAAAAATACTCGACGGAAAAGGTTGAAATTAGTTATCATTGTGTAGTTTGGTGACCCGATCACGAGTACACATCGTAAATGAACAAACTTTGATTTTAGGGGTACTTCTGGGGGGAAAATTAAAAAAAAACGACCATTCCCCCCTTATCTCCGAATCTACTGAGCTTATAATTTTGAAAAAAAGTTTACAGGACAATTAAGAAGAAAATCCAAATTTTAATTTTGGGGTGCAAATTATAGAATTAACTGAAAAATTAAAAATAAAAATTTTGCATAAGCATCATGTAATTATGAAATGAAAGGACACAATCTGTGGAACCCAAATAATTATTAAATTGTTGCAGAAAAATATAAATTTTTAATTTTAACTAATTTTTGCGTTTTTGAAGTGGGTTTTTGTAGTTTTTTAATCTATTGATATTATTTTAACCAACCTCGTTTCCTATAGAATAAAGTGACATGTGACCACTTCGTTTTAGTATTTATGCAGAATATTTTTTCCTAAATATTAATATGTAATAATGAATTTTTGCATATGATTCAACTGGACACATGGTATATGCAGAGGAACTGAGAACCTCCACCTTCTTTGAAGTCTCTTAATTATCGTTAAGTTTTAATTTAATTCCGGTTTATATCCAATTTATTTTATTCCAGATTTCGAACAACGATGACTATATAAAGTTAATGCTATCGCCTTCGCTAAATTTATTGTAAAATAATAAGTTTTTTCTTATTTTCTGAAAACAGTATGTGGCAAGTTATTGGAAAACTATGGGACGATTTTTGCATTCTTCTTAGTAGAATACAGTTTAAACTATACAAAACAGTTGACCTGTTTTAGAGTTATCGCTGAACACATAAAAAATGAACATCTACAAAAGAATTGACAAACTTCTACTTTTGAAGTCGTTTAAAATCTACCTTGAACGACATACTTCACTCTAACACTGTAACACTGTAATATATTGGGTCTAATTTTCACCGCTGTCCACTACTGCATACTTTCTGACCCTTATAAAGCTCATTATAATAAGATTTACTTTTATAGTTCACCCTTTTATAGAATAGTATAAATGTCGAAATTATATTGTTTGCAACATTTTATTTTTTCCAGTCCAGCATTCCTTATTACTTTTTTGTTGCATGGATACCTGCAATAATTTTCGTCATTGTTTAACAAATGGAAGTGGGAATCAAATTTATGTTCTATGTTGAACAAAATTAATTAATTTGTTAATTTTCAAAGCTGAAGAGAACTAAACAATGAATACGTTTATAATGGAAATAAAACTGTGGAAAATTGAATAAGGTTTTTGGCATAACAAGGTTTTTAAATTGTTTTAGACAGCTCAAATTATTTTTCTCTTTCCAATAGGCGACTTTATAATTTTAAAACCTCGGCTGTCAAACAAAAGTGTTCTAGAAATACTGACGTAGTTTTGACACTCAGACGTTTTTGGTATAATCATTTTGTTCACTTAAAACGGGAACTGTTTTGAATAACTGCATTCAGAAAAACAGGAAACACGTCTTTTTGCGGTCTTTCTAAATTGTGCAAACTACCCACAAGTACGGCTTCCTACTGGATTCAATGACCCCCTTTCAAGGCGTATAAGTGAGATGTGTATGTCGCATTATCCTATAATGTATTTAGCTGTTATATTAGCTCTCTTTCTTCCTCTTATGGAAGAAACAAAAAGTTTCAACTAAAGAAGCGGGTTTCTCAAAAGAGCCTGTGGCTAAATGAGAGCACGAATTCAAGAAACCCTGTGTGAAGGCGAACATCTGATCGTACAAACTGGTCAGGCGGCAATAAAAATAAATTTTTTGAATCCATGAGTTTTTTTAATAAATCAGGAGTGTTAAACTGCTAAAGTTACAATTTTATTTTCGATGTCTAAACTTTTAGAAAATTCTGCCAACATTATAAATGCGGCAATGATATAAACAGGGTGGATTTCTCCATCATATGTAGATGAGAATAATGCAATGCAATATATAAACATTAAATAACTATGTAGATTCAATATTACAGCAATTCCTGATTTTATTCTTTTATTTTCTCTTTCTTGAGTTTTGGAAAAAATATTTTATTATTAAATTAAATTAAATTAAATTAAATTAAATTAAATTAAATTAAATTAAATTAAATTAAATTAAATTAAATTAAATTAAATTAAATTAAATTAAATTAAATTAAATTAAATTAAATTAAATTAAATTAAATTAAATTAAATTAAATTAAATTAAATTAAATTAAATTAAATTAAATTAAATTAAATTAAATTAAATTAAATTAAATTAAATTAAATTAAATTAAATTAAATTAAATTAAATTAAATTAAATTAAATTAAATTAAATTAAATTAAATTAAATTAAATTAAATTAAATTAAATTAAATTAAATTAAATTAAATTAAATTAAATTAAATTAAATTAAATTAAATTAAATTAAATTAATGAGTGGCTCTCCAGGTATGGAAGTTTTAACATTGATTTGCACATTCGAAATATGTATTACGAATAGGTTGGTTTTTCTTAATTATGATGACGGTTTCTCTTTCACGTGATTGGTACGCTTTAATTGCTGATCTGGATCCTTAGATTAAGAAGATCTGACTGGTAATTTTTTTACGGGTTAATGGATGCTATATTAATACGACAATTAATTTCCTCTACTTGGATCATGAGCAGTAGACAGCAGTCGGTAATCCAGATAGCAGCTTCAGTGCGGGCTATCGCGTACTCCAGGTTGGCGTCCTAAACTAAATTCTGCAAAGGATAGTGCAACTATTCCATTCCTGGATTACTGTATTAAAAATGTTGTACTGCGGTCTAAAACGATAGAAGTGACTTTTCTGTAGCCTTCTTGATAAAAGATTCCCTTTTTAAACTCATTGACTTTGATGTTATCTGCTATCTGGATCGGCCACTGGTTGGGACGTGTCTTCTTAAATGGCTTTATTTTTCTTAGAGAAAGTGGTTTCGTTTAAGAGTGCATCGCGTCTACTATTTAGAGGGCTTAACTACTATATTTTCAGAATGTATAAGGCAATATTTTCCCTAATAGCAGTCAAACTGTACTATTGTGCTGTATATATTTTTTAGAGAATTTATTAACTAAATAGGACATATTTTCAAGGTTGTCGAGGTAGCTGATTAAATTTTGTGAAAAGTTATTAAGTTCATTTTTACTTAACATTGAATTCTCATATAATTTATTTATGATTTTGTTGTTATAATCGGTTAATATTTGAGCCAATGTTGCTTTAGTAGGTATCTATGATTAATTTGAAAGTGAATTTTTTGGTCACAAACATGTTTACTTGTTTTTCAATTTCTTCCTATTTCTTAAACCTAAAGTGGTGAACTAATTTCGCTTTCATTCTTACTAAGACTTTGTAATTGAGAACTTAGTGGCAGCGTTTCAAAACATTAGTTTTGACTTAATTATTCTTATTTGCCTTAAGCTGAAGCCGAAATTTTTTGTGTTATTTATATAACTTTTGACATTTATGGTCATTGGGGCTGTCGGCAACATGAGAAAATTCTTCTTTGGTTTTCATATTGTTGCGTTGTGAGTAGTTTGATTTTTTGTTGATTTAATATTTTACAAAACAATCTCAAACCGAGCTCGCAAAGAACTTGCATTAGGTATAACTTTTCATAGACCTGTCGTATCCGGCTGTTAGCCCTATCATGTATATTCGGTTTTAACTTTTTTCAGTTTAAGCGAATAAATATTTGATACTTGTCATTACTCTGTAAGGTAAGTTTCTATAACACTGTTTTGAATAACTTACAAATTTACTTGAATAGAATAGTTGACAAGCCTTATTTTTGAATATGTTCCATAATTGGTTGTTACTATTGGTAGTTAGTATGATGTAATTAGTTAATGAACGAAATAGTTTATAGAGATCCAGATAGTTTTGAAAATTCTGATTATGAATTTCTCAACGTTGTCTGTAAAATTTACCGTATTTCTCGTTTTTGTTTTTGTGTGCAAAGGTTGCTTCCTTATCATAGTGTGAAAACTCATTAAATTTGTGCTTATATTTGAAACACTGCGCCCTCTGATTTTAATAGAAAGTAATTATTCTATAGTATTTTGAAACATGTTAATTTTGAACCTAATAGTATTGTATATTTCCGTGAGCTCGTATCAAATTAGTAATTTCCCAAATAATTCATTATATGTCAAAACGACAACTTTATAATTCAGAGAATCACAAATCCAAATTAGTAAACACAAATAAACCACTGTCACTTCAATTCATAAACTATTCGACTTCAACTACCCCTAATATATCCCCGTAGCCTCCATACATTTCAAACATTCTTCTAGAATACACTCAATACGTTGGCCTAATTCGTTTCTCACTATTGGTTTTTTCTACCGAATCCCCAAAAAATGTTTATGGCATCGGATATTGTTTGTGAGTTCTAGTTTTTTGATACCTAACATGGTACGTACACACACAGAAGTTGTATATGTCAGTAGCATGGGCGTACCGAGAAGGGGAGCTCCCCCCTGGTCCAAAAATATATCTGATTTGTCCCCCTCTCTAGGACAAGTTTTTTCCGATCTGCCCCTCCCCCCTCTAGGACATATTTTTTTCTAATCTTGCCCCTTCCTAAACCAAAAGCTGGTCAGTAGGCTCGTCCAAAATTACCAGTTATGTCAAAACTGCACTTTTATGATTTACAGAATCTCATAATAAAATTACTAGATACTTAAAATAACCGACCGTCATTTGAAACTTCACTTTAATTTATAAACCACTAGATTTGCATTCGCTCCGTTTCTGTGGTACCGCTCGCTTTTACGACGGAAACCTGGAGAAAATGTTTTACACTATCCGCTATTGTTTGATCTCAGTTTTAGCGTTGTAAGATATTCGAGATCTATCTGATTTTGACAATTTCAGTGGCGTGGTTAAATTAAACTTTGTCGCAAAATTAATGTCCGCAAAATAAATAAACATTTTTTAATTTGCAACCTGGAATACATAATCAATTAACGCGATATAAGATAAGTAATTTCCCACAAACAAAAAAAAAGAAGGAGTTAATTGAAAAATTTACTAAAGACTTTTATATATACATGTAGTGACTCCTAAGAAGTTTCAGATATACCGAGTTATTTTCTCTAAGATATCTCTTGAATAATCTACTGACAAGCGCAAAAATGTTAGTTAAATACTTTTATTTTGAATACTACCAAGATTAATATGGAGGATTAAATATAATAGTTTGAGTTACATAATATAAGCAGTCATTTATTAAGCTAGGTTTAGTTTAAATTTCCTAGTTAATAATTTAAAACTTAACTCAACCGTGACCAAATTCCCTCTACTTTATTCAGTACGTGAGTCTGCTCTTAAATAACTTGTGCATTTTCTTAAATTGTTCTATAGTTTTTGTACACAATTAATATAATCTAAAATACTGCTTAAAGATAAAAGGTTCTAATTGCTTCCCTTTACAAATAGTCTACTGGAGACCTTTAAAGATAAATTGAAAAAATATCTGTGTTATTTTTATTGAAAATATTTTCTGTTATTAATATAAATATAGGCTTTTTTATATATTTTGCCATCCATTTCATTATAATAAGTCGCCAAAATTAATGTTTTTTTTTTTATAAATTCTTGTTATCTTTATTTTTGTAAACCTTTTTTGATGCTTTTGATGATAAATAAAATAAGTACATACAAAAATTTAATAAGACGTCACAAATTTCAAAATTATAACCTGTAAAACCTACGGTATAAACAATTCTCAATGCAGAATTAAATACACGGGAACAATTGAGTTAATGAACTGTCATTAACTATTTATACATCTGAAACAAGTGGTGCACTGTTGTTTAAACTTGATGGGTCTTTAAAAGCCCAATGATTTTTAAAAGCTGCTAAGTAGGGGCGTGGTGCAATATGATGTATTAACTGGAACACAAAAATTCCAAATAAAATTGTTCGACTATGTAATTGTAGCCATTAAAATGAATGATAAATATATTTTCTGCAGCATTCACAATAGTAATACAATATCACTTAGCATATCAATATGAGAAGTTAACGTTAGTTTATTATTTATTATTATAATAACTAAAACAGATGAAGTACCATGACAATTAATTAATAGCTAAGTAACATGTTATTGTTTTCTGAATGATATTTGTGGCATATATTTCAATGTCTAAGTACTTCTTGGGAAATAACACCACAGTTAAGAAAATTGCTGTATATTGCAAACGTTTCGGGGTCTAGGTCAGACCCCATTGTCAATGGTTAAAAAATTATGGATAAAAAGGGCACAATTCTAAGATGTAAATTAAAATCTTTGACAATATGTATTATTTCATTTCTGAAGTTACGTTATGTTTATTTAAAATTAAATGTATAAATTTATATATTTAAGAGAAGTTTTAGATGCATTTTAAATAGTGATACCTACTCAATTAGTTGAATTATTGTTTATTCAAAAAGTGCGAATGATATTTTTAGCCCATAATGCCATACTTTCGCCTTAGTCGCCTTTTTGTTTGCCTTTTTAAGCAAGAGATGATCAAAAGTCCTCATGTCACCGACTATTATGAAACTTTCTTTAAGGTTTTTCTTATCTTGTAAAATTTCCATTTTCATTTTTTGTCCCGTTTACCATTTTGATATGTTTTGATTCTATAACAGATTTCAACACCTTCCTGTGTAACATTTACCTTTAGATTGTCTTTAAACATTTGAACAATTTTATCAACCAAGTCTTCTTTCATACCGTGTATCCGCGAGGATTTTCTTTTAATGTTCTGATTTAATTTTGCTGGTTCATCCACCAAATGGGCATTTCTTTTTTTTGAGCGTCCCCCACTTCAATTATCTGATTCATTATTTGATCGCCGATATTTTGTCCAAATTGACTGGAAATTGAAAGGATAAATTTTTCATCATTAAATTATTCGTTTATGGTGTCTATAGACGTTATTTCCCAAGAAGTACTTTGACATTGTAACATGTTATTGTTTTTTGGTTTACAGTCGTGAATATCCAATTACATTATTCAAATATATAAATGATAATTTATCTATTTTATACAATTACATCAAACTCGAACTGTTTGTATTTAACTTACAAGTAAAGAAATTTTAAAAATAATATGACAGAATGTGAATGTTAAAGATTTTTCTTTGCAAAGTGATTTGCAGAATGAACCACAACCCTTTAAAGCAGGAGTTCCCAAAGTGCGGCCCGCTGGCCAAATGCGGTCTGCAAAACCTGTGAACGCGGCCCGCGATATCGGTACCATATATTATATTTTTATTACAAAATAAATAAGTATATAGTAAAATAAATAATAAATATTAAATAAAATAATTGATTATACGTTTGTGATAATTGTTGCTATATTTATGGTTATGTATTTACAATAAGAGGGATTTTACTTTCGTGTTAATAAATTGTGTGATATTATAATACTTGTTGTTACAGTTAAAGATTTATTGAAATGTCTTCGATGGCACATTACATATAATATAAAAAAATGTATGAATTAGGTGTTGCGGTTTTAGTTCAATGCTGGTTCAATGCAAGTATGTAATTGGCGAAGGACCTTTAGCGTAACAATCAATAAAACACATTCCGTCGCGTAAATGAATCACCAGATAAAAGTTAATCACTGACCTTTTACGTCGAAGCTCTGCAGGAGGTGTTTTCTTGGCCCTTCTTTCTTCAGAGGCTAGCCTCGCAACAGCAGGAACTGATTTTAGAGCTTCTTCTGGACAACACGTTACACAAAAAATAGCGACGTAATGTTCATTGATTGAGCAAACAAAAAATGCGGGTGTAACAACAAATGATGCGCTTTTGTAAACACAAAAGAAACAAAATGAAAGCGGTTCAGCGGTTGTTACGACAGGAACTATAACTCGCGAAATAGTAACACAATAACAACAAAAAGCGGCCATCTTAAGACTGTATCAAAAGCGTCCGAATAGGGCGGAATACAATACAGGAATCACGAATACTGTCTTTATTTTACACGAAATAAACACTTAAAATTAGCATTCCCGCGACGGAAGGTTTTGGAAAAGGTGCAGAAGTTTAAAAATCAATGAAGTAATTCAATCAAATTTAAACAATACACTAAACAAATTGCGGGAACGCACCATTTATATTATTATATAATTAGATGGATGTCAGTAATTTTGTTTAATCAAATATATAATTAAAGATTTATATTTATATTACTACTAGTAAAAAATAAGAAATAGGTTAATATATTTAAAACAAAAAATTGTTGTTATTGTTTTTATTTTAATTCGTTTTTTGTTCCGCCAAAAATTTCGTTAATATTAAATTGACCCGCCTAGGAAAAGTTTGGGAACCCTTGCTGTAAAGGAATGAGATATCGAGAATTTTTTAGTGACCTCCAATTAAAACCCCTGTAGATAGAAGATATGACAGAATTTTAGATTATTATTGATTTTTGTTAAAATAATAGTGTTAAAGGAAAACGAGTTTAAACATTCTATTACTGTTATTAAAGGGCTTGTATCGTATAGATTATAAACATTGATTCATGCTCTAGAAGTGATTAGGTCGCGAGATCAAAGTCAATTCCCGTCTCAAGAGAGACAGTTTTAGAAAATACTTTCTTCCATAAAAAGTTGTTTTGCGCGATACGCCGAAATAATATTAGTTGCATGTTGCATAACTTCTTTTTATATTAACTAGCAGTATTTGTATGCATGTCTTGAAGTTGAAGGTCAGGGTTATGAGTGAAGCTTGGTTTCCAGGTGCTATTGGTCTGCACTGCATTAGGACATATTTATTTTTAAATAGAGTGGGTGATATAGGGCTGAATGCTATAAGTTCTTTAATGTATTTATCAGATTTAGGTTATTGTTTGTGTCCACAATTTACACGAAGATTCGTAATTCTAGGTTAAGTATATAAATGAAATATGAGTTTCTAGGTTTACCGAATTTCTTTATCAATTGTCATACTGGACAACGTTTTTAGTGCATAATGCGGCACTAAATACGCACCACTCTTCCTCTATCCTGAAGTCTTTCTCTATCAAAGTTTGTAAAACTATTCCACATAGCCTACTGGTCGTATCTGGAAATAAAATGTCACGGTAATTGTATTTGCGATACATAAGCTACGGTCTAAGTGTGTGGTAGTTCCCTTCCTTTGATATATCAGTAGCAAATTGATGTAAGTAAATCGAGTAATTTCTTTGTCTCATTTTGAATAAGTTCTGCATACATTCCTCCTGGTTGGTACGATCCACCATCTATTTATTTTTTTAAATATTTTCTACAAACATTTTTTTTCTTGTATGAAGACTGGGGTCTTGTTTTCTTCATATTGTGGCTTTCGTTCCTTTGTAACGTGCGAAAAATAGAACCCATTCCATAAAAATACTTTCTTCTTAAAAACCGTTTTTTCATATCTTCTACCTCATAATTTCTCCTGTAAGTAGTTATTTGATTGGATGCGGTCCTGTACACTGGATCACTGGACATAAGTCTGGATCGATTTAGTGGGGAGATTTTCGGATTCGCAAGCCGAACGCAAAAGTGGGCTCTTCTCGTTTCGATGCCGAGGTGAACGTGTTAGAGCAGTGGCCGTACGAACATTTTCACGTACGTAGTAGTAGATGGTTGAATTTATATTCCCTGGTGTTTGAATCAAATTGGAAGATATGGTGATTATAGGGGAATTATCAGATTAGAGAACCCTTGTTTGAAAAAGTAAGCGTAGACATTTTGGTTGAAGTAAAATTCACATTGCGATAAATTTTAGTGTTTCAAGTTTGGTTTTTTATTTTAAGATGGGATCTTGCTTTTACGTTGGAACTATTCCGTACGTTAGACCCGTTTTACTGTTATTTGGAGTTTCTTAGGGTGAAGCTGTCTTATTTTATGAAGGGGCCTTATCTTTTGGATGGAGGCATTTTTCGTTGGAGTTGGGAATATTTAACAGTTTAGATGGAGTATTGTCTACAGTGAAGTTGAGTTTTGAATTGAGTTATTCATGTTTCCGGCACCGTTTTCTTTTTATTGTGGAAACATATTTTTTAATGTTGTTTAATTGGCCATTTTAAGGAGTTATGCTATAACTCATTTTTGGAAAGTTGGCCATGATATGGGATATAATTAGGCTGCAGCCATTTGGCTTTGAGTTTCCAGGATTAGAAGTATAGTACAAATAATCATTTCGATGTATATATGGTAAAAGAAAGTTTCTGAATATTTTATTCTGTTAGCAGTTTATACCGGATCTTTTTTTGAACAAATCATTTTGATCATAGTTGAGCACTTTTTTTTTTAAATTTCACTTTTGTATTTTTTTGTAAATATACTAATTTTCATTTATTTTTTTTATGTTTTCTTGGGAATAACACCAGAATTGAAATAAAAAGCTGTATATTATTGAAAATGTAAGTTTTTTTTCAATAATATATATTTCAATTATGATGTTATTCCCAAGAAAACATAAAAATGTTTTCTATTGAACTTTAAGTGCATTGATTTTATAAATACACACCTTGAATAGGTCTTAATAATGTCATATCCATTGTTCTTCTCGAATTATATTTATGCTAGATTTCTCTCTTGCAGTTGAAATTTTTGACGAATTTCTACGCTTCCCTGCACTTCCTCCCACCCAAAGTTTAATTCTATTTTTTGACATTTTCTATTCCACATTTCGTTCTGTCCTTTGTTAATCTTCAAGTTTTTCTTTTCATTGCGTTGATTATTTTGACATATAGGTATAGTTTGTGGTATAGTGTAGAGGATTTTAAAGATTGTATTTCGGGGTAGTCCACTGGTTCTCGAATATCCTCATTTTGAAGAAGTTTTTGCCTATCTTTTATATATGTATTTGCAGTTAATACTTCTTACATTTTTTATTTTTAAAATTGTTTTTTGTCGTATAAGAATAATTGGTCAAAAGATATGGAACAGCTTTTTCAAGCCATGTATGATTAGTTCTGATAATATTCTTCCTGATTAACTCGACATCTATTTTATGGTTTGATGACTTGTAGGGTTAATGTAGTTAGTTGGTCGTTATCATCTTGGCGGTTTAACCTAAATTGAGGTCGTGATTCCCTGAGCAACTCTTTATAATCATTTTCTCATTTCTGGGTTTTAATATATGGAATATGTGCTTGCTCTGTGATTTTAGGTTCTAGGGGATAACTTGCACACTGAAGGGCAATGCTTGTTTTTCTGATACTGACAAATTCTCCTATCGTTATGAAACTTTTGACAAATTGTTGTAATTACTAAAATGTGAATTTGAGTGTTTTTTTCTTTATTTTTAATATTGACATAGCTTTTTGTCTGCTAATTCTGCTCCCTGAATACTTTATAAAGTTTAAAAAAAATCCCTTAACCCTCGAAAACACCCGTTTTGTTTTTTTAGGCTGGCGCATTATATCGTCCGAACGAGCTAAGTAAAAATAAGTAATACCATTTAAAAACACCTAAAAGCACCAGATTTTCTGAAATATAGCCTTTACATTAGGATGTAATAAAGGATCGAAATTATTCTTAAGATATGGAGAATTTTATGAGCACGTAGAACTAGTTTTAAATAAGAGTAGAATGTTTAGAAATTATTTATCTTATGGGATGCTATTGTATTTTTAATGGTTCCTTCATATTTTATGTAGATTATTACTAAGAAGTTATTCCCGATTGAAAAAATCTGTAAAAATAGTAGCTGAAAACACAGGAAGTATACTGAGATTTTACCACCTAATAACGTATGATTGAAATCCCACAATAGGCTTAACAGTCCAAAAACCAAAAATCGACAAAAATTAGCAACTCTTCAAGAGGTATCAAACAACATTAACTGAGAGCAATGTTACATGCAAAATTTAAATAAGTTAATAAAGATGAACAATAAAAGAAAAGTGATGAAGACATTTACAGAATGAGACCAAATAAGTTAGCCTTAGTGAAGTGAACACGAATGGAGACAACTTGTAATGTCAAAAACGTCCGGTTAATGCCTAGATGTAATGGCTAACCTACCACCTTATTACGGCCCACGGGGTAAACGTTGACACACCAGGGTGCACGGCAGCTTCAGTGGAGACGGGAGTGGGTTAAAAAACAAGGGCCAAGCCAACTGTAAGTTAACTTTCCAATATAAAGATGTTCTGGGCGCCAGGTAGATTCTCTGCCTCTTTACCCCAGCTAACCGCCTAAGATAACCTACCAATCCTCCGCGGCTACAAGAAATCTATAGATAAGGGCTCCATGGCTAATAAAACCTCAGTATATTGTCAGTTACGTCACACCAAACCTACTTCAATAAAACTCTTCATAAAACAGTAAATAATTTAATGAACTTGTAAATTATTTCAATACAATTCTCAAAAATATCAAACACAAGTCGACCTGTAGCCAAATTCATGTACCTACATACACGTATCTATAGTTCCACCAAGAATCAACATTACATACCTGATACACTAAGTTCAAATTATTACCAAAATCAACAAATGTAATAATCAATTACCAAAATCAACAAATGTAATAATCAATTAATGATCAAGTGAACCTAGATAAAATAAACAGATGTGATCCGTAAACATGCACAATATATCTTAAATCAGAAATGAGATACTTGAATGCACAATATTCAAAATAATATCAAAGTCAATCATGACATCTAAACCGTGAATAATTCAAAATTATATCAAATTCAATAACTGCACTGTTATTCTGAAATCTGAAGCCAAAAACATTCAGTTACTGACAAAAGTGTTTAATTACATTTAAACTTCAAGAAAAATCAATAATGATTTCATAAATCTAGAAACAAATATTATCTTTAAAACAACCAAAATAATTCAATTAACAAGTCGACGTTTCGAGCTCTCACGACGCTTTCACAAAATACCAAATATTATCAATATCTAATAAATCAGTAATCATGAAATGATATTCAAAATTTAACACTATAGGAAATGCATAAAAATCAAATTTATATGATCAAATTAACAGACAAAAATTTGACTACATGATCAGGTTCTTTATTGAATCTAATAAGTTCAAAATGTTATTCAGATAAATCAATAATCTTTAATGTGAAAAGTAAATTATGAGCAAAACAAATACACTGAATCAAATTACAAAGGTACCTTGTTCAAATGCGATGACACAACCCTCAGCTGTCCTCTGTAGAATCGAAGCAAACCTACGCCGTCGTTGCTATACGGCAACCAACAAAGGTTTCCTGTTTCCAATAAACCAAAATGGAACTCTATTACAAGACTTGCCAAAACTTCGGCAAACTAAGTGAAGTTGATAGCCCCATACACTGAAGGTAAACAAGGTCTTGTGTGGGCTAAAGTTCTTACGTACGATGTTCAATTGGTGGTTGACCAGTTAGTCGTCCAGAAAGGTCAACGGGAGTACATTCAAATATTCAGCAATCAAATCCTCACAAATGAGAACGTGTTTCCACTAGTTTCCAAAAATATCACCAAACTGCCAATGGAAACATCAATTAAACGTTGCTGAAACTGCAGATCCACGGGACAGTGAGTGATGAACTTGTCTTAAATCCTCACACGAGTATGGTTTCCGTTAAAATCCAAAAATATCACAAATCCAATAACGGAACCAACGATTAAAATGTATCCAACTAAATCCCAAACATGGATGGCACAAAATTGCCATTATAAATTCAGATAACACTTCTAGACATCTATCACATTTCACCATAACCTCTCTTTCCAAGTACTACACGCATCCTTACACTAGGACGGTCGACAGGCAACAACCGTTCGCGAGGACGGTCAACGGCCAACTTCCTTTCACGAGGACGGTCAGCGGCCAACTCCCCCTTCCGACAACTGACATCTCCCAAATCCTACCAACCCATTTCTCAATTCTAATACCAACATCTCCTAAATTTCACTACATAAAACGTTCTTCTTCTACGACATTCCACAACATCAATGCTCGAAATGTCCCGTGCTCTACTCTACTTTTCTACCTCTACTTCCCATAGATGCCATTAACCTATTTAGAACGTGTGATTCCGCCCTTAGCAATTCGCCGTGTACGTCAAGAAAATCGAATCAACAATCTTAACCTAAAAATAAATCAACATCAAAACAAATCCATACCAAATACAAAGCGAGAATATTTCCAATACGAAAAACCCAATAAGCCTATCGCAATAACAAAAATGCTACAGAATAATAAAAAAGGTACGTGTTTACGTTTGAAGATAATTTTATCCTATCCGTTGGTGTTAATATTCGAAGTCAATACTCGTGTTTTAGTTACAAGAATACAATTATTTTAGATAAATGACACATCCAACGTCCAGTCCTATTTAAAATACCTTTTGCATAATTCAAACCTCAGATATTTCGTCGTTTACTTGTTCTTTTACGGGTTTATGGAATACACTGCTAGTTATACTCTGCAGCAAAAATGTAATATTACAAACTAAATCATAACAAGAGAAGCTATTTTAATTTTATATCGTAAATTGATATCATCCAAATGTCAGGCGAAAAAACTAATGTATTTGTTTCGTAATTGTTACTTTAACGTAAGGGAGGCATAAAGTAACTTTCGAAGTGATTGTTACTTTTTTCTTCTGTTACACATTCCATAAAGGTTTCGTTGTAAATATGATCAAAAATAAACGTGATATGATTTAAAAGTCAGTAGGTATCTACCTACAGTGCGAAATTATTAGTATGTTACCTGTAACGTGGGTAAACCAAATTCTGTTACTGTATAAGTTATAACCGGATGAGGAAAATGTGACTCATGATTACTAAGAGATAGAGACTTTTCGATTAGTCAGAATTATAAAATCGGGTTCGAGTGAATCACAGTTCATATCAAAAGAGTTTCATAGTATTAAATCAGCATATATGCAAATACCTGATCTGAATCATTTAGTGTTGTTAAATGAAAAAAGTGAAAATTATTTTGTGGTTGTCGGTATTAAGGGACTAAGTTATTAAATTTTATGGGAATATATTACATGCCATAGTTTAAGTTTATTGTTTCAAGTTTAATTGTCATAATTTATTTAGTTTATGTTAATTAAAAATAAATCAGTATTTATAATTTAAAAAAAAACGAATTTAATATTTTATCACAAATAAATTTGTAGAATAACTAAAACCTACTAAAGCGAGAACCTTCATCAGTTAATGATTTCTATCCTAGGAATTACAAGAAAACCACACAGTACACTTCCGATTTGGGTCTGTGAGAACTAGTTTTCCATGAAACTCGATATCGATATTCATGTCTCCATAAAATATTAAATTGAGTTATATGTACTAAATAGATAAATAATCAGTGGAGATCTCAATCAGTTGAGGAAGAGCAAGTGATGAAGACTCTCAACCCGAGACAATATATTGTCTTACGTTCAGTGGATTTTAAAATCCCTAAAAGATAGTAAAAAAAAACATAATGAATTAAAACACAGCATTATTGACTTCCAATATAATTAAACAAACTTAGGGAAACAATTGTTACAAGTTTGTTTAATATAGTGGAAGTCAGTAATACTGTTACTTTTAGGTTTTTTTGGGCAGTAACACCACAATTGAAATAAAACAATGTATATTGAACGAAAACCAAACGTTTCAAAATCTATTCTGACTTCGTTGTCAATGGCTTTATATTTATTGATGTAAATTGCAAAATGAAAATTTGATTTATGACATTTAAATTGACATTAGAAAATTAGTTGGTTTTGGATATACAGGTAGCGCAAAAAATTCTAAAAGTAATGAAGAATATGCTACAAACAACGTTTAGAAGACAATCAGAAATACTGTGTTTTAATCATTAGTAACGGCTAACTCCATTCAATAGTACAATAAAACATTGAAATTGTTATGAATTCAGCAAACTTTTAGTTCATTATTAATTATAAAATTGTAACATGAAGCAAGCTTTTAAAAAATTCGTTATACATATCTGAGGTTAGGAATTGAATCATGTAATAAGTTTTTTTTTTCTCCTTTGCTGTAGCTGGGAGTGACCGGTAGAATAGTGCTAGATCCGACATAGTACCAGAAAACCGAAACTGAACCCAAACAAAAACTGAATAATATTTGAAACCGCAACGAACAATAGAAAAAATTCTAAAAACAAATGGGAAGCTAGTCGGTGCAAATAGACAAACAATCACAGATGTACAAAAAGAACTACTAATATGGCAAAAATTGCATAAAAGGGCTATTTGAAAATAAATGGTCAGAAACAGAAACAATTGAGACCCTACAGGATCTCCCACAACAGAAGCGAGTCGACAAGCCATTTCGTTAAATAAAGTGCGAAAAGTTCCGGGTCCTGCTGGAGTGCAAGGAAAAGAGATTGTCGTAAATCTACGTTCATCGCAATACCAAGTGTGATATACACGCATGCTTTGTTGACTCTTGGAAAGTCTTTGTTAGAAAAAAAAGGTATTGACGACAAAGACCTTCAGATAAGTAAAAATTTCTAATCGAGTCATGAAGCGTAAATTAGACACAAACGAGAATTTACATATTCTCTGAAAAGATTTCCAATAAAGCACAAGGAATTCTAATAAATGGCATACGAATCAATAACATTTAATTTACGGACTATACACTGATATTGGCTGACAATTTAGAATATTTACAAATACATACAATAGACATAAATGTCAATAAAACCAAATATATTGTTATAAGCAAAAACCACCACCACCAATTTAAGGAACAACAAATAATAGGACTATTAAACAAGTAGAGACAGCCACATATTTAGGAAATATAATTAACGAGAACTGGGATCACCCTCAAGAAATACGGTGTCGGTTAGAAAGAACTAACACCACATTTTGCTATGGAGTCGAGTTCTGAGCAACCAGTAAACTCCTCATCCCATTTGAGACGTGACTGTATCGACGTTTACTAACAATTCCTTGGATATCTTATGTTACAATGAGTTGTCCCTGCCAAGTTACTCGAACATGACAAGGACAAGACAAGAAGTTTGGAGTATTTTGGACATAATATGAGGAGCAATAAACTATAATGGAGTTTGTCGTCAAATGACATGAAAAGGAAAGGACACACGGCAGAAGATACATCTTCTGACTTAAAAATATTACAACTTTCACCACAGGCCTGTTCAGTGTCGCCCATAAGACAAGAAACATTACCCTTACAAATTATTTTTTAGGCTATATTTAAATACCAATTGCAAGATTTTATTGACAGTGTGCCTTAAGAGATGCTTATTGAACAATTGTGTCCTTACAAATAAGAATTGTTTGGATATGCTAAACATATCTTTAAACTACTCTATGTTTTAAACGCTACACTATAAACTTGTTTTAAAAGAATCATTATCACGAAATAGGGAGGTAAAATTAGTATTAGGCCCTGTCTGTGACAATAAATATATAGCTTAATGTATAATGATTATCTTTTAACTCCATTTGGAAGACCCTTTGTTAGAGTATGAGTGAACAGGGATTTGGAGTTTAAATTGGTTTGATTTTAATCTTGTTCAACTATATTTTTACTGGTAGGCAAACTACAGCAAGGACCCAAGACAGATGTTTCTAAACTTTTTGTCACTAACCAACTAAAGTTTAGAACAAACAACAGCGAGGAATCATTAATTCATACTGCATCTCACTGAAAAAATATTTTATTTGTTGCATGGTATTATCGTTGTTATTAATAATACTAAGGGCTACGTAAACTTATACTCTTCAACATTCGTCATAATTTGTATGTATTACACAAAATAAACCATTTGGAATTTTGTTGTTCTAAGAGACTTCCTAGTTATTTATATTTACAATATTGACGAAAGTATTCTCTTAATTGCAGTTATAATTAAAATATCCAAATTTAAAAATAACTTTAATTCTGTATACAGGAACTGTTGCACAAAACTTATAAAGATTTCTTTTTCCGTTTATTTGGGTTCTGGTTTCTGAAAGAATGCTAAATGCTTGAATACATTTCCATTTAAATGAACTCTCTGTGTCGTAAATCCCACTGTCATGTTTTTCTTATTCTCTCTATCTGTATTTCTT
Organism: Octodonta nipae; assembly: GCA_034190945.1. Taxonomy (NCBI): domain Eukaryota; kingdom Metazoa; phylum Arthropoda; class Insecta; order Coleoptera; family Chrysomelidae; genus Octodonta; species Octodonta nipae. Next base: position 71,834,473 of record CM067216.1, on the reverse strand, counting down.
CCTCATTAACATACAGCCGTATATCGCCATCTGAACTTTCATATTCAGCAATCATTTGACTACATTATTAATTCCTTTGTTTTCCGCATCTTTTAGTCGATTTAGTATTTAATTTCTTAATATCTTCAATAACTTTATTGCCTTACTTTGTTTCTGTAATGAAACAGATTTTTATAAAGTTGTTTATATTGATAAGATATACCTATCACTTCCATGTTTAGGTCATTCTGTTAATTCTGTATGTTTATCAATAAGAGATGCTTGAAACTCCTTAGTCCTTGGGGTTCCTGGACTGCGTATTCCAACTAGACTACAACTGTCATTCTTAAACTGGTTTATTCACTGGTAATTTAGTGACATTTTGGTTTAATTCAACAAATTTATTTTTATCCTGATAAGGAATAAAATCAGTTTTCCTTTGCTTCTGGTTAAAATTTCTTAAATTATTTTATGACCAACATATGCCTACAAAATTTTCCGCTGTTGTACCTATATGAGGAGATATTATTTACTGAGTTATCTGTGTTCCGCAATTCTTTTTTGTTCAGTTTAATTTGGTAATACTATACAAAACGCTTCAAGTAATAATACCAACGACGTTAGAGCAAGCGCGTCTGTTATTCGTTAACATGGCTACCAGCTGCATGCGATTTGAGGCAAAATTTAGAAAAATGAAGAGGTTTCATCGCAGTTGGGCATACTGAGTAAGCGCCATACTAGTTTATTTATATGCTGTTGATTGGGGTTCAATAAACTCTAATAATCTATGTATATTTTTCCCTTCGTTTATATCTTGTTTTCTCTTTAGGTATGCCGGGAAAGTATCCAACTATATTGGGTGCTTCGTGGTCATTAGCTAATTTGAACTTAGCTATGTAGAAAGTCACGTGCAGAGAAATAGGAGTCATCAAAGGGTTTAGAACTCCTAGAGCACGCGTCAGTGTTTTTCGAACAAATGAGTTGCCCATACTAATTAGTTAGAAAAAGTTGATTTTTCACAGAATGCCAAAGAAAAATGTCAAAGACATTCTAAAAACTAGCATTACTAAAGTACGTATATGGCAATTTATTTGCCCCAGAAAGGTGTAGTCTTCGAGGGACTTCCATCTGTGCGAAAAGTATTAAAAAAAAATAAATTAAAAAATCGTCTCATATAAAAATAGATCTATTAATGCTATTAATTAAGTGCTTTGAGGAAGTCTTTTTAAACTAAAATGGAATGGTATAGCACTATTGATAATATATAGTAAAACTTCCACACTAACCAAATACATTTTTAATAGCCACATTACCAAAGTGTTTCAACTTCTTGCTAGAGTATTTTTTTGACCTCTGATACTATATTTTGTCTCGAAGAAAAGTAATCGATGAGACAAAAAAGTGAGTCTCAATAAAACTAATAGTGAGCAAATAGGCATTGGAATCAGATCGGATTTATTCATACAGCTCAAAGTGGTATCAATAAAAACTGAAACATTAAATATTAATGAAAACGACATTCTTGTATCCGATTTTGACGAAGCCAACATCTTTTCAGTAACAGCTGAACTACGTCTGTTAAATTTCCGACCGCTAGAGGACACTAATGTTCCATATAGTCTGACAAAAAGGACCTTCCAAGGATCCTCAGAATTTCAACAACTCGTTCAACACGACCAATGTTGTCAGATTTTTCTGAAATTCAGTAAAGAAAGGAAAGTTGTTGACTATAATGAAACCGATGCCCAAATTATCCTCGTTTGTGTTGAAAATAAACATCCTGCAGTGATTTTGAAACCACCAAAAAATGTTCAAAAAGCAAATTTATAAATGCAAGGAAGATAGCAAACAATGAAATCAAATAGTCAAAATTGTTTAAGAGTGAAAGTAAATACTCTTTTCAAGGTGTCATTCTTTGTACGCAAGACTACATATTTGATATATATTGTTTCTGGTCGGAACCTTCATCAGTTGCGCTTCCTACAATTGAATATCCTCTCGAATACTTATTTATGTATTTGATACATAACGTAAATTTGTAAACGCGAGATGTAAAGACCGACATCTAGGATTTTACTACAGATTCCGAACATCTGTCTGCTAGTTTCCCCAAAAAAACTAGATGTCGGTTTTTCCATCTCGCGTCTACAAAAGTGAAAGTAAGGCCATATCAAGAAAACCAGGGAAAGACTGACATATACGCAAAGAAGGTGAGGGCAAAGCAAAGGTAGGAATAGTAGTAACTAAAAAAGAAATATAGAAATAAGGGGTTGACACAATGTAATGACAAAGAAAAAAATATATTAAGAGTGGTGTAAATTACAAAATGTACAAATGGCGTTGCGCGTGAAGTTACACATTGTTGGTCCAATTCTAATAAAATAATTTACGATTTTATAAAAAGTTAATCGAAGGATCTTGTAAGTTGTTTGGATCATTAAATTAAACGTAAAGTGTACAGAAATCACTAATTATAAGTTCCAAATCCAATAACCTTTTGTAGTAGACCTTAATAGACTCATAATAAATCCTCTTTATTAACAAAGCTACAGGCATTTACAATGAAACATAAAAATGAAAAACATGTTACAAAAATATGTATAAAAGAATATAAAATAGAAGATAAAGCTTTGCCTCTACAAGGCGAATATTAGCTAAAAGTTACTGTGACTCTTAACCTTGTAGGAATATATATATATATATATATATATATATATATATATATATATATATATAAACCAAAAGGCTTGTCCTTGCTGACTAATACAGACCAAACTTGTAAATTTTATTTTGGGAAGGCAGCAATGAATACAGGACACCAGATGGATTATGAACGAGTGGAGGTTCTGGAAGTGGAGAATTCAAATAGGAAAAGGAAGTTTTTGGAAATGGTTCACATTTTTCAAGAGGGCAGCACATTGAACTCAAAAAAAGACATAGATAAGCTCAGTGCCATTTATGCCTACCTATTAGAAAAGGAAAAAAATAACAAAAAAGACCCAAAAATTAGTTTACAGAACAGTAGAAGTGAAAATTTCTAATGGTGGTTTAAATTCATTTTAATTTCCACACAGCAACTAAAAGGTTATTGATTTCAAATTTGTGTTTCCCCAGTGTCATAATGTTAAATGTTGTAGAGCAGTTTTGTAATTTCGTTGTACCGTGATAACTGTCACACGAGACACTGACTTGTTTCATAGAACTTGACATTGTCAAGCTGATTGACAGTGACGTGTTTCTGTTTGGCGGTATAACCTAAATTTTGTCTTAATCGCTCACCTTAGATTGTAGACTGATAGGATGCATTTCCTTTTATTAATTTTTAAAAAGTTTTGAACAATAGTTTAATTTTTACTAGTTTTTAATAAGTTTGTGTAAAATGTTAAATGTGATTCTGTTTTATAAATCTTAACATCTCCCCGGGATTTCGCCATTATAGAATTATTAGTCACTATGCACCATATTAGAACATCTGACATGAATATCTCACATCTTTGTAAGTAGTGTACTTTCTGTCAGATATTAGTGTATAACAGGTCATATTTTGTAGTGCTCCCGATGAAGATAAAAATTATTATCGAAAGCTCGAGTCAATAAAGATAAAGAGTAATACGTTATTCATTGCTGCCTTCCCAAAATAAAATTTACAAGTTTGGTATATATATATATATATATATATATATATATATATATAACACTAACACATACCACAGATATAGACATAGTAGTATCGCCAGTTTGGTATCTTCAAAAGAGCTACAGGGATTCTTGATGCTGATGAAAACTACTTCACAACTGCTTTGACATGCTTTAGTTAACATACGAAATTTCCTGAAACTCCTAGATAAATTTGAAAATATTAAGAAGAAACTTTATTTTATAAAAACCGTGGATTGAAGACAATGGCATGTTTACTGATAAAATAGGCTTACTTGTTTACAACTTTATTATCTCTTTTTATGTTCTAATATTTATTTTTTGAGTTATAAAAAGCAATTAAAGATATCACTTCGAATATGACACATATCTTGTCACATTTTTAGAGTCCATGTGAAAAAGTACACATTTTACGTTCTCTTCTGCGTGTTTCCAACATTTTTTTTGGAAAAAAAAACTATCGTAAAAGTCGTCGTAGAAATGCATAAATTGTATTCACAGTTTCAAGTTTCAAAGTCTATGAGTGCCTTTATGGCGCCCACAACGGAATATTTTTCTATTATCGAATAATTTCGTGATCATCCGTTCACACGTTCTTTGTTATCGATATAAATAGAGTTTAGCGTACGACATTTAAATAAACTAACACGTCGAGATTGATATTCATTTTTGGCCGGCTTTCCTCTTCCGCTTTATTTTTAACTCATTGCGTTCACTCTGGCTTCCTTTGTTTTTATTGTCGTAATTTTATTTCTGGATACGTGATCACATTCTTCCCACCACTTAGCACTAAATATGAATAAGCATTGTTATTTATGTTTTCGTTTAATTGCCTAACAGGTGTGCTGACATTTATATGGGAGGAAAGTTTTCGTCCAGCATTTTGTCAGGATGCATTTTCTATGTTCTTCGGCCACAGACGTAAAGCTAATTCCAATAATATATATTCGTAATCGTGTTTTCTGTATCAAAAGGTCACATTAGAATTTCCGAAATGTTGGATACCTCATATGAATTATTGGTTCATTACATTTTTTTTAATACATAACGTATCTCACGTTATTTTTATATGTGCGGGTTTATTTGTGTCTATTAGAGATTTTTTTCTTTATCATTTCCCGAGGTGAACTTCAGATTACGGTTGTAATATGCGATTGGTTTCAATTACATACTTTAGAAGACTCTAGGGTGCTCTAGGTTTACTAAAATACCCTCAATTGCCCTCTAGGTCCTCGGAATTATTTCAATCCCCTTTGCTCTCTAGGTCTTTCTCAACTTTGGTTACAATCTCACCTATTCTTCTTCCATTTTCTCTTCTCCACCACGGTTTCCTTACTTGATCTCTTTCTTAATAACCTCTCCATTTTAAAATGTATATTACCCCTATGTATTATAAATTATTTGGAAGTGACCGGGCTATATGTAATAAATTGATTAAACCTGATGATACTATTTTTAAGACAGTACAAGAATTTGGTAACGTTTACTCTAATCTAGACTTATAAGCAACACAGATTAAATTCGATTTTTAATTATGGTTTTGCAAATTTTGGAATCTGATATAGCAGAAGCCGTAACTGATCTTGATGTTAACTGTTCCCCAGGTTCTGACGCTGTACAGACTTGATTGGTTTAGTGCTCTATAGACGTTTGTGTTCCATATTTAACTAAATTATTTAATTGGTCTGTTTCCACTGGACTTTTTTCAAATTCCTGGAAAACCCATTTTATTTCAGGCTTATTTAAAAATGGGGACACGCCTGATCTGAATAACTATAGACCTATCAAGAAAGATTATGTTTTCGTTTAAATTTATTGTGCCTATGCAACATTGTTTTTATCACTCTAGATCCACCCAAATGAATCGCTGCACCTACTTAGAACACATCACCAAATTGTGCACTCTATTTATACAAATTTCACAGCATTTGATGTACTAAATTTTGATCTTTTGGTTTAAAATCCCCCGGGCTATGACTTTCATGGACCATTCTGTCTTGGCTTCAATCCTTTTAGGTAACTTCATTTGCCTTTGCCATCACATCGGGAGTTGCTCAAGTCTCCCATCTTGACCGCCTCCTATTTATACTGGATCCTGTGCCAGGGGATCGCAAAGTGGTCCCTTTTTTTTTCATTATTAGAGCTTGTACCGTTTCTTAGAAAAAAAAATTTTACCGATTTTCTTATACATTATGCTTTGGTGGAGTCCCCGGTATTAAAAATAATAAAATTTTTTTATTCGGAACATTGGATAAATTAAAAAGAAATTGGATTACTTCCGGGGGATCCCGTAATGGCCCCATTTTTTTTCAATAACATAGCTTGTACCGTTTTTTACAAAATAGGGGGGAAAAATTAACGACATTCTTATATAGTAAGCTTTGATGGACTGCTGGTATTAACTGTTTGAAACTTGGAGTAAATTGTAAATAAATTGAATTAATCAAAATAACTATCAGTTAATATGCATTTACAGTGTGTATTCATAATCAAACGATTTCATTTTATTAATAATTTTAAGAGAAAAAGTTATTCTTCATAAACAGATTTGCATGGTCTAAAACATAAACAGTAATCAATCTTTTTTTAACTATAGACGAGGTTTGTTATCATATAGGAATTTTGATTACGAATTAAAGTATCTTTATTTTTGTTAATATCTAAAATTGTTATCAAATAGAAGTAACTAGAATAAAAAACTGCATCTACTTATGTCATTGCACAAAACATTGTATAATAAGTTGATTGGAAATAAATCGAAATAAATGTCATTTAATCAACTTCAAGGTGAAGGTTCTCAGTTGGTTTCTATATGCAATGTGTCTTCATAAGTTGAATTCAAACCGAAAACGTTCTTATGAATAGTATTTAGAGAAAAAGTTAATCTTCATAAAAATATTTGCGTGGTCGGAAACGTATACTGTAATCATTACATCTCGCTTTTTCAACTGTATACGAGGTTTGTCAGCAAATATGAATCTTGATTAAAAGTAAAATAACTTTATTTTTCATAATATATAAAATTCTTATCAAACAGAGGTAATAATAATTATAAAATGCATTTAATTATGCCAAAATTGTATAATAAGAATTTCATGTCACTATTCCAAATTGTGTACTAGATTTGATAAAGAATATAAATTTTGTTTAAGTTAAATACCTTTATTTTTAATAATAACAAATTGTTATCAGACAAAGTTAATCAGAAATAAAAACTAGGTCCTATTATGCTATATCAATTAAAACTGTATAACGATTTATAATATAATTCCGCGGAGAGGAGGCTATTAAATGAATGTCACTATAATTAACAGTCGTAAAGAATAATGATACTCCGATCGTCTACAATATAGTGGATCCACCTAAGTTACAATCGTATACAAAATTTTCTTAATACACATACACATTTAGAAAAGAAGTTATTCTATTCAACATTAAACGTGGTTGGACAAGCTAATAAATGATTCTTAAAAGTAAAATACCTTATTTTAGGTAATATCGAAAAAGTTAATTAGATTTGAAAACTGCATTCATTTAGTTCATTGCAGCCTAAAAATTGTAAAATAAATACATTAAAAAAAACAAAAACCAACTTCGAAAAAAATTAACTAAAAAACATGAAATAATTTTTTGCTACAACAATTAAATACTTTTTCGGTCAGTGCCAATTTGATCAGCTAAGTTGCAAAGTACAACTTATAAATGTACTCCCAAAATAATATGACTTTAGCTTGACATCGACTTCAGAAAAAGTATGTAATTGTTGTAGCAAAAAAATTTTTCATGCTTTTTAGTTAATATTTTTGAAGTCGGTGTTTGTTTTTTTTTATTGATGTATTTATATCTTACCGTTCAGTTATTTGGGGACCTTATAATTCCGGATATCCTCAATCCTCAATGACAAAAAATGTTTTAAAATTGCAACAAAATTGATTGTAGAGACTTAATGAGTACACTAAACTTACATGTGCCTAAGCGACCTTTTCCTCATAGCTATTATTTTTATGAGACAGAATATCATTGGTTGTCGCCCATTGAGTGATTATCAGAATTTATGCATAACTTTTTGTCTTGCTTTAAATAATAAATGTAATGTTGATGTCAGTAAATATTCGAAAATTTTATTTCATTAATTTTGATAGTTTCGCTACTTTTGTTTATTTATTATTTTGACAATTATTATAAAAATTTACTTATTTACGTTCTTATATTTTAATGTTTTAATATATATAGTGAACATGGGGTTTCCCCGTAAATTTTTAACTATAATTATTCAAAACTTGAAGGGTTTTTGTCACAAACTGAAACTGAATCCTGCCCAGTACCCACGTTTACTATTCAATTGCATTTTGCTTTAAACCGTAATTATGTAAATTAATGAGCACCAAAAGTATAACCGTACGTATAAATATGGTTTGGTATGCGGCAGAGTTTAAGCGTTTTTCCCAAGATGCACCGTCTAACATTGGCCACCTTGTACAAATCTCCTACGTTCAATAGTATTGATGACTTCACCGGTAAGGAGCACAATTCTCAGGTAACGTCTTTTAAATCCGGTCTCGACTTGAGTAGTAGAAAAACTTCTTTTCCGTTTTTCCGGCAACAATGCCAAAGCCGAATGCCCAACAGCTTCGGATGCTGTACGTACGTACGCTGATCAGTCGCTGACCTTGCAAGGAGGCCTCCCAGGCCACTTCACAAACCGGACTACCAGAGTCCCACCACGCAGTTACAACCGGATGTGCCGAGTATCGAAGACTTAAAAAAATAATTTGATTTTCAAGTAGAGGTTTCACGTTCCGACATTCCTGACATAACGAATACCAACTTGATGGGAACTGAATTTTATAATAAATTCACAAAGGTGGCGAGGTATTTCTGAAAGGTGTATATTAATTTAATGGTAGTGCAACTCTATAATTTTATTAAAAGTTTTCTATAAATGGTCATTCGATAAACAGCTAAAATTGTCGCTGCAATTTCATATGATTTTTATTGTTTAGCTAAATAGAATCATATGTAATTTATTTGCTTATATATACAACTGTAATTTTTATAATATAACTTTGAGAAATTTTCTTATGTCAAATATGTAAATTTGTATTGCAGAGATTTATTTGTCTGTTTTTTTTGTCGTTTTTATGTATGGTAGCCAGATGGTTGTAATACGTCTTGAAATTTAGGGTATTTGCCACTTGGAAACAATAGTTATGCTCTTTATAACCAACTTTAAAAAATAAAACTTATATTTGTATATTTGTGTTTATATACCCGTGATTTTTCAGAAGTTATACTACTGATTTTTATGAGTGTTTCAATGATGTAATCTATGTAGGTACTTATGTGAATGTTCTCAAATATAAAATATATCTTATAATTGTGTTTGTCAGGGTATTTACTCACCGGGTAGTATTCAATAAATCATATGCCTAAAAAAATTTTTCATGACTTTTCTTATTAAATATCCATGTTTAACAGTCAATACATCAAATATACGGAGTTTGGAAGAAGAAAATCACGAATAACCAAATTAATTGCATGAAGTGGAAGGGGAGATGTTCATATGTATTATTAAAAATTATTAAAACAAAACTATACTTTTTAATCTGGTTGTGCATTCTCCTTTCTTTCTTTTGCCAGTCTCACTATCGGCTTCTGTAAATTTACCATTTTCTTCCACTCTCTCACTTTGTCACCCTGCTCACGCTCTCTCTCTCTCCCTCTCTTTCTCTCCCTCTCTCTCCCTCTCTTTCTCTCTCTCTCTCTCTCTCTCTCTCTCTGTGTGTGTGTGTGTGTCTTTCTCTCTCTCCCTCATTCTCTCGCTCTCTCTTTCGGTGTCTCCGGTCTCACACGCTTAATTTGTCCTTCTCGTAAACTCCCATTCTCTAATTCTCTCACTCATTCACCCACTCACTCTTTCACTAGTTCACTCCCCTTTCTCTTACTGCTTATTGAAATTCTTTCTCTTATTCAACAAAAACTTCTAAAGAGGTCAAATCCCTAAACAATTACACCATTTCATCATGTGTTGCTCGTTTGCTCGTTATCATATACCTACATGAACAGAAAAATATAAAAAATATACAGATATGTACAAAACTTCTTTTCTTCCCGAATATCGGAAAGCAAAATCAACAAAATTAGGAATCAACTCCTTTTAGATACAAAAGTCTGAAAATAATCAACCCAACGAAAATGTTACTCTCTAGTCAAAATATGTGTGATAGGCAAATACAATTTGTCATGTTTGAAGACGCGAGATGTAAAAGATTTTGAAAAAATTTTACTTGCGGTTAATGGGACATATTGGATTTCATGAGTGAAACGAAAAAGGAAAGAGATTAGTACAATTTGAATACTATCAAAATATGTCCATATCAAACTCGTTCGATTGATTAAATTTCAGTAGAAAGTAAACCTGGGAATATCCAAATAGATCAGTCAAGAATAACATTGACTTTATCCTTGTAAAAACACAGTTTTGCACCCTAACACCAAACCTTTATTTAAACACTCAACGCCGTTTAAACCACTCTTAGTTGTCATTATCAAGTAACAAACAAAACTCAGTTTAAATAAAGGTTAGCTGTTAGGGTGCAAAACTGTGTTTTTACATTTGTGATACACCAAAGGTTCCACAGCATTTCCATTGACTTTATCCTGACAAACAAAATCGTTTCTAAATAATCGAAATTGAGATTTATCTCAAGGTGAACGCAACTTAACGAAAAAAAGAATCCTTGAAGTCGGTTGATGATCATAGAATATATTGCACAATAAACATTAAGAAAGACTGAGCCAAATTAATAACTTTGGATGTTAAAAATTAAATTAATGATATCAGATATGAGGTATGAAAATCGATCATTTAACTATGGATGAAATGTACAAAAGTGTGGGTATATTTAATTGAATAAAGATTTATATTTTTTACTCAACTGTTTGATTTAAACTAAAGTTTTTTGTCGTATGCTTTTGTACATTCAAATATTTACGTATACTTGTGTCAAAAAGCACCGCTATGTTATAGTGATTCCCAATCACGCACTCTACATGTAGAGTTTTTGTGGCTAATGGATCCTATGTAAATATTTCTGAAATAAATATCACATGAGTTGGATTAGGACGATTCACAAATGAATACGTAGATTAAAATTTGAAAATAATGTTGCCATTATCATTGGTGAACTCTGTGATTGGCAAAGGCAAAGATCTGAATATAAATTTTGTTGAAAAATGTGCCTGATTTGTTTAGCATTATTGTTTCGGAAATATCATTGCATATTTTTGATGAGTTAGTATTCTTATTCTCGGTATTAATGCGACAAATACGGTATAAATGAGAATCGTATAACTACATATTTCAAGCAAACAATAAGTGTATGTCGGGATAAGATCAATTCGTCTACTCTCTGTCATGTTAGTACTAGGTAACTTCTTTAGATCTAGCAAAAAAATTTCTTCGTAAAGTAAAGGTTTCAAGAGGCAGGTTTTTTATATATATTAGATACAACAACCTGCCTTGTTAATCAGTGTATTTAGTGGTAGAACCAGTATCAAAATCCCTACAGTAGATCTTGATATTAATCTTTACAAACAGACCGGAAGATAGATATATGGGAAGTTAGGTTCAAAACGAATGTACACCCATGCACTTGTAGAACTCGACGGAAATGCCATTGAAAAGCTGGGGAAAGAATTTCTACTGAGATTCATTGTCGGTTAAGGGCTGTTTATTGAGATGATGTTGTTGATAGATCTCCTGCACATAGTTTGATGAACAAATGTTGTCGTTTCGAACCAGGTAAAACAGTAATTGTTGATGAAACACGTACTGGACACTGTGAACAGCCGATCACTGCCTCAGGCGAGAATCATCGCAAACTCATTCACGATTTCATTCAAACCGAGGCAATTCCTCTAAAATCGCCTGTATTATTAAACAATTGGAATACCTTTAAATCTGTACACGACTAGTGCTGAAAATCGTCATCCAGATTCTTGCCAGGCGAAAGAGTTCAAATCCAAAATAACTTTTTTTGACTGTGACTAGGAATGCTCACCGAATTTATGAAACCTATTTATTTGCAACATGACAACGCATATCCACACACCTCGCACATAATCCTTAATTTCGAACCGACTTCAGACCCTCCTAGAATAGGGCGAAGTTATTAGTTCAAGAAATATGATTTTGAATTTGAGCTACTTTCCGGATCTTGCAATTTGTTTTTATTCAGGTTTTGCAAATATAAGTATAGACGTAAATGATTTAATAAGTCTATTTATTCGTTTTACGTTTTAGCTACTATCACCATTCTTGGAACTGGAATTATTAGCTCCATACTGCCTGACTAAGCGTATGCAGTTTATGACGGTAATTTAATCGGGTTCGATAGATTAATTAATGGTTAAATAAATATGATCTAAAATTAATTCTTTAATATAAAAAACGTCTGTTTGTATTTAGAATATATGTCGATCGAAATACGAACTAAGGCAACAACGCGCATTCTTCTTGAATGCTGTAACAAGCCAGTGGTCATCACGAGGAAGGAAGGAACACCGAAGCACCGAAGAGAATCGAGCCACCGAGAATGGTATTCTTTCGACTTTAAAAAACCAAATCAAATGCTCTCTACCTGATTCTTATTCGGAGTTTCCGATCTGGTTATACATTCCAAGAAATAATACGCGATAAATGAAGCGTGAAGGATACAAAATTGAACGTCGTTAACTGAAAGTGGAACGAAAAATTCGTATTTAACTATTCACAGGAGACACTAATTAACATCGAAAGAATTTTAAAAAAATCTGATTTAAAAATAATTGTTTTAATCATGTTGTCAAGTTAAGTAGAAGGTCGAAGGCTAGAAACAAAGATAGCGGTGTGAAAATAAATTAATATCACATTGATTTTACTTTCTCCATGCAGTTCTAAATCGAGGAAGCTATTAGTCGTTGTAATCAACTTTACCTAAAATTATCATTTAATAATATATTAGGTTACCTACTCAAATCAGTGGATTCTTTCTACAAATAATTAATTTCACTCACACCATTAATAAATAATATCCACTAAGTTCCAAATGGATGCAAGAAGGCGCCGAGGCCACCAAAACCAGCGGCAAAACTACCCACTGTGACAGCGCCGAAGTTCCCTCTGCACACTGAGACCAATCCCTGTAATCCAGAGTACGAAAGAGGTCGAAGCGGCGATCCAACTCCTAGAGGATGGAAGCAATGCAGCTTTGGAAGCCAGCACTCATAGCATCCGAAAACACAGAAAGAAGAAGTACGCCAACCTTCCAGATAACATTAGGGAGCTAATCCTGGAGAAAAACAGAGCGAGAAGACGAGCATAAAGAACAAGGCAACCGGATGACAAGCGTAGATCCAACGCATTGAATCGGCAGTGACTGAAGTTGTAAGAACGCATAACAATGACCGAAGGAAATGTTACCTGGGGCAACTGGACTCGCATAAACCAGGCAAAAAATCCTGAGAACGGACAGGCGTCCAGTACTTCCACTTCATGGCGAGCAGGGTATAGTCTAATCCGACCATGAAAATGTAGAAGCAGTCGCTAACCGCCTAGAGAGTGTGTAGACTGAACCAACATGACGATGATCACGACGACCACGAACTCCGAGCCAGAAGAATCAGAAACCAAGATGACATCCCACCAATCAGGACCACGACCCCGGAAGAAGTACGGGGCCAGATCAGACGACACAAGCAACGAAAAGCATCTAGACATGACCGATTTCCAACAAGATAGTGAGACGGTTCACAGTGAAGACTGTGGTTTCCTTGACAAACATCATCAATGCAATGCTAAGACTTAGATACTACTCGAAGTGATGGAAATATGCCGACATTTTCATGCTGCCAAAGGCCAATAAGGATGGTACTTTTCTATAAAACTATCGCCTTATTAACCTACTACCAAACATGAGTAAAGTAGCAGAAAGGAGGATCTTCGCGAATCGACTCCAAGAGACCATAAATGAACTGAAAGTGATTCCATACTAGCAATTTGGATTCAGACATCCATACGCCATCGAACACCAAGTCTAGGCCTGGTAGAATAAGCCTCAGACGGACTCAACTGGAATCGTAGAACAGCCTTCATTTTCCTGGATGTAGTAAAAGCCTTCCACCGAGTATGGTATTACGGACTATTGGTCAAGATCGCCCAATTAGGAGTCATCATCAACAGGGGTTTGACTTGCACCAGGCATGTCCTAGAGACTCGTAACAAGGTCCGGGCTGTCCGTGCCAGACTTTATCCCCTTGCCTATGCTGACATATGCCTTAATAGTATGGGGACACACCAGCAAGCGCAACGGGCAGGCCATCAAAAGGCAGGTGAACCTATGCCTACACCTCGCAGTCGACGCACCGTGGTTCGTTCGTAACATGGTGAGTTTCAACGATTTATGACACTTGCAGAAATGAAGGGGAGGGCCAGAGAGGCTTACGCCAAACTGGAACAGCTCCCAAACCTTCACCTACGACAGCTAATCGACTATTACCCGAGATTTGTTGACAGATACAAAGAACCAGCTCTGTCTAAGCGAAGGAGAAGATGACGAAGAAGCCCAGAGGTAGAAGACATATGAGTATAAAATGAAGTACATAATATTCTATTTTTCAGGAGACAACAAGGGGACCCCGGGGGGGGGGGGAAACCAACCGAACCAAGCAAAGAGAAGACAAGAAGAACACACACCAAAAATCGAAGACAACGTACATGCCACAGAAGGGTAGAATACGCTACATATCATAGCTAAGAATGAGCCACGAACTACAAAGAAGACAGTTGCTGTACCACCAATAAGGTAAAGCAACGGAAACAATCCAAAGCCAAGCTATCCCAACAAGAAGACAACGATTATGCAGAAGGTAACCTGCATTAGCGTGAGGACTTAAGTTAATTGTCAGGGGGTGGATGGTAAGGGTGCTGGAAGTGTCCTCAGTAATTTTCTGAAGGGTAAATTCAGATCCTGGGCTCGCGCAAAGGGTGTTAGTGGAATTTCCAATTGTTCTAAAAGACTTAGTTTTAAGCTTAATTTTCTTATCAAAAGCATGAAATAATTTTTTTATTGTACATAGGCGTATGCAGGGGAGATTTGATTGGGGGGGTTCAACCCCCCCCCCCCCCCCCGAAATAAAGAAAACAATTGTTCACCACATCTGCATTTATATTTATTACAGGTGGTATAGTAAAGAGAAGTAATTGTAATCCTTACCCATTTAGAACTACTGTAAACCAGACTATCATGACAGGCATTCATCAATCGATATTTAGTGGAATCAGAGAGGCAGTTTGTTGGGTGTCTTGAGGCCTGCGGCTAAAACTGTCGAATGTTCAAGAGGGAAATATTTAGGCGGTTATTTGGTCTTCTGGGTACTTTTGAGAAGAAATATATAAATACGCGAAACCGACGAAAGGGATCATTAAGTATTGGGTCACCGTCTGGCAAACCACAAGTGTTCAAAAATAAATTGTATATAGTGGTGTGAATGTAAATTTGCGGAAATAAATTCCCGTAGTTTCGGTCGAGTGTTTAAATAAATCCACATACCCAGAGTGTACAAAAACTGTACATTATTAACCGAATTTACGTTCATTATTTCTAATTTAACTAAGTGGTTTAATTTAGTAATTTTTCTGAACTCAGACGTTTGGAAAGTTGACGTTCTGTTCAAAAATGTTAAAAGTAACTGATTTCTATTTTTTGATTTCAGAAAAAAAAAGTTGTTTACGCCCTGACTTGATCAAATGAACAATTTATCCTTCTTGTATTATATAGTTTACAGAAAATCGTTGGACAGGTTGATTTTAATCTTTTTGATGGGTATTTTTTCCACATTTCATTTTTGTCTACCTACACCAATCATATAAGCACTAACTAAATTAACTACTCTGAAAGTAATTGAAGTTTGTTTTTGATTTGAAAAAAAAAACTTTGCTTGAATACAAGGTATGTGAGAAAATTCATACACTTTATGATATTTATTTAATGAAAAAATTCTTAGATATGTTTATTGGATTTTTTTATGATATTGTTTTCGTCTACTCATTAACCTGCTCGTTATGAACATTAACTAATTTATGTGTATACTATAATTGTAAAATAAGTTAAATCTTGTCCTTCATTTTTTGTACCCAAATTGTTGAATTTTTCGCTAAAAGTGTGATATTTTTGCAAAAACCTGTTGAGTAATCAGAGAATGTTTTCGATTTTTTTTATTTATTTTATGAAAAACATCTTTGGGTGTTTACAACACTTATACCTTGTATATGATCGTTAACAAATTTAAGTGATCTGTATCTATATATTGTTTATTAATTTCCAATTTTCTTAATAGTTTCAGGTTTTGTAACTCTTTTACTATCTTTAAAATTTTCGTCAAAATGTAATTTATTTTTCGAAAATTTTTTTAAAAAATTATGTTAGTATGTTAGGGTTAGTATGTAAGAACATTATTTCAAATGTATGGAAAAAAATTAAATAAGTATAAGTATTTTTTTTCGGTAAGCATATTTTTTATAACTCATTTTAATCATCTGACATTTACATTATCATTAATTAAATTAAATGAATTATTTTTACGCTTATTAGTTTTCCAGTTACTTAAAATGTTCCTTTGCCTTATTATCGGTGCCTAACATTTTAAATTTGTTTTTAAATATGTGATTATTGTTCAGATTAAGCAGAGCTGACATTTTGATTTGCAAAAATTGCAAAACTAATATACTGAGCGAGTCACACATAGGTATGTTCACAACCATTCCTTGATTTTAATTTGTATTGGGTGTTTTAATCTACTTACACAATTTACCTAATCCTCTATTAAATTAATTGAATTATGTTTAAGTTTATTTCCAATTTTGCTAACAGGTTACGTCTACCACTTTTTCTGTATTTATAATTTTGAAATTTACTTGAAATTGTATTATGATCTCAAATGGATTTTCAAAGTGGCCAAAGTGTGATTTTTGATTTGACAAATACTTCTTACAAGAAATGTTACTTGAAATGTATGAAAAAATATCATAGCTATTTAATTATTTAATGTATCAACAAATCTTTGTAAAGGTTGATTTTAAATTTTCTAGTTTATTTGTACCTTAAATTATTTTAATCTAACCACACGCGTTTTTTTTAGTTTTGTATATAATTGTAAATAATAAGTAAATAAATAAATAATAAATAAATAAATAAATAAATAAATAAATAAATAAATAAATAAATAAATAAATAAATAAATTATTCAAATGTATGAAGTAAATCCATATCTATCTTATTATTTAGTATATGAAAAACATATCATACCAACGAAGTAGTGGCGTTATTAATTAATTAACAAAACTACTCTCATAACACTCACTATAAAAAGTTGAAATTCTCGAAAATATGTGATTTTTATTTAGTATGTTAAGTGAGGTATATTTGCAGCGATATAGCTAGGTTATCAAATGCCATGGGGCTAACATTGGGGTCCTATCAAGACTAGTTAGGATTTATTATCATATTAAAATATAAATAAATAAAGTTAAAAACTATTTTTAACATGTTTGTATTAGCTTCACTTGTAACTCTGTAACCGAATATTGGAAGTCAATTTTTACCTACTTCTAATTGTCGTATCGAAATTAAACTTCGTATATGTATGCAGTCTGGCTGACAATACAATAACTTGGTAACATGAAGCTCATCTGATATATAAAAATGTGAGTTTACCTTCATGAATTTTTCAGTTATACGGGCTCATCCACTAAAATTTTATATAATATATTTTGTTTTAACTTTCGACTTGACGACATTAAAGAAATTTCATTCGCTTATTCTGTCACAGAAATGGGCTACTTCTCAAAAACGAAATAATTGTTAGCTCTTCGACAACTACGCCACTGTATATTTATATTAATTTTTAAATTTTGTAATAGATTGTCTTATTTCTCAATTTCTGATGAGAGCATTATAATTTTTACTGAATATTTATCCTAGAAATGAATTTTCTCACAACGTTTATCATTTGCTAAATTAAACAGTTATTTAATTTTTCATTAATTTCCAGCTGCTCTGAACTTCTAAAATTTTCGTCAAAACAACTCTTAACAGACCTTCACTATAACTGAAATGAGAAAACTTACAGTGATTTACGAACTGGGTTGTTTAATATATGGAATAAATGGCAAACCTTTTCTTATTTGATTTTATAGTTTTAATGGGTATTTTTCTTACAAGTCACTTTTATCAACTTGAATACGAAGAGCCAGATGTGTGATCGATCAGACTCCAATCTGACCGTCAAGACACATGGAAACTACTGTTTTATTCCCTACGTATTTGCGGGTACATTCAATAACAAAATTTATTCAATTTTAACAATCACAAATTTCTCCATACAACACCGTTTTTGATTCTTACGAAGTTTTGCAAGAGTACTAGTTTCACTAATGTTCAAAACTTCAATGGACGATTGACGCCAGTTAGAATTTTGTATTCCAATAAAATTCTACTTACAAAAGCATTATGAATTTTCACCTCATTTCTGCCAGCAATTGTCTTACATTTACGATGCTTTATTAACAATGCTGTGCCCTAAATGAACTTTTATCCAATTAAACTAGCTACGTTTTACTAACTTTACTTCCAGGAACTTTTACAATTCACTAAACTAGTATGACTAATACTAAAGTATTTGGAAGTACGAACTAACACTGTTTCTTTTAACGTCCTATATTCCCAAAATGCTTTACGACCTTAGTTGAAAACCAAACTCTAACAAACTATCATTAAAACTACACTTGCACCGTTTTAGATAGGCAATCTACAAAATAAGCTTCATGACGACATATTCGTATTCTTTTTAATATTACTACTTTAAGACCACTCCTGCGCACACAGGTTTCGAGACTATTTTACTTGGGTTTGAGATTAAAACCATTGCTGTTAACTGAGCATTCTGTTGGTTCATAGACGAATAGTTCTGATGCTAATGCCAGGTTATCCTGTTGATTAAACCATCCATTAGAGTGCGCCACTAAGCATCTCTTTTTAGATACTCGAGGTTATTTAACCTTTTAAAAAGAAAACTTTGTTTTCGACCATAACACATACTTTTTACAAGTTTTATAAATTAAATTAATTACATGAACCAATTTTATAAAATATAAACCTATTATATTATTTCTTTCTGCTTTCCATCAAATATTTAACTTTTATACATACAAAAAAATTGTATCCAAAATATGAACACCTTCCTTTGCTAAAGTTTATTGACTTCACATTTATTTAAAAGGAAACTGAACAAAATATGAAACCAGTTCAACTTCTTACAAAAAACTGCTCCTCCACTGCCTATATTTAACAAACTTCATTTCCTTATAGAAATGCCTTCACATCCACCCACGAATCGCTTTCTTTCTTGCCTCGCCAATTCAGGAGATAAATATATATTTAACGAGACGCCACACTTATTATACAGTGTCGCACAGTTTGTGTCAAGTAACCTTTGTGATCTCTTCAATTGCTTTTATTAGCCTCATTGTTGATAATGGCGTAAGTTGACATTCGCTCGTTGAAAAGGTGCTACTTTTGTTATTCGATGTAATAATTGTTTATTTCTTTATTGGGTGCTGCTGGACTGACTGCGGTCTTCGTGTACTTAATTTGTTTAGTTTTGAGCTATAAATAGTTTGCATCTGGAGCATTATTCCCTTTCTAAACTTTTAATATACTATTACGACTATTATGGCATGTAGTGCAGTTACAGCAAGTGCTTGTTTATTAAATTAACTATTGAACCTCCATCATAGAGAGAAATATAGAAATGTTTATATGCAAAGAAAAATTATTTAATATCATTGTGATGAAGTAACTACTGTGTGAATAAAATTAAACAAATGTTATAGGGGAATATAAAATTATGTGTGGAAAAAATGGACAACTTTATCTAAGTAATTTCGAAAAGATTGTTGAGGAGGTCTTGAATTATTTTGTCTGTTCATTGGGTTTTCTCTCCTCCAAATTTTTTTTCCTGTAAGAGATAAGTATTTAAAAATTGTATATGTAGAACAAAGTGTAGTAAGGCAATTTCGTAAAATTGCCCGGATTACTGGCTGTCTGTACAGAGATTCTTCCTCACAGTTATTCTGAGAGAAAGAGATATCTATAAAATGATCAACCAGTATTCCTGTATATAAGTAATGTATTGTATATTATGTAATACTTATCTGTGTATGGAGACGTTTCAACTCCGAGTCTGGAGTCGTTGTCAATCGTTTAGTGTTGTTTTCGAGGTTTTTTCTAAAAAAATTTTCGCTTTGATCTTGAATTTGTTGTTTTCAGTGTCAAATTTTTTGACAAACACCACAAACCTTTTTATATTAAAAAATAAAAAGCATTACCAACTAATTAAAAATGATTTAAAAAATAAAATATTGTTATAAAATGTATGCCCGCCTCCCCTGGAGATACCCAAATTATTCATAAAATAAAACAGTGACCGTCTGGGAGTAAAAACAACACGATCCGGAACTTTCTATGGGACAAAAAATTTAGCATAATACACTGTAAGAACAGTGGAATGGCCATCCAGAACTACGAGAAAAATTGATGTGAATTATAAAAAGGACGGATGGACATTTTAGTTTAAGTGTAGCTTATATATTCGTGTTATTATTTTGATGTAAATTATTTTCGGAATGAGCTGTTGTAAATATTGGATTTTTATGTATAAATAAAGTTTAGAAATTGAAGTGAATATCAGTTTTCAAAAATTTAATTTGAACCCACGAAGTTTACTGAATTTAATATCAGGAACGTGCGATTAAGGAAATTAACATCGTAATTTGATTTATGGCGACAACTCGAGGTATGGAAAAAATGGACGAGACTACCAATAAAATATTCAAACAGGTTACCGATGTACTAGACGAATAAATAACTGAGATCCTGGAAAAACGTGACAAGAAAGGCAAACAACATCAAGAAGAAATCCAACAAAGGTTAGTGAAATCTTTTGATGAAAAACGTAAAATAGAATTAGAGAATATTGTAACTAATATATATGAAAAGCAATAAAACCTTGTTTCTACGATGAAAAGTGAACAATAAAACCTTGTTTCTACGATCATAAGTAAACAACAGAATTTAATTGAGGGGTTATTTTCGAAATTAAAATTATCAAGACAAAATGAACTCAATATATTAGAAGTAAAGAAACATACTGACAAGCCACAATTTGAATAATTAATTCTAATAGTCTCGCAAGTTAATGACACCGTTAATGAAAGAATGCAAATAGTGGAATCAGACATAAAAGAGATCAACGACGACATAAAAATCTTACAAAGTAATGTGGAGACACTTGAAACCAAAGTAGATGACATCGATTCCATCCAGAACCAGGTAAAATTTGAAATGAGCTCAATTCAAAACACAATTCAAGATAAAATCGGTGCTATCCAAAACAAAGTACAAACAGAAATTAAAAAAATACAACAGGACTTACAGCGAGGAAAATACCAGGACACCATGAGTACCAAAGGTTCTGTTAGCAACCCACCAAAATTTGATGGCAGTTCATTTTGGCCCATGTATATACGGTAATTTGAAGCTGTGGCTACAGCTAATGAATGGGATAGCCAAGAAAAATCTACCTCTATGGCAATTTCTTTAAGAGGTCTGGCCTTAGAGCTCCACTAAAGCCTTCAGGTCGATGAACAATGTAATTTCGACCATTGCCAACTTATACAAAAGATACAACAATCAATCCCTGTACCAAGTATACCAGGTGCAACTAAGTGGAAAATGGCAAAAGTCCGGAGAGAGCCTGCAAGAATTTGAAGCAGAGATTTGACGTTTATAACATTTCCTTCCCAGACCATCAGAGATGTGGAAGTACAAAGAAATCTAATACTTAGTGACATCAAGAAGAGTAACGAAGCTTATGAACATGTATAAGTCGAGGGTACGAGCGGTTTCCTTCAACCAGGGAGAGTCAGAATCACCCTTTCAAGCGCTGTTGGCTTGTATGAATAAACTATTAGAACGGTCACAAAAAACTGGCACCAGAGGAACATGTTACCGTTGTTTACGGACAAGACACTTTCAACGCGACTGCAGAGTGAGGCTATTTGAACGATCACCGACCTGGGGTAACCAACAAAACAACCGAATGTCCAGGGCCGTTAGCCAGTCAGCATATGGGGTGAATGCTGACTAACCCTCCACCAGCCCCCAAAACATTATCAATCAGGAGATTTGCCGAGATAGTAGCAGCCTAGTCATCACGAATACCATCAATGGCCGCGCAATCACCATTACCTTTGATACCGGCCCCGCTGTATCCATTGTCAAGTCCAGAGTTTTGAGGTAATCGGAAATCCGATCCGTTAACAGCAACATCTAGCTCAGAACAGTCACGGCGAGTTCATGTCAATACAGAGTATGTAGTACTACAGATAGGCATAGGGTCTGGTAGCGGGTATTGATGACGATTTTATACTGGGTACTGGGTATCAGCTGGATTTATGTTCCACCCGAGATATGATGTTCTTCGGTTCCTAAGTAACTTCCTTAAAAATTGTAGCAAAATCTCAGCCAGAATTCCCTGTCGAACGGAACAGATAGAACTCCTGGGAGCTGCGTTGGAATGGTGGAGCCCGTACATTCAGCTCACGACTACTTAGTTGGACGGGCTATATTTAATACCAATTAGAGTCCTGAATATGTCCAACAACGATATCAGAATTGCCAATAGTCAAGAGATAGCGTGTTTCGATCCGGTAGAGACCATCATTAATTGCGAAGAAGTGTACCATACATCGCTGAAGGTGACAGGGCCCAGTAAAGAGTTTCAACAATTGTTTGCGGGCCATTTAACACACCTTACAACAGAAGAACAGAAGAAAGCCAAGCAATTTATCAAAAATCACTGGCTAATTTTTAACAGTCAAAATGAAACCACCGGTCATACCAACATCATCCAGCACCGAATAGATACCGGGGAAGCTCAACTCATCAGAATACCACCTAGGTGACTACCACTTTGACAACAACAGGCAGTCGAAGAAAACATTGAGTCCATGTTACAAAATGGAGTCATTGAGCCATCCATCAGCCCATGGTCTGTTCCCGTCGTGCTAGTTAAAAAAAGGTTGGAACTATCCGATTCTGCCTGGATTACAGAAAACTGAATGACGTCACGAAGAAAGACAGCTATCCACTACCCCGAATTGATGACATTCTGACCATATTAACAAACTCCCGTTGGTTCTCCACACTAGACCTAAAGGGTGGATATTGGCAGGTTGGTCTATAAGAAAACGACAGAGAGAAGCGTTCTCCACCAGTAAATGGATTTTTAAGTTCACGGTCATGCCCTTTTGGTTATGTAATGCTCCCGCTACATTTGAGAGGCTACTGGTGTATGTATTGAGCGGGTTGACATGGAGAACGTGCTTAGTATACCTCGACGACATTCTGATCATGAGTCATACATTCGACGATCATCTGAAGAACCTTGGCGAAGTATTTTCCAGAATTAAGAACGCCAACTTGAGACTCAACCCGAAGAAGTTTTCCATGTTCTAAAAATAAGTAGAGTTTTTGGGCCACGTTGTTTCTGAGTCAGGAATCCGCACGGACGAAGACAAGATAGAAGCCATTCGTGATTGGTCAGTCCTAAGAGACAAACATGAACTCTGAAGCTTCTTGGGTCTCTGTTCATACTACAGGCGATTTGTTGAGGGATTTGCCACCATTGCCGCACCTTTACATCGGCAGACTACTGAAAAAGGGAACTTCGATTTGATTCTCTACGGTACCAGAGGAACTGGCCGCTAACGTCAAACAGTCTTCTGTATGTGATTTCGACGTTTGTACTCTTAATAACAGGAGGAACCAGCGTGGATGGCACACTCGGTCAGACGGCCACTCGGGCGTTATGACGTTACAGAGACGTGGCCACCGATCAATGAGGTCGAGTTTAACCAAAAGATGCTGAGGAGTAACGGTGGCACACATCAAAGAGCGGCCATATCTATGTATGAATTTTGTCACACTCAGGTGTGAGGATTCCTGCTACGATCATAATGTAGGAAGGGGAAGTTAATATTTGTAATTAAAGAATTTATGCTGATGACCAGGACGAAGAATTCATACTAATGACAATTGAAGGAAGTTTAAAGACTGATCAAACCTCATCTGCTTCTCCCACTCTTCATTTCTAACATGATTTTGCACAAATTCGTTATCGTCTGGCGAAAACCATGTTGACACTCTTTACGACTTTTTCTGAGATGCAATTTTCCGAACAAACGCAACTTACGACGCAATTTTACTCCCCCCCAGGCAGTCTGGTATACATGGCGTCGACCCACGCCATGTATTTCCTCAGACTATAGGAATTGCGCGATGTACTCATTGTATCATGTTGTTGACGCCACAATAAAACCTGTTACTAGGAAAACATACCTTAATGGAAGAAAAACACTATTCAGTGTGATGAACTCAACCAAAAAATATCTTGGAGTTTTAATTTGTTGTAGCTTATTATCAAATACTTGTTTCTTGAATTAGATATGCTAATTGAAAAAAAATGCGACAGACATAACCCACAAAAAATAACAAAATTTTGCGAATTAAACTATTATGCAATTTCGATTTTTTTACTTCACAATTATCAGAAGTGCATAATACAAAATATGTGTAATTGATCAATTTTCGCAATACTATAAATTTACCGATTCTGATGGCTATTAAAATGTCGGTAATACTTTTAAATTTGCATTTTACTGGCACGTGGCGTGATAAATCTCTAATGTGATAGGCTAGCTATTAAGCGGCTTACGTAAGTATTCAGGCCGTTAAATTAAATAGTGTTGGTGAGTTTTCTGAGTCAGATTAATGATTTAGCTTCCAACCAATAATTGACAGGAAATTTGTGGTTTCTTGTTACTATTTAGTGGTTTCAGATGACGATCTCTTTATGAAATTTGTTCATATATCTCTTGGAAAGTGTTAAAATAACAAACTGTCCTCATCCCATGGAGGACTCCGTAGAATTTTTATAGAGAACGGCTTTCGGCCTATTTTTTTATTTTGAATTTCCTAGTTCGTGAATTTTCAGAGGCACAAACTCTGAAAGTACTTAGCATTTGAAGTACAGTCTTGAAGTCTTACAGCCCCTCATAGTTAACTTTTCTTCCCTTGCAGCTATATATACAAAGTGTTTAAAATTGGATACTCCCCATTAAGATTTCGGAAATTATAAGAGATACGAAGATGAAAAGTTTAACATTTACGCTCTTTTTCTCTGCGACATAATAGGGTTTAGGCTGTGAGATTTGTTGTCCTCCGGTCACCTTATCCAACTTTGTTTTTCTTATAGGGACGTATTAGATTATTCAGTTTTGAATAGAATATATTACCTTTTCAAGTATGTATCATAAATTACAAATTTCTGCAACATAGCCTACCTGAAGCTATATCCTATAAGTCCATATATTTATAACGTTACGATAAATCACAAAATTATTAGTTGTTTTGTGTTTTCGCATAGAGATATCTCTTTGCGAAAACTTCTCCGCGAATCAGCGCTCTCGACAATTGGCTGCACCAGCAATCGATTGGTGGAGAATTCTTCAAACCGTTCGAATTATTGGCAACTCCAGACGAGATTGTATAATATACAGAGTCATTATAAATGATTTTAAAAATTCGTACTAATTAAAGTACAAATTCAAATGAACAATCTTTATACCAATGGAAAGATGAAGAGTTTAGGCGAACAATGATGGTTTCAGAAGCGGCCGGTAGAGTTTGGGCCATAATAGGTAACAGGAGAAATGAAGACCTGTCTTTACACTTCTGGTCAACGAGATCTCCTGATTTCACCCCATGTCATTACTTCTTATGGGGTTATATTAAGGAAGCTGTTCACGTCTCACCTTTACCAGTAACTCGTGTGTGGGATGAGTTCGGTTACCGCATAGATGTTTGCCGTGCAGTAGGCGGTGGGCACATTTAACATTTATAATATACTGCAAAAAAACTTTGACACTTCCACTTTTCATTGTTATAAGATTGTTCATTTTGGATTTGTACTTTAATAAATGCTCATGTTTAAAAATGGGTCCACTACTTATAAAAACCGGGTATAGCGATATCGGTAATTATCTGGCATCAGTGGTAGATTCATTTTTATGTAGGGGGACAGATGTAATGCAGAAGAGAGGTAAGAGAGGTGCCGTCTTCGTCCAAGTATTTCAAAGTTATGTTCTTAATCGCACTTCTGACATTAAGGAGTCTGGCTGATCTTCATGGTTTGATGGAAGAGCCCGATTTTCAGCCTCAAATTAGAGATACTGGGAATAAGTGTACAATAACTTCATTACCTCATTGAAATTAGTAATCAGTTGTCTTTCGGAGTTAACCGATCTGAATTATCTATTGCACCATTTTGACTTTAGAAACATAGATCAGTATTTTGGCGTGGGACTTTATTTCCTTGCACACTTCTGGAAATAATGACAAAGTTGGATGTTACCATAGTCAGTCGGAAACAATTCAATATAGAGAAGAATTTTTTCGTAGTTGGACATCAATTCATAATCATAATTAGTATCTTTCATTTTTCTGTTCGAGATTATATATAAGTTTACTTACATACTGCTGTAGTTTGGATTCCTCTGAATCGTTTAGTTTTCCACAACACATTACTCTTGCTCTATTTAGTTTTGTTGTAATGCAATATAAAATTTTCTGATTAAGAAAATGAAGACTCATTTTTTAACAAATATGTAAAACTGATCCAGCTCAAAATACCGCCGTTAAGGACACATCTGCTTGAGTAAATTATAAAATCGTATTCATATTTTTATACAGTGATGGGCAAATGTGTGGAACCAAGTAAATATCTCTGGAATTATTAGAGATATCAAAATCAAATTTGGAAGGTGGATACTGCAGTAGATTGCCTATTTGTTTCCAAATTTTTTTACAATTTTGAACTTCCTGTTTTACCGGAAGTAATGTCGATTTTAAAATTTGCAATGAAACACCCTGTATAGTATTTTAGTTTCTGATGAAACATTTTATTGCGAATACAAAAATATCGGGTTTGATGTTGTTTACTTCAATACCTACCGAGATATTAACAGAAAAGTAACTAAGGAAAGGAAAAAATCGATGGTAGCTAAACTCGGTTCAGATTTCATTTACGCCCGATATAAACAAACCGCTCGGTAACGATTTGTATTTCTATTGGCCAATCGGTGGCATTATACCATCACAGCCAACAGCACTGTTTGTTCCATAGTCGAATACATGTGCGTTTGTTTAAATCAGGCGCAAATTAAATCTGAATCAAGTTTAGTAGTCCATGAAATTCATTGCAGAAGTGACAGTAGTTGTCAAAATAAGTTATTAGTTTTTTTTTATTTGAACGTAAAAAGATTGTATTGTTTTAATTTCATCGTGAAACGGCCGAATTAAGTGAAAGAGAAAGAATAGAAATATTAATGATGATTGGGTATGGGGAGAGGAAAAGGACGCATCAAGAAGTTTGTGACCTTTTTAACATTGTTCATCCGAATACACAAATATCTCGTTCAGTAGTGACGAAAACTTTGCGAAGGTACGACACAAGTGGAATATATGCTATATCTTTGGAAGAAAATCCTCACTTATCCACTACCGATCTCGCCAATATGCATGGAATTGGCCGTCGTTCAGTAGGAAGGATATTAAGGTGAGAAAAATATCATCCATACAAAATTCTCCTTGTTCAAGAACTCTCCGAAGACGATTTCGACAGACGTTTGCAATTTTGTGGAACGATGATGGATAATTGTAACCGTGATGATAATAATTTTATAAGAAATGTGGTGTTTTCAGACGAGGCTACATTTTGTTTAAATGGTACGGTTAATCGACATAACTGCCGCTACTGACCGCAAAGTAATCCTAATTGGGTACAAGAGGTTCATACACAACATCCCCAAAAATTGAACGTTTGGGCCGGCATTTATAATAACAGAATCGTGGGACCCTTCTTACTACAACAAACTTTAAACGGAGATAGGTATTTACAGCTCTTGGAGACACAAGTTATTCCGGCATTGGAGGTAAATGGACAATTACCAAATAATATATGGTTTCAGCAGGATGGAGCACCACCCCATTACGCTCGCATTGTTCGAGATCATTTAGATAGGACATTTCATCACAGATAGATTGGGAGAAGGGGTACTTATGAATGGCCTGCACGAGGTCCCGACCTTAATCCACTAGACTATTTTCTGTGGAGTTACTTAAAGTCTAAGGTTTATGTTGGTAGACCAAATAATTTGCAAGAATTAGCTGCAAGAATAACTCAAGACATCCAGAGAATTACACCAGAAGTAATAGCTAATTTTACTAGAGAATTTAAAAACCGACTTGCTTATTGTCAAGAAGTAAACGGTGCTCAGTTTGAACATCTAATACATTAAGTTTAGTTAAGTTTAGTTTCAATGTTTTGAAAATCACTTAGATTTAGTTAATAATTATGATTATGTATTTCTTTAATCGATATTAGATTTTCCCTTTCCTTAGTTACTTTTCTGTTAATATCTCGGTACGTATTGAAGTAAACAATATCAAACCCTATATTTTTGTATTCGCAATAAAATGTTTCATCAGAAACTAAAATACTATACAGGGTGTTTCATTGCAAATTTTAAAATCGACATCACTTCCGGTAAAACAGGAAGTTCAAAATTGTAAAAAATTGGAAACAAATAGGCAATCTACTGCAGTATCCACCTTTCAAATTTGATTTTGATATCTCTAATAATTCCAGAGATATTTACTTGGTTTCACATATGTGCCCATCACTGTATATTCATTAAATACTTCCTCCAGTTTTTTGGTATTTAACTTACATTTTATCTTCTAGAAATCTACTAAAATGACTTTAGTAATTTATTTTTGAACCCAGTTCAGATGTTACTTTTTCTAGCTGTGTTAAGTTTTTGGGTTATTGAACTTTCTCACATTTGCAGTAACATCATTTTCATAATTTTTTAATATGTACAAAACCTAAAATGTATGTGATTGTGAAGATGCTTAAGTAGTAGTTTGATGTCGTACATTATTTTTTATATTACCAATTTTTTGCGAAATCAACCTTAATAAAATGCAGTTTAACATATACAAGTTGGTTAAGCTAAATGGTAGGTATATTTTATGCTTCAGAAAAATTTTCAACAAATCAGTAAAGCTGATTCAAAAAAGATATGTGCGTCGAATATAGCATAAGTTTTTGAAGTATCTAGTTTCTGAATGATTGAGGAGGTAAATATCGAGGTTCATTTCTACGCACAGGTTTCATTACCTTTGTAGGATTTGCAATGAATATTGTGTTTTGAACTATAATAAAGAATAATTTAAGTTTTTTATTTTACTATTTACCAAAAACAGATAAGTTAACTAATTGAAACCCAAAGTTTAGTAAGGGTAACTTGCAGAAATGAAGATTACTGTGCAAAAACCAGATAAGTCCAATTTTTATCAAATTTTTTTTATGCAAATTCTGTTTCTTCAGATGATTGGAGGTCGTTGTATTTTAAACTCTGGTAAGTAGGTACAACGCTCTAAGTGTAAAATTGGAATGATTTTTACTTGACTGGTCAAGTATTGATTCGACAAATCAGGTAAATCCAGGAACAGAATTTTTTGTGATGTGAGGATTTGTCTGCTTTAGATCAAACGGTCATCGGGTAGCATTTGCGAAATGTATGTTTAGATGTTTAGTATAGAATTTACTGACAGTGCGGTAGGTTTTTTAGCGTCTTAGTAAAACATTTTAGACGCATGATTGTCATCAAATTGAATAGAGAAACTTTTTAAATCATCAGGAAGTGAATGTATACCGAGTGATAAAAACAACCCTCTTCCGAGTCAAGATATAGAGAAGAAAAATGGGGAAAAACGCACTTCGTGCGCCGACAAGTGGCAACGAAATATAAGAAAATGTAAAAAACAAAAGGAGAAGTTCATACATAAGTGCATATTTATACCTGTATAAATTTTTTAAGGGATATTGTTGGATTTTCCAAATTCACAGATGATGTATCCCTTTTATTTTTTACCCCTTAAGGCAGTGGTTTCCAACCTTTTTGTACCTGCGCCCCCTTTAAAAAAAATGTTGTGCCCCCTTAATTTACGAACAATCTAATTGTGGATTACGTATACCTATTTTGCTGATTAATTTTTTTGACACCTATTCGACTTTTGTGGTTTATATTCGAAAATGATATTTTGAAAACAGCTGCACGCCCCTCTTGCAACAGTCTCGCGCCCCCCTAGGGATGCGTGCCCCACAGGTTGGAAACCACTGCCTTAAGGAGAAAAAAGCTACTAGGGCCCGATTATTAAAATCATACTATGCGACGAAGACGGTCGTATGCGGCCCTGCCAGCGTACACGATATTTCCATTGGAAAACGCATTGGTTTGATCGTACACGTTTTCATTCGACTGACGTCATCCGTCGAGTAGTAGAGCGTTCGCATGGTTTCCAGAATCGGGGACCTGATCTTCAACTTCTAGCATTGAACTGAAATACGTACCAGTTGCTGAGTTATGGTACTACCGAATGATCCTCGGAGAATCCCAACAAAATGATGTAGAAAAACTTAACAATACAGTTGTTGAAGATGTTAATGACTCGGATTCTTCATTTATAGAAAACAGTCGCCTTATGTTTCGTTTATCTTAAATTTGCCTTTGGTTGGGTTATTATTTCTCAATAAACCTATTTAATTAGCATCACTTTTAAATTATCGAGGCAACAACTAGGTAAATCCAAATATTCCAACAAATTTTTCAAATGGTTTTGTACTGAATTTTCTAGATAATATCATGTTATTGCACTTGTAATTACCTTATTTATCTCCTTGGAAAAAAACTATTCCTGTCCTAATATTTTCAGGTGAAATAATAAGATTTTTTTTAAATTTCCCTACATTTCCGGAACTTTACCTTACCTGATTTTTGGGTCGAAGTCTTGAAATGTTCCGATTACTAGTTGCCTCCTTATAGAAAACTCTCTGGAAGGATTATCTAATAGAAAGCAGGTCTATGAACTGGCCAACCAGTCTTCCTCTATAATATGTTTGAATGAATATTTTAGTGTACCGTTTCTATTCTTCCCCAGGAAACGGTGAGCATTGTTTTTCTCTAGTTTTTTGAAGCAATATTAGTAGCAATTTTTTTCCCAGATACAATACACATCATACTCAATTTTTGGAACTTTTACTCGCATTTTCCGGTTTTTTGATCTTAATATATTGGTTGTTTTAATTTGTATTTATATCCAGCTTGTTTAATATTTACTCTAAAACATATGGTCAAACGTTTATAATTTCACTTTGTGGTTTATTATTCAAAATAGAAGTACTTTCTGTTCTTAGTGTAGTTTGTGGGTTTACTAAAATTTCTTGACTATTCATTTTACTCTAAAACTTTCTTTAAGAAACATAATGACCTTTTTTACTTGTACATAGTGATTTGAATATAAATTCAATTAGCTATCAAAATAATCTTTTTTGAAGTCTGTGAAAATCATTGGAGAGTTTGATGTATTTTTGACAAGATTTGCTGCCGAACTGTTACCAGTGTAGTAATAAACCGCTCCTTTATTGATAATGAAATCCAAATAGATACAGAGTAAACAATAGAATTTATTTTTTACTGTGAGAGTAATTGAAAATAAACTAATTTACGTTTTATTGGCTCACGTAATTACATTTTAATTTAAAAATCCTGGGAATATTTCGTATTCTTTGCAGATTTTCCATTTCGGTGAGCGTCTGGTATTCCAAAATGCTTAATGCGAACATCACAAATCACTCCAGCTTAACCGATTTCAATAAAGCCTTCCTTCCTGTCATTGCTTGGGCGATAATCATCAACCGGCAAAATCAAGATAGATGATGACCGAATGAATTGTATAGCTACTAGGTATTTCGTTCTGATCTAATGAACTCAGGAAAGACTTCCGACAAAAACCCCACATAATAATTAGAATCGGAATTAACTTCCTGCAGAACGTTAACCAGTTACATCGTTTGACGAAGATAATTAGGGTTTCCTGAACTCTCACGCAACTCGAAGAATGTAAATAAAACGAAAACGCGGTAACAGAAGTATATATGTACGTATAAGGAGGTTTAATTGATGAGAGCCGACTAGCAATTGAATAAATCACCATTCTTTTCTCATGACTTGTGATTCAATAATATGCTTTGATAAACCGTTATGGTATAGGATATATCACTATGAAAGGAGAACTGATGTCCCGGATATACATGCTACTTAATTTTTATTCTAATGGTGTGTACTTTATAATGATCTGTGGAAATGTCCTCCTTTTGTATCATCATTGTTGAATATGCAGTGTGTACTAAATCTTGAAAACTGTCCTTGGCATTGTATTGTTACTGGACATTATTTCTCATCTGTAGTTTAAGTAACTCAGTCGTACGATTTAAGTTTTAATGCCAAAATAATCATAACCGATGACCAAAAAACAGTTTGGATAAGTTTATTGTGATACTTACCGAAAGTCATTTCAAATGAGTATGGAGAACATCTGATATTAGAAAATGGTAAAGCCGTATTCCTGTTACAAAGAGTACATTTAGTACACCTTTCTGCTGAGGTATTTTTTAAACTTTTTCATGCACTGGCACCTTGACTGATCTCCTGCTCTGTTTTATTATACTATTACAAAATAGGTGGCCTCTAGGTTCACTCATCTTTATGATAATCTGAGCGGTTAATAGTATTGCCAAATTTTAGTTTGTTAACAAATACTCGATTTATTTTAGTACTTTTTTCCTTACTTCTAGGTGTTGCGAAGTCTCATTCCTATGTGTGATTTCATTTAATTTTTATTAATTTGACTTTTTATTTTTTCAGATAGTCAAAGCAGAGTAAATAAACAACACTTCTCAAATAATAATAGAACAAATAAGAGTCATTTAAGACTGAACGATGGAAGAAAATATACTTGCCGTTTGTCGTTATCTCCCTCCCTGTCTGTTATGTATTGTCTTCGATACACATTACATATAGAGAGAATAATATTCAAAAAAATGTATGAAATAGATGTTGCGGTTTTAGTTCAATGCTGGTTCAATGCAAGTATATAATTGACGAAGGACCTTTAGCGGAACAATCAATAAACACGTAAAGTAATTCACCAAATAAAAGTTAATCACTGACCTTTAAGTCGAAGCTCTGGTAAGGGTGTTTTCTTGGTGGTTCTTTCTTCTGAGGCTAGCCCCTTGAACAGGAATAGTTTCTTAGAGCTTCGTCTGGACAACACGTTACACAAAAAATAGCGACCTAATGTTCATTGATTGAACATACAAAAAAATGCGGGTTTAACAACAAATGATGCGCTTTTGTAAACACAAAAGAAATAAAATGAAAGCGGTTTAGCGGTCGTCACGAATGGAGCTCAAAACTCGCGAAACGGAACGCAAAAAAAACAACAAAAAGCGGCGTCTCTTCAGACGTAATCAAAGCCACCGAAAAGTTCGGAGTACATTGCACGAAACTCCCAAGCGTCCAAACAGCTCGGGATCCAAAACACGAATCACAATACTGTCTATATTTTACACGCAAAAACACACTTACAATTAGCATTAGCGCGACGGAATGTTTTAGAAAAGGTGCAGAAGTTTAAAAATCAATGAAGTAATTCAATCAAATTGAACACAATACACTAAACAAATGCGGGAACGCACCACTGTCTCTATTTCTCTTTCTTTGTGTCAGTAATAGATATAATTTTTCAGGTGAAAACTATTCTTAAAATAGCTGTTGTACTATAGTTTAAACCCATACTTATTTAAAAGAATGTCCGTCATAATGCATTAAATAAGGGTAGCGCCGATGTAGCAAGAATGTGGATTTTAAACACAACGCCAAATGTTTTTAGAATATGTCATAGATATTTAGAAAAGATATATACATTTTACATACCATGGTTGAAAAAAAGACAGAACTGGTACCTCCACATGCATTTTATATTATATTTATCAAATAACGTCATACCCTCTTTCTACACCAGTGCTATTCAGGTCACTTCTTGAACTTTCATTTAATGGTATTAGCTAGACACCTTAATCCCCATATCAGTTTGTCATCTTTCTCTCTACCATGTACAAACTTGACCGTTTTTGTGGAGCTCTACTTTGTCATCCATGGCTTGTTGCTATCATCTATTAACTTGCCCTTTTATGTGGTTTTCTGACGTATGCCAACTCACTTATTTAAAATATCACAAACACATAATTGGTGAGTTTTTTAGATCGAAAAACAAATGGTGTGCAGGTATTGTATTTTAATCTAATGTTATATTTGTTTGTTTTTGTTACTACAAGTCAATAGTTTTCTATAAACGAAGGGCCTTTTATTATATTTACTGGTTCCTGTTCCTTACTGAGAAAAACTATGTATGGGTATTTAAAGATCAAGGTAGTGTGGTGTCCGTCTATTTTCATATGCGTAGCTATTGGTCTGCGATAAGAAGCTTTTGCTTCAAAAAAGTTGTATAAATTTAATACCGTTTATTTCAATTTTCGGGATCGGTTTCTTTTTAGCCACTTTACCACGATTTTCCACTCGTTTGAGATGTGACAATTCTGTAACAGATCAATTTAATATGATTATTACTTTGATTCTTAATTTTCAGTATAACTCAACGATATTTCGAATGTCAAACTGTTAGAGTAAAGAAGTTACCAGAAGCGCACTTGTATAATTGCCTATTTGGATATGTAATAAATTCCTCTTTCCTGCTCTGGAAACTGAAGTCGTTACGAATATTTCCAATCAAGAGTGGCATAAGTTTACTAAGTCGATCGGAATTATGGAGGCATTTAAGCAGGTGGAACGTCTAGATGACTACAAAAGTTATTGCACGAACGAACTTAGCTGCCACAAGATCGTCAACCAGAGACAACTTGTCCAGTAATGTCACCCGCTAGGGAAACACAAGATCTATTAGCAACCATATGGAGCCATCAAAAATAATGGCAAAATCCTTGGAAATATAGACCTGTGTTGGATTGGCTGAACTCGGACAACTTGCAGACGACTAGAATAGTTAAGAGAGGACAAAACCCCCCCATTAGGATAAGGGTATTGGAGATAACGCTTAAAGTCGCGCCTTACGAGACCACCGTCAACTAGGAGATAGTATATGAGACAGTTTGAAAGAAGTGAAATTGACCATTCTCAACATCTGCGAAAAATATCAGAGCCACTCTCATGCAGCCAGTATCAGAAGGAATACTAGCAAGATTCGATAAGACTCTTGAGCAACACCTAACCAAAGTTGCTCACAAAAACTAATGAGATGAGCACCGACCCTTGTTTCTCTTAGCTGTCCGGCCAACATATATCTGTGAAAGTGTTAAAACCATTTACCATTACCATTTGTTTACCACTGGTTATAATGGGAGACCTCCTAAAGAAATAAGCAAATATGCGGACTAACTACGGCAAATCCTATTATCAATTCGTAACTTGGTAAGCTACCAGCGATAGGATGAAAACTTCGTACGACTCCAAAGTGAGTCTGCCTATCTATGTACATCTTCACGGGTGTAGTGAAATTATTAAAATTCCTTGCTTAATGCATTTAAGGAAGGAAAAAGTCAAAAACATGGGTTCTTGAGGCTCCTTGTCGAGATGACTATATGTCTTACCGGGGCGATTATAATTAAGGGCCACTGTACAAATCCACTTACGTTCTTTTCTGTACCCAGACACGCAGATAGCTATGAACATTTGAAGAATATATACCGAAATATAACTACAAAGTAATGTCGGCGATATGTACTAATCAGTAACTTATTAGATAAGCCTAATTGCAT
Source organism: Octodonta nipae (assembly GCA_034190945.1). Lineage (NCBI taxonomy): Eukaryota > Metazoa > Arthropoda > Insecta > Coleoptera > Chrysomelidae > Octodonta > Octodonta nipae. The sequence goes on along the minus strand of CM067216.1, from coordinate 71,798,878 downwards.
ATGTAAATAAGGATACTCTTTATTTAGTTTAGGAAGTTACAGTATTACTAAAGTTTGTATAGTGTAATAAAATTCATTTGCCGAGAAATATAAAAAGTAATAAAATTAAATAAATTCATTCAAATCGGAAGTTGTTCTAGACGTGTAAGAAAGCCTTGCAATTTTACGACTTTACTGAAATCGACTAATACTGAAATTTGTTTTAAATCTAGTGACAGATAACAAAGTAAGTGGATTTTGTGTCTGATCATCTTGTAAATTTCATTCTAATAAGTTCCATATTAACATTTCGATCGTAGTAATTAGATATTTTATTGACAATGATTATAACTGCCATGCAATTATATAACTAAGTTTCTTATAATGTTCTTAATTGATTATTAAAACAAGCAATAAAATTACAGTTCGGAAGAATATGAAATTCAAACGAGCAAAATCTCTGTGGGAAAGAATACGGCACACCGAATGCTTAACTTATGTCCCGGATATGCACGATGTTGTTTATTCAATATGCGTATTTTGTTAACAATTCGTTAAAATAAATACACACGAATACGATGTGTTCAAGAATACGGAAATATGCCTGGGAACAATCGTCAACTCTTTGTTAGTTAATGACGATATTATTGCATGCCACTTATCTGAAATCATACCAAAATAATTTCACTATGTATCTAATTGCTTAAAACACTTGATAAATTGTAATTTATTTAAAATAACACACTTGTTTTTTCTTGTTAAAAATTATTTTTTTATCACTAATGATTGTCTCTTCCAGTAATAAACTTCTAGTTGTTACTGATTTTTTCGTGTTTTAATGATAGATATATATTAAATATAGAGTACGTCAGGGCCCGGAGAAAAACGTAACGCACGATGAGAGAAACAGAAAACCAAGTAGACGTATTTAGCTCTGTCTAAGCTCGCTTCTGATTGGTGCATGTTTGCGTCAGTCAAGTGAAGTCTCTAGATAGAGACATATATGTCCACTCAGTTTCCTTTCTCTGTCTCATCCATCGTTACGATGCCTCTTGTACAGGCGTCCATACATCAGGCACTCTATCTTTAGGTGGTTTTAATAATAAAAGGTTTATTTCATAAAGAAAATGTGCTTTCTATCTCAAGTTACAGCAAATCGTATAAGTTTTATGATTTAAAAGTTAACATAAATTTTCTACCTTTTCGAGATTTTACAATACACTGGAAGCTAAAAAATATAACTGTTTCTAATCGAAAACCTTCATCAATTGCAATTTGCCTCAACGGATTGAAATCTCTAATAATGAGTTTATACTACATATAACTAAAGTTAATTATTTTATCGCGAAATGAATATCTACATCTAGGAGTTTCAGGGAAAACTAAAGAACAGAGACTCTAATTCGGAAGTCGTAATGTGTATAATGCCGTTTCCTTGTGATTCCTGGTAAAGCCCAACTGATGAATATTCTCGACAACAAACAATATATTGTCTTGAGTTCAGTGGATTGTAGAATCTTGAAAAGAATTGCATTCATAGGTTTTAGTTAACATCCGAATCCTTTCGTATGATTTCTAGAAGATTTCTAAAAATCACAGGGAAAAATCATTACTCCTGATTTTGGTTCTCTTTTAGCTAATTTTACCTGAGACTCCTAGATGTGGAATATATTTTGTGTTTTTTAACTCAATATGTGCATTTTATTTTTAATTTCGATGGTAGAACTCTACCTAACTGCAAATGTTGTCGACGCCCAATCAGTGACTTTGGTGCTCTTTGAAATATAATACGATTATAAACATTACAAGAGACTAATTATGTATCTCTCGTGGCATATCCATACTCACAAGACAATGAAGATAAATGTATTAATTGAGAAGTCCAACCAAGAGAACTATGATTGGAAATATTATATGTAGTAGTTTATATAGGTAATACTATATTTTCTAGATTTCACAATCTATTGAACGCAATACAATATATTGTTTCTAGTCGGGAATCTTCATGAGTTGCGTTACACTCAACTCTTCGAATAGTTATTTACTTACTTCGTACAGCAATTGAATTTAATAAAATGAATACCGACATCTAGCAGTCTAAAGGAAAACTAGCCCACAGAGACCATAATACGGGAGTCGTCCTGGGTGTTATGTCGTTTTCCTGTGTTATTTCCATTCTAGGAATACATATAAGGTTTGTTCCTACCCGATGCGAAACAGTTGATGTGACGATCACCGTCATGCGTATTCAAGAAAACCTGTTCCAACCAAGTTATAACGATTCAGTAAACGATGTATAACGCTGTTCCAACTAAAATTGTATTCTCATCAATCATGCGCAGTAGAAACTGTCAATAAATTAAGGTTATGGAATGCAGGTCGCAGAGTTCAGATCACAAACTTGTCAGAAAACCGTTCCAACTAATATTTTTTGTGACTATACAATGGTACGTTGAACGGTGCTAAACTCGCAGTTGCGCACAAAATCAATGCAGGTGATTGCTTTAATGGCCCATGGCAGGTTTTTCATGTCCAGGGAGAAGAGCTGCCCCCCCACTACCCATATCTCGGTACGCCCATGTTTATGTCTTTAATGTTTATCATTTATTTATTTATTTATTTATAATAATTTACGGGGCAAAACCCCATTTACATTACATAAAATTATACAACAAAGTACAAGAATACAAAGAAACGCTACAAAAATCTATTAACAAACTATAATAAATATATAATTAATAAAAACAACACTTAAATGATTACGAATAATTAAATATACCTTTTGATTTAAAACTGACATTAGCAACATTACAATTATACAAATCAAGCCACGAACAGTTATTATTCATAAATTCCGATATTCTATCCATGGGCGATACCCAGTGATATTCAGACTCATAAAAATAAGAAGTGTCTCGTAAATGTCTCTTCGGAACGTGAAAATTTAACCTACCCAACAAGTCAATAGAATCTATTTTGTTGCTAATGATTTTGAAACCAAAAACAATATTACTTCTTGTCATTGATGAGTACAGATCAGGAATTTTAAGTTTTTGTGCAATGTTAGAGTAATTGTGATTTGTAAAATGCATAGGCTGGCCACATTTGAAAGAAGAATAACGAAGAAAAGATCTACGATGCCTTTCAAGTAATTTAATTTGGTAATCCCAATGGGGTCTCCAAATGACTGAACAATAAGATAGAATAGGATAAACAAATGCGTAGTACAAAATTCTGAAAGTTTCAAACCTAGAGAATTTACTTGAAAATCTTTTGATGAAGTTGACTTGTTTGGTGGCTTTTGATTCGACATAATCCAAGTGGAATTGAAATTTTAAATTGGAGTCGATATATACCCCGAGATCCTTAATTACGTCTACCTTCCCAAGATTAGCTCCATTTAAATTATACGTAAACATATTAGTGGAGTCTTTACCAAAAGTCATGACAAAGCATTTTACTGGGTTACATGTAAAACCGTTCAAAGAACACCAATTTAGAAGCGAGTCCAGATCACTTTGTAGGGAAATTCTGTCTTGAATTGATTTGATGCTTTTATATAGTTTCGCATTGTCAGCAAATAAAGAAATTTGAGAATTTTTGATCTCTAGATTTAAATCATTTATAAAAAGTATGAATAGAAGGGGACCAAGATGGGAGCCTTGAGCGACTCCTGATGTGACGTGAAAGGGTTCAGACACGAAATTTTTAATCTTAACAACTTGACTTCTATTTATTAAAAAAGATTCAAGCCAATGTAGTAATGGTCCATGAAAACCAAAAGCCGAGAGTTTCCTAACAAGGAGACCGAAATTAACGACATCAAATGCTCCTTGAAAATCTGTATAAATAGAGTCCACAATACAATTTTTACTGATTGCATCATTTATATCATGAATTAATATACAGTATTACTGAATTACACTTTATTTAGACGCACTTGAAACAATTGCTTCGATACTTATAATATTTTCAGAAAAATCTATAAAAGTAGCGAAACAATTATTACAAGTGCGTTTAAATAAAGTGGAAATCAGTAATACTGTGTATTAATTCATCATGAGTTTTAACTTCCACTAAGTAACGGCCAACTCCATTCAGTGTCTTTAATGTTTTTAAAGATTTGTAAAAAATACCGCAAAAGAGATGTGTTTGGGTTCACAAATCCTACGTCTTTGAATCGCATCTGGTAGGTGCAGAAATGGAACCAAAATGTTAGAGGTTCATTTCCGGAAAATTTCTTAATAACTCATTTAAAATCTCTGTAAAATTCGAGTGAACAGTACTAAACAACATCATTAGAACTAGTCGTTAAGGAAAAAATATGCTGAATGTAACCCAAGTAAGCATTGTTTTTCATCTAGACCACCTTCTAAATTGAGAATTTTCAACAAACTGTCTCTCTTCTTAGCCTTTTTGTTCTCGTTCTCATTAGTAATGTTCAGCAATGTGTTGGATGTGTGAGAATTCTACTGTATTCTCCCTTAGATGAAGAACCTGTGAAATTTTCTACTAAATCTGTAATTTCTTTAAGTGATAACCCCAGCTCGTTACTGTTTTCCTTAAGTGTATGAGCATCTAAGACAGTAATGGTGTGAACGATTGATTTTAAAAAATTGGGTTAATTGCCATAATGAATAGTCTTAGTCCACAACAACAGTTAATCAAGGTAAAATAATAAATATGAGAATATACAGGATAGGGATGTTATATATCAATTCAATCAGATCAAAAATTGAAACAAAATATACTGAACTCAAACTATTCAGACTTAAAAAGGGATCGTTAGGTTATAGTAAACTAACTTCAATGTAATAATTATATGTAAAAGTAATAGAGACAGTAAAATATATATAAATGAAAAAAAAACGTGCGTCAATTTTGTAACCCCTTGTAGTTACCACCTATTGCTTGTCAAATAAAAATAACACTTCCAAAAGTATTTAATTTTCTTCCAATAAATAATATAAATAATTTATTTAATCAAACCTTCCTGGATTTTTAGAATCTCTTTTTCTCTGAACTGGGTATTAGGGAACAGCAACTCTAGGACATGAGAATTCCAGGGAAGGGAACTTCTCAACTTAAAGTACAACTTAGCTATATAGGTCCGGTAGGTACACTCATTATTGGGGATACTATTTTTGAACCATCCTGTGTAACTATAAATATATTCCACCTTCTATTTTAACCATCTTTTACATGCAACTGCTTCTAGCATTCCTTGAACTCTTTTGTATAATTGTAATTATACTCCGCACTATAAATCAAATGAACTAACTGCGTATTTAACAAATCTTCTAAAAAATTTTGATCCACTCTGTATAACTATAATTATATATAATAATATAGTACGTGGGTTCTATTTAAAATTATAAAACTAATATTCACTTTAACTTTTCTAGAACTTTATTTACATCAAAATTATACAGAACAGCTGATTTACAATAACATTACGATATACGCTCGTCGTCCTATCTAACTAATTTGCGATCGCGGACTGCTTCCTTTTTAAAACCAGCAGCGAAAACTCTAGTAAAATCAATCATCAATCCTACAGCTGCCGAGTCATTTCGAGAACCATTTTTTTCTCAAAGCGATCGTTGTCGTACTGAAATGAAGCAGGGTCGGCTTTGGTAAATTGCGTAACACTGCCCCCCCCCCTTTAATTCTGACCGCCCCGATCAGAAACATCCTCTCCATAGTAGGGAGCGAGTCGATCTAAATGAACCACCTTCAAATTAGCCTTGGGGTTTCGACGGATCCGGTAGGCGACGTCATTCAGCCTCTTGACCACCTCGTATGGACCATCCCAGGCGGGTGTAAGCTTTGGGGATTTACCTTTGCTCCGTTGGAGTTGTACAGCCAGACTTTGTCCCTCTCCTGGAACCCGATTGAATTGGCCTTGAGGTCGTATCGCGTCTTCATCCGGTCACTGGTGGCCAACATCTGCGTTCGGGCTAATTCGTGTATTGCCAGCATGTTATGTCGGAGCTGGTCGGCATAATCGTCGATGTCTTGGGAAGGTTCTTCGGGGGAGCCAAATGCCAAATCGCAGGGTAATCGCAAGGTCCTGTTGACTCTTTCCACCATTCCGTCTGACTGTGGGTGTAATGGTGTTGTTCTCGTTTTCCTGATCCCCAACATAGTACAGACCTTCTGGAATACATTCGATTCGAAGCTACGCCCCTGGTCTGAATGTAATTCCATCGGGACGCCAAACCTGCTGAATAGTTGTTCTACTAGCACCGTCGCTACCGTGGTTGCCTCTTGGTTGGGTATCGCACATGCCTCAGGCCATTTGCTGAAGTAATCCATTGCGACCAGAATGTATTTGTTCCCCCTCTCAGACTCGGGAAACGGACCGGCGACATCGATGGCAATTCTCTCAAATGGGACGCCCACATTGTACTGCTGCATTCTGCCCTTGGTCCGGGTCTTCGGGCCCTTACTGGCGGCAGTAGTACCGCTGGCGAACTTTGTCTAGGGTTTTATTCATGCCCAGGTGGCCTCCGGTAATTCCATCATGTACTTCGGTCAGGATGGCTGGTACCTTTTTCTTCGGAACTACCAGTTGGGACTTGGTTTCTCGTCCATCAGCGCTTTTCCAAACTCGCTTGAGCATTCCATTGTCTACTCTCAGGGAGTCCCATTGAGCCCATAACGATTTCAGCACGCCGGAGTATCTAGCTACCTCGTCCCATCGTGGCCTGGGTGCCCCTCTCGTTTTGAATGACAAGATTGGTTCGATGTCTGGATCAGCCATTTGGTCCTGGATGCACTGTTCCGTTGTCCAGTCTTCATTGGCCTGCACTCGGATCTGCCTGGTGGCGATACCCTCTCGCTGTTCCGTCTTCAGACAATGTCCGCATTCTGCTCTACAGGGTCTTCTGGATAGGGCATCGGCATTATTGTGCAAACGGCCGGCACGGTGTTCCACCTTGAAATCGTATTGCTGTAGTTTCTACATCCACCTGGCCAGTTGTCCTTCCGGTGTCTTCATGTCCAGCAGCCATTAGAGGGCGGCATGATCTGTCCGGATTAAGAAATGACGACCATAAAGGTATTTGTGGAAATTGTCTACAGCCCTTATTATTGCCAGAACTTCTTTTCTAGTGACGCAATAATTTCTTTCCGGTTTCGAGAATCCACGGCTGTAGTACCCGATCACCCTCTCTTCACCATCTTGCACCTGGGATAGGACGACCCCCAAACCTGTGTTGCTGGCGTCGGTGTCTAAGATGAACTTGCCGGACTGTGTAGGAAAGGCTAGGAATGGGTTGGAACATAGTGCTGCCTTCAGTCGCCTGAATGATGTTTCGCAATCCTGATTCCAACGGAAGGTCTCTTTCTCAGTGGTCTGCCGATGTAGAGGCGCGACAATGATCCTTCAACAAATCCCCTGTAGTAGGAACAGAGGCCAAAGAAGCTTCGCAGTTCATGCTTGTCTCTCGGGACTGGCCAATCACGGATCGCTTCTATCTTGTCCTCGTTGATGCGGATTCCTGACTCGGAAACGACATGGCCCAAAAACTCTACTTCGTTTTGGAATAAGGAGCACTTCTTCAGGTTGAGTCTCAGATTGGCGTTATTAATTCTGGAGAATACTTCGCCCAGGTTCTTCAGATGGTCGTCGAATGTCTGACCCATGACTAGAATGTCGTCGAGGTATACTAAGCACGTCCTCCATGTTAACCCGCTCAGTACATACTCCATTAGCCTCTCAAATGTAGCGGGTGCATTACATAACCCAGAGGACATGACTGGTGGAGAACGCTGTCTTCTCTCTGTCGTTTGCGTGTAGACCAACCTGCCAATATCCACTATTTAGGTCTAGTCTGGAGAACCAATGGGAGCATGCTAGTGTGGTCAGAGTGTCATCGATTCGGGGTAGTGGATAGCTGTCTTTCTTCGTGACGTCATTCAGCTTTCTGTAATCCACGCAAAATCGGGTGGTTCCATCCTTCTTTTTAACTAGCACTACGGGAGCAGACCATGGGCTGATGGATGACTCAATAACTCCATTTTGTAACATGGACTCGATGTTTTTTCCTCGACTGCCTGTTGTTGCCTCAAGGGTAGTCGTCTAGGTGGAATTCTGATAGGTTGAGCCTTTCCGGTATTTATTCGGTGCTGGATAATGTTGGTGCGGCCAGTGGTTCCAACTTGACTGTTAAAAATTTGCCAGTGCTTTGTGATAAATTCCTTGGCTTTCTTCTGGTTCTCTGGTCTCAGGTGTGTCAAATGGTCAGCAAACTGTTGTAGGAACTCTTTACTGTTCCCTGTCTCCTTCACCGACGTCTGGTACTCTTCTTCGCAATTGATGATGGTCTCTACCGGCTCGAAACAAGCTATCTCTTGACCATTGGCAATTCTGATGTCGTTGTTGGACAAATTCAGAACTCTGATTGGTATATCTCGTCCGGTTTTAACTATAGCCCGTCCAACTGTCATGAGTCATGAGGTGAGTGTAGAGGCTCCACCATTCCAACGCAGCTCCCAGGATTGCTGTCTAGCTGCCCATGAATAATCTGTTCCGTTCGACCGGGAATTCTAGCTGAAGACTTTGCCACAATTTTTATGGAGTTGACTGAACTGTTGACGGGCCGTGTCAATACAAATTCCTCATTTAGGAACCGAAGAACATCATATCTCGGGTCGAACATAAATTCATGCTGGCTAATTAGGGCCATACCCAGTATAAAATCGTCCTCAATATTCGCTACCAGGACCCTATGCCGGATCATGTTGACCCCTATCTGTAGCACGACATCTGCCTCACCCTGTATTGACATGGACTCGCCGGTGACTGTTCTGAGCTGGATGTTATTGGTAACTGACCGAATTTCTGATGCTCTCAAAACCCTGGACTTGGCAATGGACACAGCGGCGCCGTTCCGGATGAATAACGTTTTGGGGGCTGATGGAGGGTCAGTCAGCATTCGCCCCCTTATGCTGACTGTGACTGTTCTGTTGGTTACCCCTGGTCGGTGATCGTTCAGGTAGCCTCACTCGACAATCACGTTGAAAGTGCCCTGTCAGTCCACAGCGGTAATATGTCCCTCTGGTGCCAGTTCTTTGTGACCGTTCTAATATTTTGTTCAGACCAGCCAGCAGCACTTGAAATGGTGACTCTGACTCTTCCTGGTTATAGGAAACTGCTCGGACCCTCGGATTGGACATGTTCATGACGGCCTCTACTTCCAAAGCCCGAAGTAGAGCTTCATTACTTTTCTTGACGCCACTTAGTCTTATATTTCCTTGAACTTCCACATCTCTGATGCCGTTTATGAAACTCTGTGTGGCCAACTGGTCTTTCGTTTCCTCTAGCAGGTCTGGGTAGGACAAGTGAACTAACCGTCTAATCTCTGCTTCGAATTCTTGGAGGCTTTTACCGGATTTTTGCGTTTTTCGACTTAGTTGGACTTGGTATACCTGGCTCAGGGATTGATTGTGGTATCGTTTGTCTAGGATGACGATGATTTTGTCGAAATTGCCTTGTTCATCGACTGGAATGCTTTGGAGGAGTTCTAGGGCTGGACCTCTTAATGAAATTACCAGAGAAGTAGATTTCTCTTGATTATCCCATCCATTAGCTGTAGCCACAGCCTCAAATTGCCGTTTATACATGGGCCAAGATGAACTGCCATCAAAAGTGGGTGGTTTGCTAACGGAACCTTTGGTACTCACGGTGTGCTGGTATTTCCCTCTCTGCAAACCTTGTTGCAATTTTTTAATTGCTGTTTCCACTTTATCTTGTACTTCACTGTGTACTGCGTCTTTAATTGAACTGATTTCAACTTTTACCTGGCTTTGGATAGCATTTATTTCAAATTTCACCTCGTTATGGATGGAATCGATGTCATCTACTTTGGTTTCAAGAGTATCCACGGTATTTTTTACGACCTTTATGTCTTCGTTTATTTCTCTTATATCTGATTCCACTATTTGCATTCGTTCATTAACTGTGTCATTAACTTGCGATACTATTTCCATTAATTGTTCAAATTGTAGTTGTCGTTTCTCTTCAGTTACTTTAAAATCATTTTGTCGTTTTTCTTTAAGTATTTTAAATTCATCTAATAATTTAAATTGTCTTTAATTCAAGTTGATCTTGTTTTTCTACAAATTTCGAGAATAATCCTTCCATTAAATTATGTTGTTCAAATTTCATCGTGGAAACTAGATTTTATTGTTTTTTTTCCATCGTAGTGACAAGATTTTCTAATTCTATTTTACGTTTCTCATCAAAAGATTTTACTAACCTATGTTGAATTTCTTCTTGATGTTGTTTCTCCTTCTTGTTACGTTTTTCTAGAATCTGGGCTATTTTTTAGTCTATTCCCTCCTTAACATGCTTGACTATATTTTTGGTAGTTTCGTCCATTTTTTCCATGCTACTGGTTTCCATAAATCAAATTAAGATTTTAACTGCACTTAATCCTTTACTTTTGACACCAAATTTTGTTATATAGTCCGTGGGTTCAATTTAAAATTATAAAACTAATATTCACTTTAACTTTTCTAGAACTTTATTTACATCAAAATTATACAGAACATCTGATTCACAATAACATTACGATATATGCTCGTCGTCCTATCTAACCAGCATCGAAAACTCTAGTAAAATCAATCATCAATCCTACAGCTGCCGAGTCATTTCAAGAACCATTTTTTTCTCAAAGCGATCGTTGTCGTACTGAAATGAAACAGGGTCGGCTTTGGTAAATTTCGTAACAATATGCTACTGCTTACGTACCACCCAGGATTACAATTCATTTTAATATTTTTTGAACCCAACTGTATAAATGTAAAAACACAGTTTTGCACACTTACACCAAACCTTTATTTTAAACACTCAACGCCGTTTCAACAACTCATCAATAAGTAATCCCAAAGTTTGGTTTACTCCTTGATGATGACAACTTAGAGAAAATAAATTCAGATTTCAATGCTCCATAAACCAAAATAATGTTAATATCCGACTAATTTGGTGTAGAATATCTAAAGGCGATGTGAATACTGCAGTGTAGTCCAAGAAAAGCGCCCGCAGGAGGACTACAAAAGATATAATTGGCAGTCTTCAGCATTGAAAAATGTATTTAATAATATATTGTGGATTTGATATGTCTTTTGGTAGACAAATTATAACTACATTACATCTTATTTATGAATATTACTACGAGACATTAGTTTTTACTCACTATTAATTTACCGTTTGTATGATCACATGCAATTACGTTAAGATGCATCTACCAAATTTACAGTTACAGAATGTTATGAGTCATTGAATTTACAACTGATCAATGGTCTCACGTTTAGGCTAACAAAATTCTTTGACAAGGCTCAACTTCCGCATGTAAGAACGATTCTGAGAATACTAATTGATCATAATTGAAATTCTCTGTAATATGGTTTTAAATTACAGCTCATGCAGGCACTGTACACGCAATAATTGATAAAGATCCGTATAGTAATACAAGTTCCTTGGACACGTGTGTCGAATAACAATCATTCTCGACAGAGTCGAAACGATGTGAGTGTGTTTAGACTTCAACAATCTGCTAGAATTAACCGGTATGGTATTAAATTGTGATGTCACCTAGGCGGGCTATGTTAGTACATTAAAGGAAAAAATATCAAATTGACATCATATCAGACATTACGTTAACGGAACGATTTTATTTTCTCAGAAGACTTTATTGTTATAATTAATACATCTCTCTGTTTGTTAGAACAGAAAACGCACAGATTATTTTTAAGGGAAAATGTAAAAAACTCCTATACGTATTTAATTGACCTCTACATTTTCTAAACTTAGGATCTTTATTTATCTTGCGTACAAAGGACTGACACCTCGAAGAGAGTATTCAATATCTCTGACAGGTGAAGTAACCTGAAAAAATTTTATCGTGACATTCTGTCCTAGGAGTTGAGAAAGAACAGCAATTACACGGAACGGCTCCAGATTCGGAACCTCTGTGTACTGATTCTCTCGAAAATCCTAGATGTCGGTCTTACATCTCGCGTCTTCAAATTTAACGAAATGCATCAAATGCATAAAGAAGTGTTCGAGAGGACATTTAATTGTGAGAAGCGCAACTGAGGTTCCCTAACCAGAAACAATATGTATTATATTGATATATAATATATATTGTCTTGCGTACAAAGAAATGAATAATAAGAAAAATATCTAATTAGTAGCGGTACACAAAATTAACTGTCCACTTCAGTATAGGAAGTGCAGTCAGCCCCTGATCTATTATTGCTCCAAATCGGGGGAAAACTTGATCGGGCATCCGTGATCTCTAGCGGTTACAATAATTATATACGAATTTGGCACCCCCTGAAAATGACAGCAGGGCAGGTACCCCGCGCATTAGATCCGGCCGTGAGTGTAGTAGTCTTCCTGCCTTCCACTTCCACTGGATACACTGATATCAATAGTCTGTTAGCAATTGAGTGCATTTATTGGCTCATACCAAACTGAAAGAAATCTCATTTATTAACTTTATTTTAAAAGAATTTCGAAATGAGTATTGAGGAGATCATGGATTATTTTTTCCCCTAAGTTCTTTTGTTAACAAATAAATATTTTATATTTGTAACTTGTAGTATAATGTTATTGAAACCATTTCTTATATATTTTGCTTTAGGGGAAGACGCTGATTTTTCAGTTTTACGGTTTCTTAGTAGAGGCGCCCTTACTAATTTATTACTTTAGATGTAAGCGGAACATATGTTGTTGATGATGAAGTAGTCGATGGTGTGTATTTTGGAGAAGATGTCTTCTTTTCTGCTGCCGCGGCGTTCTTATGTTTGTTCGCAACTCTCGTCTTTTTGGCCATTTTTTTGCTGATCCGGCGACCGACAGTTACTTTGCGGTTTTATGTTTATCACTGCTTGTTTTGTTGGTGACATCTCTCCTCTATTTCAAGTTCAACATTTTTTCTTTTCGTCACCGGTTGGTTGGGGGGATCTGGAAATGGAAGGAATCATGATTTTATATCTAGCTACATCTTTGCCATGTGGGGCGTTCCTTTAGTTTGAATTCAAACTTCTGAAGCGATGATCGACTTCGAATAATTCTTGATAAAATGCGCTAGTTTGTAGGCATCGTCTTAGTAGCTGGTAGCAAAATATTTCTTGATAGCTTGCAAAGACGATACACCTCTTTTATTCAACATTTTGATAATATTGTTGCTCATTCAAGAGATTAGCGGATGGGAGAGTTTAGGGCTTGAGTTCTTGGCTTTTTCTCCTTCTACCCGTTTGAATTTAATGTGATGAATTCGACACAGAAGTATCAGAAGCAGTCGAATCGGCTCTGTTTTGTTTGATTAGAGTTAAATTAAATTTTATGGTCTTGAATCAAAACTGATCTTTTGCTACACTTACAATACACAAGTAATTTTTGAATGTATGTATTGGTACTTACACAGATTATCTACCGCTATGGTATTTCATAAGAATTCCTGATTATCGGAGCAGTTAATATAAACATTTATCATCATAGCAGATATAGAAATTCACAGTTCGACTGCTTCTATAACGCAAACACAGACGATGACGAAGAAGTAGAAAAAGCCAAGCTAAACCTTCTTATCCGTTGACTTCTGAGACTGAGCTATCCTAGGTTTAATCAAAAAAGCTCGGCCGTCATTGCGAGGTATTAGGAAATAAAATATATTTGTTTTCTGAAACCTCGTTGTGGCATCTTTACTGTCTGTTTATGAACATGTTGGGAATTACGCCACATATACTTAAAAATTCTATATATTTTCTAACATTTCGGGGTCTAGGTCAGACCTCATTGTTTATATCAATAAAGAGAGTATTTAAATGCACAACAGTCAGATATAAAATTATAAATATGTTGCTGCCAACTACAAAATGTATGTTGAGAAAGTAGAGCCTTTCATTATGAAGGGTAGGGCTGGGCTTAAAGGACCGCAAGTAAAAAGGTCCACTCCGCATATTTTGGAAACTAACTGTCTGTTAGACAAATTAGTAACTGATTTAAGAAGGCACTACGGTAAGGATATATACTCCACACTATCGTTCCTAGACAGTTAGATATTGAGACTCAATGTGTTTGAGAACGCGTGGCGCCCGTAAATTTCACGTAAGTAAGAATTTTATTTGATTTCAGTCTCACACTTACATTATTGAGATCAGAAAGCCAGTTTTTTCGAATATTATTGTTAATAGTATTAAGTTTTGGATAACACTGTTGCATTTTGTATGCACTGATTTGTTTTGTTCTATATAACCTCAAATGTACAGCTACTCTGAGGGTAAAAAGGTCAACCGTACTACGTATGGATCTTTATGACCCCCATTGGATATTTTTACCCCACATGAGTAATTAATTCAATCCTATTCATCTTATTTTTCAGAATGAGGAATTACAAAAGAACTACAGACTGAGGTGCAAAGTCTGTATTAAATAAATATTTAATGATGGCGATTTTGCTCCAAGTTTTATGACAGATAAACCAATTCCTGAAAATCAATCTTCGTTGTCAGGTGCGTCAACAGAGATTTAGTTGTCTCTGATTATTGAATCTCCGTTGCCTACATCACCTAGTGTCTTTGTACCTCCAATGCTGTTCTACCTATTTTCGTCGTCAAATGCAGCATCTTCTCTGAAACTTGTCAGACTCTTTCCAAAGACTAGACCTCGTAAAGTCATCAAGAGCAAATTAAACAAAACAGCTAGGTATATTAACAGACACTTGTGGAATAGAAGCGTTCTCACCGGAGTCAGAAAATAAGCAGAAGAAGAGAGTAGTCGTCCGTGGAAACTCTGTAGTGAAGAAAAAGATATTAGTAGAAAAGAATAGCAACAGTTCGAGTTCTGACGAAGAATAATTTTGTTTACAAGAGTTGCAAGTCTTTCTCAGACAGTGTTTGTGAGAAAGGCTGGATTCATTAATGTCTGTCCTTTTTATCCTAGAACTGTTACTTTATACCCAGTTTGCGGGGCATCAAGAACCATTCGACTGGACTGGCCATATCGTAATATCTGACGTATAGACTCAGCCTAGAAAAGTCCAGTTATCACTAATCGTAGCTGAAAGGTTACGCTATCCAATGATGCTGTTATTCAGAAACATTACACGCAGATAGTTTTCAGGCAATATGTGAAAAATAGACCGTTTAGCACCGCCCTACCCTACTTGAAAACAGTGATATTCTTTTTTTCCGATTTTCTGAAAAGTAGTATGCCTTAAGCCTCAGCACAATATATTGGATCACTTCCGGTTACTTCTTAATACATGAGAGTTTAAAGTAGTGAAATTGAAGAAGTCGTTGTTAAGTAATCTTTGTACGTATTGATAATCTCATTTTGGTTAACGACAACAACAGAATGATTTAACAATGATGTTAAAAGTTGAAGGATGCGACATGACATGGCAAAAATTATGAAAAATATATGTTTCAAGCAGTTCTGTCAATTCTCACCCTCCCATAAATTGACGCTCGTTGAAGTAAGATACTTTTAAGAACTGATTAGTATTTAAGGAATTATTTGGATGTTAGAAACGCTTTAATAGTGACGGAAGCTTAAAAAGTGCTTAGTTTTAATTAGAAAAGTTAAGAGTAGAGGAAAGTCTAAGTGTGGATATCCCAGAAGTAGTGGTAGATCTATTGCGGTAAAAATGGTTTGGACCCAGGGGTTTAATGACTTACTTCTGCCCATTACTGGAATCATAAAACTAGAGGCCGATTAAATGCTTATGGAGAAGACCACAAAACCAACATACCAACCAACCAAGATTAAAATAACAGATTTTAATTAGCAAATCCAATTTATACAACATATTTTTTTATCAAATAGTTCAATAGTTCATACTATGGAGCCATTTGGGTATTTAAGTTACATTGTTCAGCAGCTCAAAATACCTGGGATAAAATATCTCATATTTTTATCAATAAACATAAATCCTTTACACCTTTAATTAGAACATGATCATCAATTGAGATTTTGACTTTATTTTCAATATACGAACACTAGAGCAGCTGTAGCGGTTAATGTAGCAAACCTATTTTTATAAATTAACTTAAAATTTTATTGTGCTTATTTTCTGTTTGCGTTGGGCCCAAGTTTTATTTGTGGCAATTAAATAATTCAATATAACAATGTCCACAACAAATATTTATGACAGCAACAGGTGTCTGAATAGTAAATCTACTTAAGTTAAGTACTTAAGCTTCAAAATCTTGAAGTATTTTATAACTGTTTCTAAGGGCCTCTTCATTAAACCGGACTGCAAGTTGTTAAACCATTATTATGTTAAAAAGGCAATGACCAAACGGATATTCCAGGTAAGGTAAGGATTGTAATAAGCTGTGAAATAGACTTGAGAAATAGAAAATATGGTGAAATAATAATTGTAAACAACGTGTTATCTTTGATTATGACGAGTGAAAAAATAAACAGAATTAAACTGAAACAGAATATTTATACAGTTTTGTTGGCTAATAAAAAAATCTTTAGCTGTTCTGTAGGTATCAATTATGATGAAACCTAGTAGTATCATCATCATCTGCCTCTTCTTCAGTCCACATTAGTGAGGCAGTTCTTATATTGTATTAAGAGCATTCCTAGATCTCCTACCCGAATATAAATTTCAGGATTTTTTTTACCCAAATTTCTTGCCACAACTCGGTGTAGTTTCATTTCAGGTGAGCTATTGCTTCATAATTTTTTTTTCATTTTTGTTGTCTTTTTTATCTAGTTGTTTGTTTTACGATCTTTAAGAGTTTGTCAATCTTAGTTTGTAATGTTTCGTAAGGATCCATGTTTGAGCCCCGTTTATCAGCACCCATTTATCAAATACTCAAAGACGTAGGTGCATCCATATATTTTTATTTTTTAATGTTCTGCTCAGTTTTCCACAGGCAGTCAAGGGCAGTTTTTTTTTGTTTTTTGTTCTCCCTTCGGAGATTAGTAATCTGTCCTAAATTCTTGGTTTTTATGATTTATTTTTTGATCTGGGGTCTTGTATATAATGTATGATATTTGTTTTTGTTAAATTCATTAGAAAGATTTCATAAATCTGTTAGTTCAGTTGATCCTTCTACTATGTATTAAGACGCTGCCAACATCATTTTTTGAAAGCATTCGTAACGAATTTTTGCTGAAGGGTATCAAATACCTGTTTTTATGATAATCGGTTTTGTATTTACATGTAAATGCATAGTGTATATAACCCTCTTATTTCCATTCATTTTATACATAATTATCAATGTAAATGAAAAATCCTGAAACAAGTAAACTTTTATAGTTTTACGAAATTTACCCAAAGCCGACCCTGTTTCATTTCAGTACGACAACAAACGCTTTGAGATAAAAAATTGTTCTCGAAAAGACTCGGCACCTGTAGGAGTGATGATGATTTTTACGAGAATTTTCTATGCTGGTTTTATAAAGGAAGGAGGCCACGATCGCGAATCAGTTGATGGAGCGAAGAGCTTATATGTAACATTGTTATTGTGATATTTGAATCAGCTGTTGTACATTCGATGTAAATAAAAGTTTCTAGAAAAGTGAAAGCGAATATTAGTTTTATAATTTTAAATTGAACCCACGGACTTTACAACAATTTGGTGTCAAAAGTGGGATAAAGTGCAGTTAAAATCCTAATTTGATTTATGGAAACCCGTAGTATGGACGAAACTACCAAAAAATAGTCAAGCAGGTTACAGAGGGACTGGACGAAAAAAATGCACAGATTCTAGAAAAACGTGACAAGAAGGAAAAACAACATCAAGAAGAAATTCAACAAAGGTTAGTGAAATCTTTTGATGAAAAAACAACAAATCTTGTTTCCACGATGGAAGAAAAACAACAAAATTTATTTATTACGTTAGAATTAAAATATTTATGAGGAAATGTCCGTTATGTCATTTCGATGAAATTTTTGATAAGAATTTTGGAATTTTCGGAGATTGTCTGCAAAACTGCAAGTTGCACGTCGCAGAAAAGTATATGAGATCACCTAGGGATCTTCCTTAATAGATTAAACGTTAAAAAACGATACACATCTAAAAGGAGTTTCCGAAAAATCGACCAATATGTTAGGGATATTGGTCGATTTCCATGCCCGCATGTGTTCATTCACAAACTTCTCCACTTTACCAATAAAATTCTTTTCCCAAATATGAAGTTTCACCAATCCGGATATATACTCTATAAAACAAGACCATATTCATACAAAACGGTTCACCACAGGAGAAGAATTCAGGTAACATACATACATAAAAAAAAACGCGACGAATAGATAACCTCCTCCTTTTTGGAAGTCGGTTAAAAACTAGTTGACACATTCATAGACCTAGTTCTCTCAGTTAGTTCTGCGAAAGTGTTGTTCTATAAGATGGCAACTAATGTTCTTGGTAGTTGTTTCCACAAACTGCCCTGAGGTACTACACCTTGTTTTTCACTTACCTAACTTCTCTGTGTTTTTTAAAAACCATTGTGAGGATGGAAAACCCAACCAACAACCAAAATAGCATTTTACTACCTCAATCCTTTATAACCCACCTAACAATAATAGTGTGTTCCGAAAGAGAAGAAGTGTTTTCTGTTTTTACTGTATTGTGGAGGTATATTATTTTGCGAAGTATTTGTGGTAATTACTAGTATTCAGGGAAATTAATTAAACTACAAAATTATTTCCATTAAGTACTTGTAATGCATAATAAGAGAAGTTTATGTAACTTGACACACTTTGTAGTGACTTACTCTCAAATTGTATAGCTCATGTAACGAAAATATTCGAGTTTTTATTGCACTATATAATGTAGTATAAAATTACAAACGTGGCACAACATAAAAGCTTCAAGTGAATTGCGAAAATGTCTCCAAGGAAACTATAGAAATAGAAATTCTTTCAAAATAATAATATATAGACTAAACTTCACAATGCTCAAAGTAAATTGTGTTTGGTGTTTAGTATTATTATTGTTAAAAATCTCGAAATTTTCAATAGGAAACAGAAGATCTACCTACCATTGACGTGCATGGTAACCATTGTGAGTGCTAAAACCGAAAACAGGTATTATGGGTGAATGGGTCCCAATAAAGATCAATGGGAAGCTGTTGATATATTAAGAGGACCTGACTTGAGAATGTGAGAACAATTGTTGTTGGCGGGAAGCATGTGAAATTTTTTTATTGGTTGACGGCAATTTAGTTAACTTTCCAGTGTTCAATTTGTGAGATGAAACCGGGGTTAGAATTCATTAACAGATATTTTCTAATAAGCGACTGACAATTCTCTTATACATACAGGGCTTTTATTTCAAAACTAGCTACCCAAAATAATTTTTAAAATATTTTACAAGTATCAGTCACCCTGCTGTTTCAACCCCTAAGCGGGGGTGAATATCACTTCTAAAACACCTCTTTTTAAAGGTCTGCTTATTGCCAATCTTTCGACACATCATTTTTTAAAATCAGATTATTTTTTACAGAGTCATGCCATTTTAAACTTTCAAATTAAAATAATCTATATATAAATAGGCAAAGACAAAACGATTAGATACTATTTTCTCTTCTGTCTCTCAAGCGATTTTCTTCATTTTTGTTTTGTTTAGTAGCTACTGATGATCTTCAGTGCAAAATGCTAATATTAATTTACAATATTGGTTCATTCATTAAATAAAATATAATAAAAATTCATTATTTACGTTCATACTGTCAACGCCAAACAATTGACAGTGCCGTCGCCGCCAGACGGTCAAAATATTGAGTAATTATATATGGAGAGGGCGATGGTTATATTCTTAGAGCATGCACTTCTGGAAGTGGCATGCAAGTGTTATTGTTTAGTGGCAAAATAGTCAATGTAGTAGATCAGTATTGATTTTTTGGACCCGTTGCAGTAACGTCCATATTACATATTCTGTTTTTAATGTGAATTTAATTAGTTGATTAATATATTATTATCACAACCTTCCCGAAGGTGTTGTTTAAAAAATTGTCAGACAGCAGACAATAGAGAATGTATTAAATATTCAAGTTCTCATAGGGTTCTTGGTCATCTCTTTTCTTTAATATTCCTGAACGTGAACGTGAAACCGCAAATGACGAGAAATTTTAGGTTGCAAAGAAAAATCTTCCAATTATTATATCGAATATTTTGTCAGGAGCAGTTCCAGCCAAAAATTTGGGGGGTCAGTCATTTGTCAAAAATATTTCGAATACGAATATTTGATTACCTTTTTATTTTCTTTTTATTTCAATAGATTTGTCAATATGAGTCAACAATTTTGATTATTACATCTACTTCTCCGATTTGTCCACAACTGTGTTTCTTATAAAAATATACCTTTTACAATTTCATGTAATAGGGTCGAATTTCGACCACTGGGCGACCACTAGTTATTATTTACATTGTATTTACATTATTAACATTGTATTAGCATTAGAATCACCTAGTACTTAAATTAGATGTTCAAAATGTCGGCCATTGTTGGTAAGAAAATGGTAAAGTCTCAGCTAGAATTTTTATTAAGCGTCTCTAGTGTAATTCCTTCACAATCCTCTACTATTCCATATCTAAGTTCAGGAATATCGCGAGATTGAGTTGTATACACCACAGTTTTTAAATATTCTCATAAAAAAAAGGTCAATGGGCGTTAGGTGGGGTGATCTTGCTGGGCATTCTATAGCGGCCCTTCCTCCAATCCATTTACCTGGAAATGTCTCATTAAGCCAATTTCGTACAGACCAGACATAATGTGGAGGGGCTCCGTCCTTTGAAAAATAGGTTTTCTTCGTCTAGCAACAAAGCTCCATCTTGATCTATTTGGGTTTCTAAAGATTTGGTTATAAGGGAATTTATCACATTTTCTAACAAGTCTAAATACAATACCGCAGAATTATGGCCCATACGTTGATCTGAGGATGTTGGTTGTGCTCTTCCCGAAAAACTTGTTATGTTCATTGACAAGTTCATTTAAAAAAATGCTTCGACAGAAAAACAAATAGTTTTAATAAAATAAGGGTCTATATTTGCCCTTTGAGTCATTAATTCGCAGAATTCTAACCTTCTGTTATAATTATCCTCAGCAAGCTGTTGTAAAAAAACAGGGCTGTCGGAAATATTGGTTACCCTAAAGACTTTTGGTATTGATGTTTGAGCATCCATGGCAAAATGACCTAAAATCTCAACTTGTGGCAGATTCAGTTAAAACTCGATACTTGACAATTTTATTGCACACACTTCCAGTTTCATGAAATTTATGAACTAAATTCAACACATACTGATGCCCAATATTTTTATTGGGTTGTCTCTGATGAAAACCATGAGCAGGTCTGCGTGCACAGCCTTGTTCTTCCCCATAAAAAATATTATTTCAATTCTTTCTTCTAATGAATAAACCATTGTCGACATTTAATGGTCAGTATACAATGAAACCACTACTAATAATAAATTGTTTTCAGTTACAGTCACAAATATCTTTTGCAAAACCATTTTTTCTCACTTGTTTATCTCGATATTTATACTCACGCTTTTTTCAATTACAACCCAAATTTTTATTTTTTTTACGTATTCGAGGACATTATTGTGTTAAAAATAATCTGATTTAAAAAAAATGTCAAAAGATTGGCAAAAAAGAGACCTTTAAAAAGAGGTATCACATGATAACTTGACATCAGGCGTTTTCAGAATTGCTTAAAAGTACTAAAGATACTATATACCATATAACAAAATTTTCATTTTGATCTCTGCAATGGAAGATCAATGCGGTATTGATTATATGTCTGGTTGTCAGTATCATTCTAAGTAAATATACAAGGGCGCACAGACCTTTTGGGCAAATTAAAGATAAAATAGTTCAAGAGAGGGGCAAATAAGAACAACAATTGTCCTAGAAAAATGAACAAAAATCTACATTTTGCATACCTAATCAGCCCATCATCAATAAAAAAAATTATCCACCCCCCCCTCACCCACCGCAAACCCGCCCCGAAAAAAAACCTGGCTACGGCCTTGGGCCCAGGGGAGGATAGTCAGCAAATTTATGGAAAGCTTTTAAGGCTTGCGGCAGGTTTTTTAGGTCCAGGGGAGGGGCAGCTGCCCTCGATACGCCCATGTAACTACCCTAGCTATGTTAAGAAAATTTTGTAAAAGGAAGGTGATAATTAATATTGAAAAATCCAACTGTACTCATATATTTAATTCGGTTAGTTACGGTATAGTTTTTATGTTATAGCTTATTAATAAAATTCTATGATTGTCGTTTTTATAAACTTAATTTAGTTTGTTAAATTAAGGAAGTGGAAGAAAATTCCAAGCATAGCTTTTACAAAAATTTTATTCGGATATACTTTTTAGGACTTTATTAACAGTATTTGATTAAATACTTGGCTTAAATAGGGAAATTCTTATTACTAACCCACATCGCCTGTCAAACGATAATTTTTGTCAAGTATGGCCTGACACCGATTTCATAATCATGAAACATGATCATGCGGATAATCAAGTATACAAGTTCGTTATTGCAGAGTTTGCTAGGTTATCGGCTCTACCGTTTGCAGTTTAACTTAGTCAACATTACTATTACGAACATATATGT
Organism: Octodonta nipae; assembly: GCA_034190945.1. Classification (NCBI taxonomy): domain Eukaryota; kingdom Metazoa; phylum Arthropoda; class Insecta; order Coleoptera; family Chrysomelidae; genus Octodonta; species Octodonta nipae. The sequence goes on along the minus strand of CM067216.1, from coordinate 71,776,303 downwards.
AAACGTATATAATGATATATATTTTTTGGCAACTGAAGCGGCTTGTAAACTCTCGAAATCTTGGTCTTACTGTCTAGTACCACAATTTTAATAGTTTCACGTTACCTTGTGTGGTAATTCAAGAACAAAAATTCAGTGGAGAAACTAAGAGCGACACAAAAACAATGGAGCGCCAAATATTAGACACTAGATCAGTCAATTCTGAAATGGTGGCTCTACTGGGTAGAAGATGTCCCCATTGCGATTCCTGATTGATATAAACCCGAGAGATACAAGTCGAAGAAAGATATTTCTAATAAGGTTTAAGGTTTATAATGTAATGTAGATATCAAAAACAAGAAAGGCGGTTATCTGTTTATGTTTGAGAAATAAGATTAAAGACTGTTCTTTTCACAGTACGGTAATAGTCCTTTATAGCGATACGACATACTGCTAAAATGAAAATGTCCTTGGAAAAGATCGAATATGTACACTAATGTAATAAAGCTGAATATTTGTTCGTTTGAACGCGTTAATCTGAAACTACAAGTTGGATTAGAAAATTCAGTATGTATTTTATAGCCGATTCATTGATGACTGTTGCAGGTTGATATCATACTCGATAGATGTCATGGTAGCCAAATATGTTTATCATCCTGTCACTCCTAAGTGACTTGAAGACTGAGGTCACATTTACACTACACATTTGTTTTGTCGAGAAGATGGTTCATAGCTAAGCTAAGATCCGATATATGGATATATAGAGCTGCACCGATTTCAGTGATCGTGCACGGTTTGTCTGGCTGAAGTCGTATTGACTAGTGATGTGTCGGATCATTAAAATTGTATATCCGCCGATAAGGATCTGAATACGGATATTTGGTCCCAAGATCCGCGGATACGGATACGGATAAGGGCCTTAACTTTTTTAGAGTACGCGGCGGTAAATATTGCACATAAACCTTTGGAAAAAGACACTCCGTTATGAACAAAGGTATTGACCTCTATAAGAGTTAACTCTCATAACCAAAGACATTAAAGTATGATAGTTATAGAATGGACAAGTGCTCACTTGGAGATCTCAGTCACATCGCTTGCACATATTTATCATTATCGGTCACAAGCGTTCCAGGTGAGCAATTTTTTAGTGCAGCAGGAATTGTTTATGAGCCACATCGTAACAGCCTTTTGGGGGACAAAGCTGCTCAGATGCTCTTTTTGAAATACAATTTACCATTACTTAATTTTAATTATCACTTTCAACTTTTTTAAAAGTTTGTCTAATTGTCACTGTGTTTTGAATCTAATGTCAACTCTTTATGTATCATGAAGTATTAATTTACTTAATTAGAATTTGAAATATTATGAAGATTTAAGTTATGTTTTTTTTTCTCATTGTAAAAGTGATCTATAATACTTAAATATTTTATTATTTTATTAAGCTTAACACGACGATTTAACCCAATTTATCCCATAAAGATATTTTAAATAATATTTTATATAAACTTCCTGTAATAAATGTTTAAATATATCATCATTTTAATAAGCTTATTACCAAGATATGTAATAGATCTCATTATAAAGATAGTTGATTTAGTACCATTGAGTTATGTACTATCGGTATGGTACTCACTTTACTACGATAAATGTTTGCAATATTAAGGCGCCAAATACGATTTTAAAAAACAAAAAATAATCTGAATGGAATTTAACAGTTTTTTATTGTTACCTAATCACCTATATCTAAAATTTTATCTATGAATTAAAAATTAATAAGGTAAATGATCCGTAAAAATCCGCCAAAAACTAATGGATACGGATATTGACAGAAGATATTCATTTTAGTGAACTTTTTGAACGGTTTGACCGATTAAAATCATATTTACACAATGTATACGTTTTGTTGAGACGTTGGTTCGTAGAACTCCAACCATCCATTAGGTGGCGTCAAGTTAAATGCTCCATCCAAAGTTGAACAGCTTTTGCTGGGCCAAGGGAGGAACACCATATACCGGGCCAAGGGAAGATGAACCTCTTCAGGGTCAAGTGTAAACAACGTCTGAGAGCTCTGCTAGTTTCGAACAAATATGAAAAATTGATATTTAACCCAGTTTTGTTGTTTTATTGCTGTTTGGGACAACGGGGAGATGAAAAATCAGTATGTTATGGAAGATTGGGCTTGTAGAAAATTTTTTATTTCAGTAAAGGAAAACGTTTAAGATGCTTTACTAGTACATACTAGTTATTTTAGCCACTTCTACGAATGAGGCTTGGTCTCGTAAAATAATTAATAAAATAAATGGTTTGCGATCGTGTTAAATTGCCAGATTCGGTGACGTCGAAAGATAAATTAAGATAATTTATGAAGGTTGACACATTTAAGAACGTTAGTGATCTGGAAATGCTATCTTAGGTATACTTCATAAGAGTACCCTCAAATTTTCTCGGAAATCATCGATCAAACAACTATAAAATGTGTGTTCTAACGGTTATTAGATTTCCGAAATTTTCATTTAAACGTTTATTTTATAAATATGGGGTTCTTGAGATACCAGGGCAACTGGAGCCCACGTATTCTGACAGATAACTGAGCGTTCTTGAAACAAGACATTTTAAACTCAAATTACAGAAGTGAATAATAAACCAATATCAATTCTACTACATTAAACCTTGTTACTAACATAATCCCTTATAAGATTTCATGTTCACATAAAAACAGTCAATTTTTGCCGATCGGTGTTATTATTCCGGAAGGCATCACAAACCGCTTAATATATTCTGCAAATACAAATGGAATATTAGCAATTGATTATCATCATAATAAATCTACACCCACACTTTACATAAATCTAACGTACTGAAGACGCCTCTGTCTTAGAATGTTAGGCCACCGTTCGCCGATGATGATGGGAACAGCTATGACCCGAGCAAATGACCTTGGCTGGAACTTCCGGAAAGAAGCCGCACCTTTTACTCTGTGCTCGACTACTCAGCATGCCATGTAATTCTTAAATGCCGTAATCTGACGACGGAGCGAGTATACAGGTAGAACCACGGGTTGAGATATTCGGAATAGCTAACATTTTGTGTTAGTTACTTTAGTGGAATACGATTATGACGTCCGTTAGCTGACAAAACAAAGAATCTCTAGTATCTTCACATTTCATTGCTGCTTTGAAAGTTATTACCTTTCAAGTTGATGTATATCCTTATTTCTCTAATGAAGAAGTAATTTAATTTGAAAACAGACGGTCGGTTCCAAATGGCTTAAAATTTTGAAACAATCAAGTATAACCGTTAGTTCGGAATGTACATTATTCAACGAGTTTTAAGATGGTTTTAAATATTGTGTCATTTTTCTTAATTGTTGTGTCGGTCTGTAGTAATTTGATCAAGTGCGAGTTAGACTCGAATACTTAGGAATCATCTGCGAAGTATGGTTAATCAAGGCAAAATAAAATATTGTTAAGAAGTTCCGATATGTTCCATGTTAGCAGTTTACAGAAGTTAAGAATTTTCTCGAAATGTCAATTTCAATTGTATGTTAAGATGATACTACGAATGGAGTCCTATAACAGTATATTTAGTCAGAAGAAAACCTCAAACTTTTCCTAACAATGTATAAATTTTGATTTTTTATTTTTGCCCTCAAACTTCTCGTAATTAAAATCAATACAAGAAATGCATTGTGGGTGTCAAGAGTTCATAGCAATGTCAGTTTTTGATCCTTCGACCTCGGCTCTTCCTATAATTGCGCAGCAGAACTCGCCAAGCGTCAGATTGTTCATCCGCTAATATGGAACGTGAGCTGAATTGAGACCATCATGGGATAGGTTAGTTTTACCCAAATGACTCGTCATTGCAATGGTTATCCTGATCGGTACGAGGTTTACCGCAGTTCGGATATTTGTCGAGCGTGCCATGGTGAGAAGCTGCCATCTATTGGATTATGCCTGAAAACCTCTAAGGCCGTATCTTTTCTAGTCTATCTCTTGAAGTTCCGAGAGCCGAGAGAGATCGTAGCACGCCGCAGTTGATGAACTAGTTCTAACCTTGCCATGTTCGACAAAATTCTCTGAGGGTCTATCATAGGTATAAAACTTCCTTTTTATGTCGGAACTTGGAGAGGAGGAGGCAAAAGCTGGCAAAAGCGTTCGAAGACACAATAGTTAGCCGGCAAGATGATGGCTTCTGTATTTTGGGGTAATTTAGCTCATCGACTTTCTTCTGAAATGCCAGACGATCAACAACGACTGTTAAAGACTATTATTATATCAATTGGATGACGCTATGAAGCAGAAAAATCCTCATATCGCAGATAAAAACCACTGTTTACCAAGACAATGTCGATGATAACAATGTTGAATTTGAACGATTTATATATTTCTGATTACACAGCGTAATCCATTCCTTGTTTGATACTTCCTGTCCTGGGAGAGTCACAAAGTGGCATTACTCTTGTTATGTCTTTTAACTTCGTTGGCTTTGTTCAGTGTGTCTCCACTGCATAACTGCCTTCGGTAATCTTTACTCGTCCATATGGTTTACAGGTCCATACTACATGAACTGTTTTTATTTGAGCAGATTGGGCGTCACATAGTTTCTACCTGTTCGAAAATTTCACAAAGATGCCACTGAAAAAATAATGAAGAGATTATAGCTGCACGTGAAGCCTGTTTTGGTGGAAAGGACAAATAGTTCTATAAGAAAGGCACCAAAATGATTGTATACCTATAGGTGACTATGTTGATGAATTAAGTAATATTTTGTAAAAATCGTGTTTTATTTAATGACTAAAGACTTTTGTAAGGTTTCAATGAAATACATTTGTACATAATACAAGAAATATTTAATGTTTAAGCCAGGGGTTCCCAAACTTTTATTTTGCATCCGAATTCGTATTTAGTCACGGCTCGGTAGTCGTGCCCAACCAGTAGGAAAGCGATGTTGTAGGCAGATCCAGAAAAATCTGAGGTGATATCCCAAAATTATGTACATTACTTACTACTTACTTATTTAGCGGCGAGGGAGGGGGGTAGGGATGAATGCCATCAAAATAATGATACTAGTATAAAAAAAAGTTGTTAATGCCAGTTTAGTGGGCAGAAACCCTAAAATCCATGAACATAATCAAGAGCTTCTTGCGACTCCCCTGTTTGCTCTCTACTGTTCCCCAGGGGGTGGCGACACACACTTTGTGAAACCCTGTTACAAGCAATATAAGTCAGAAATATAAATTTAGTAAGCGAAGTTAAATTTAAAATATCTTTAACTATATTTTGTCACGAAATAAATATCCACATCTAGGAGTTTCAGCGAAAAGTAGCTCACATTAGCTCACAAGGACCGCCAATGGGGGTCGGGCTATGTGAAACACCGTTTCCTTGTTTTTCCTAGATAGAAGTGCCAGGAAAGAAATTTATAGATATTTATTTCGCGATAAAATATTCAATTTAGGTTACATGTAGTAAATACATAAATAATTTATTCGAGATTTCAGGAGACGGAAACGCAACTGATGAAGTTTCTCAGCTAGAAACAATATATGTTGTCTTGCGTTCAACGAGTTGTAAAATCGCCCTAAAATAGTAGCATAAGTGCTTTGACAGATTTTAGGAAACCCACGAATTCTTTCTTCTGGTTGCTATTTAAGGAATCACAGGAATTGGGGGTATCTGTGAGCTTGATTTCCCTATAACTCCTAGATGTTGATGTTGATTTACTACTACTAATTCTACTATGAAATACACTAATAATTATCCGAGATACCAATCAGTTGAGGAGAGTGCATCTGATGAAAGATCTCAACCAGAAATAATAAATTGTCTTGCGTTCAATGAGTTGTAACATCTGGAAAACATAGGATTTCGCAGACTTACGAATTCTTTCGTGTGATTTCTATTGTAAGAATCATAAGGATACAGCATTACACATAGTAGGACACGCGATTTGGGGTCTCTGTGAGGTAGTTTTCCTTAAAGTTTCTAGATGTCTTTATTTATTTCCCGATAAATGGGTTATAAAATCTCAAACAGATACTATTTATATCATTATAAATCAATAACGTAAAAAATTAGCATGAAATCTACAACACCAAAGCACTTTTTTAGAACTTATGCTTCGCAAACCTGTTGCTTTTAAGCCCCTCATTTTTGAAACTACCAGATCAAGATTGTATAAAAGTGTGATTTTAATTAAATTGATGAAAAACGAAGGAAAAAGTCGAAATTCTAACGCCATGTGTATGAATACGGATTATAAACTATGATTATACACTTATTTTCTTTCTTTACATAAAGTGACTCTTCTATGGTAATATGAAAACTAACAAAAAACTCGACGAAGTAATTCAACGATCAAACGTTAGTATGAAGTATGAATTAAAAAAGTTTCCTATCTCTTCACTGAGAACCGATTTAGACAGGCTCATCTTCCCTCAAGTAATTTCTGTTGCGATAGAATACACACTTATTACAAGTTATTATAAAGAACGTAACATCCACATAATTAGGTAAAATTAAAGCCTTCTTTTCATAGAGGAAGCTGAGAAAACCAGTATTTTTCTTAATAACGCATCGCACTTTCAAACCTAAACGTATATTTTCCTGATTAAATAAACTTCCAGTGTAGATAAGTAGAAATCTTCAAACATAATCAAGTGTTAATTCCTTTTCTTAATTAACGTTGTTATTCCCTGTTATTTCGAGACGAGGTACGGCGTCTTCACGCTTACTATAAATTCCTCATCATATTCCACTAGAGGAATTCTCTTCGGATATTGTAATTTCAGTTAATAAGCTTGGAAGAGACAAACGATTTACAGTTCGTTGCCCTTATGATATTTGTGTCCCGCATCTTTTCAAAATACGCATAATACTCGACTTCCACATTATTAGTTATTTTCAGTACACGACCTGCATTTTCAATCTTTCGCTTGAATTATCCGAAATTATGGTATAAACATATATCTGGTAGATGTATTAGTGTTTATTTTCAGACGGAAAATATTCTATTTACGAGGAAGTACGTTTTTGTAGTAAATCCATTTACATTTATCCTCAATTTAGGAAGTTATGTATGCTTGTTGTCGACAATTGGTTTTAAATATATCTTTGACAAATATATTTTCAAATATCTGTTGAGAATGTGAATTCATATTTCATTAAATTACATTATAACACTACCTACTTAAAATATTGTTACGAGAATTCATCCGACAGCTGGTGCAATCGGCCATCAACCAATTCGTGGAAGGGACGTTATTCCGACACTTCTGGGAATGCGAAATGTTTTGTCTCTCAACCGCTGGGGTTACTGGGAATTCCCTTAAAGCTTCCAGAATATGAAAGAGTTTCCCGATGGTTCGTGGACTTACCAGACAATTCGCAGAGAAATATATAAATATGAACAGCTGGCGATAGGAGGCATTCTGTTTTCGCCGGTCGTATTGTATAGTTAAGATAAAATGTAAATAGTTTTCTCTGAATATAAATTGTGGTAAAGTAGTGGAAATAAATGAGAGTGAGTTAGATTGTGTTTTTAAATAAATCCAAGAACTGAACTGAACCCGTGTGTGAAAATAAAAACATTACAGTGGTGACAGGTGTAGGTGTATTTGTGGAACTTTATAGAAGTGGAAAATAAATAGACTGACAATGTTTAAAAAGGTGAGTTTGGACCAATTGAAAGTGTCGGACTTAAAAAAAGAACTTGAGGAAAGGGATTTAGAAATTAGTGGAAAGAAAAGTGAATTAGTACAACGGCTACGAGATGCCCTAATAAATGAAGGTAACGATCCCGATACGTATTTGTTTGAAGTTTCTGGTAATGGAGATATGACTATGCTATTAAACAAATGGAAGAAAATTTAGAAAGTAAACTACAAACATTACAAGATAATTCTCAAATGATGAAAGAGGCTTTAGAAGACAAATTGCTAGAAAACTCTAAAACCCTAGAAGAGAAATTGCTAGAAAATTCTAAAAACATGAAGGAGACGCTAGCAGAAAATTCTAAAACCTTCGAAGACCAGTTACTAGAAAATTCTAAAACACTAGAAGACAAATTAGTGGAAAATTCTAAATCCATAGAAGAAAATTTGAAAAGCATGGTACAGAAAAATTCAGAACTGCTCGAAGAGAGAATAGTTGAAAATGAAGCTCGGATGGAAGAGCCAAAGCAGCTAAAACAGATAATGGAGGGTGAGATCAGCAAGATAAAAGAACAGGAAGTTACAATGCAAAGGGGAGAAACACAATCAAAAACCGAAAGCAGAAACAGTCCAGAAATAGTGGATTCGAAAATCGGCCTCGAGGGGACAAGACACAAAATGAAACCTCCCCAATTTGATGAAAAATCGTCATGGACTAACTATAGGCGCCAATTCGAGGTTGCAGCAAAGTTAAACGGATGGTCGGCAGAGGAGAAGGCAATAGCACTTACACTCGTCTTGAGAGGGGATGCTACAGATATTTTGCAAACATTGAATACCTCTGAGCAAGAAGACTACGATCAACTGGTCAAACATTTTGAATTCCTACAAGAGTTTGAAGCTGATATTGCCCGTCTGGTTCGCCTTGCCTATCCAGCCACACCGGAAAATGTGATAGAAAGGTTAGCAGTGCAAGCATTTTTGGATGGACTTCGGGACCACGAAGCCAGACAAGTATTGACACTAGCTCGACCGACTCAATTAGTAGATGCATTGGCTCGAGCTTTAGAATTCGAGACTGCGAAAAATACCTGCAGAGGTCAAGCCAGAGTCCGAATCGTTGATGGAGAATCCGAAAATGACGGAAACGATGAAGCGTCTGTAAGAAAGATAATAGAAGAAGTCCTTACCGAAAAAAGACTAGTGAGATGTCGGAAGTGTCGTAAGGTAGGACATGTCCAGATTTGTTGCAAGGAGAGCAACGGAGTCCAACTACCAACGCATATGTCGCTTCGCTACGCAACCAAGTTAACAGTGTGTTCGTAGATGGCCTTATTAATAGGACGCAATTTGCAATGCTCCTGGATACTGGTGCGACGAAAACAGCAATAAGGCCCAACATTGTTTTAGAGACAATGATAAAACCAACAAAATGGCAACTGCGAACAGCGACAGAAGAAGCAGCCAAAGTCCATGGTGAAATAGAGGTTGAAATGACCTTGGGAGACACACCCTTCCTACATCGAGCATTAGTGGCAGACATCGAAGACGAAATAATCATTGGAATGGATGTCATGAGCTCCAAGGGATTTCAGTTAAACTTCAAAGATGGAATTCTGCCAGTAAATGACGAAGCAGTGGTGCTTCATGGAAAAGATGACATAATGCTGCCAGCCATCTTAGCAGAGGATGTCAATGTTCTGAAATGAGCTGAAATCATTATAGATGCTTGTTTAGATGGGAAAGCTAAAACTGGAACAGTAATGATGTTTGATTTCGAACTTAACGACGGAAATGTAGGCAGAGGAGTCGCACTGGGGAAGACTCCGTTTCGTGCCAGTAAGAGTAATGAACCTGAATCATTACTCGGTTGTTCTAAAGAAAGGAACAACTTTGGGCCATTGTTCTACAGTTTCCTCTGTAGTCAGAAGCACACAGCATGCAGAAATAACACCAGGTAAACTATCTGAGGAACTGGAAAAAGTCATCACCGATTCATCTAAGAATTTGAAACCAAACCAAAAAGCAAAATTCAGGGACATCGTTAGAAAGTACCAGGATATCTTCGATGTAGGGAACAGGAAAAGAGGACGAACCGATCTGGTGAAACATAAAATTAATACCGGGGACGCTCAGCCTATTCGACAGTCGGCGAGAAGACTACCCCTAGCCAAAAGAGAAGAAGCCGATAGGATAGTCCACGAAATGGAGGAAGAAGGTGTTATTGAACCATCCAATAGCCCTTGGGCTTCTCCAGTTGTCTTGGTAAAAAAGAAAAACGGTTCCACGCGATTTTGTGTGGACTACCGGCAACTAAATCACTCAACGAAGAAAGATAGCTATCCCCTACCAAGAATAGAAGATACCCTAGATACATTGGCTGGATCGAGAATGTTTTCCACCCTGGACTTGAAGAGCGGTTATTGGCAGGTGGAACTTGCTAAAGAAGACCGAGAAAAGACTGCTTTTACCATCGGCTCAGGACTTTATCAGTTCACGGTGATGCCGTTTGGACTGTGTAATGCTCCAGCAACGTTTGAAAGAATGATGGAAACAGTGTTAAAAGGGCTTTCATGGAAAACGTGATTGGTGTATCTTGACGACATTAACGTGGTTGGAAAATCGTACAATATATTCCATAACGTCGGTCCTAGTACTGATCCTTGTGGTACGCCTGTGCTCCTTTTTAACGTGTTTTCTTTCCCGAGTATAATACTTCTTTTGGAGAAATAACTCTCTATTATTCTTATTAGATATTCACTAATCCCTTTCTTCTCCATTTCCTTAACAATACGTTTCCATGATGCCGAATTGAATGCATTTCTAACGTCAAAATTGATGAGTATCACCCAGCCCGCTCTAGTGCCCCTTGCTTTGTCACGAATCCAGTTTGCTGCTTTTACTGTTGATTTCCCTTTCCGAAACCCAAATTGTCTTTCTGAAATTTTTTCATCTCCTAATTCTTTGTCTATTCTGTTTCTAATTAGTGTTTCTAATACCTTACCCATAACGTCCAACAGGCAAATGGGTCTATATGATGTTGGGTCATTCATAGGTTTAGCGCCCTTCCTCAGAAATATTACTTTAGCCTTCTTCCAGATTGTAGGTAATTCCTGTTTCTTTATTAATTCATTATACATATCCCTTATTGTGGCTTGGTTCTTTTGAAATGTTATTTTTATGACTTCTGGCGGTAGATTATCTGGTCCAGGTGCTTTTTTCATCTTGGTATGCTTAATTGCTATTTTAAATTCTTCTTCTGTTATTTCGGGCACTAAATCTCTTGATATTTTTATTCGCTCTTTCCATTCACCTCTGGTCTTTATAAAAAGGGTATTTGCTATTTCTGTTTTCTTCTCTGTACTAAGTGTCAACAATGGTGTCGGTTGTATCTTTTGGATAGCTATCCCATATGCCCTTCCCCATAGGTCTGTTTCCAGCTGTCTACATAATTCTTCCCAGCATTTCCTCTTGCTTCCGTTTATGAGTTTCTTTAATTCTTTCCTTTTCCTATTCATTTCCTCCATCATATCCGGTAGTTCTGTTCTATTTTTCTTTGCTTCTTTTGTGATTTTCCGCCGTATCTCTACGCACTTCCTTTTAGCTTCCGATATTCACCTGTCCACCAGTATGGGATTTCTCTGTTTTCGTTTCTGTTTATCGGCCTTCTGTTGGCCTTCAGGCATTTTTTGATTTCTGTCGTTATTTTTTCTGGTGTCAATTCTTTGTTTATTTTCCCGGTTATTGTGTTAAACATTTTTTCATATTCTTCGATTTTATATTGTGTTCTTGTTTTAAGGACTTCTCTCGCTTTTCCCCCCTCTTGTAAATAGACCAGGATATATATGTGGTCTGTAAATATGTTTTCGTCTATGTGTGTTTGTGTACTACCTCTAACGAAAGTTGGGTTGCCGTTATTTAATATCTCTAAATTGTATGTAGCAGCCAATTCGGCTATTGTTCCTCCCCTAGCATCCGTCTTAGGAGCGCCCCATAGCGGGGATTTTGCGTTGAGGTCTCCCAATACCATGATTTTGTTCCGTGGTAATTTCCTTAGTGATTGTGCTATATCATCTATCCTACTTCTGTATTCTTCTTATATATTCGGAGAAATATAGCAACATGTTATATTGACATCTCTATGTTTAATAACTATGAAACCTTTATATGTCTCGTATTCCTCAATACCCGTCTATCTATTCCTAATTTCGACAGCTATGCTTTTCTGCTTGTCTACGATCCATTTTCTGTTTTCTCTAATTATTCTTATGTTTGGCTCCCTAGCTACTATTACGTCTATTTTATTTTTGAGGGCTATTTCGTTAGCCTCATCATGGGCTTTCGCCGATCTTTCTAGATTACTTTGCAGTATCCGAATCTGCATCTTTTCTTTCTTCTGTATTTCTGTTTAGTTGCAGTTTTTCCTGTTTCTACATTTTCCATCATTATATCTATGTCCTTTAGATTCGCACTTAAAGCAGTATTCTTCGTTTCCGCAATCAGCTGCTTTGTGGCCCGTCTTACAGCAGTTCCTACACCAGCCCATTCTATCCTCCCCTTTGCATTCCCTGGCCACGTGCCCACTTTCCCAGCATTTAAAGCATGTCTGCATTTCTTTTTTCCTTTTAATTAAGCCTGTTGTCAGCCCTATCCTAATCTCTTTCATTTCCAAAAGTTTTTCAATTGTCTTTTCGTCCGCTATGATAGTTGCCATCTGCATACCACCATTTTGCGGTCTAAGAGCTTTGACTTCTAAATCCTTGCATTCCAGTTCCGTCTTAAGTTGCAATTCAAGGTCTTCTCTATCCGTTGTGATGTCCAGATTGACAATGTTGACCGCCTTCTTCTTGTTTTTCTCCTCGGCCAGGTTTCTTACCCGCATCTTTCCAGGTGCTCCTTTTAGCACTTCTGCGATAGGAGCCGCATTTCCTTTTCCTTTTTGTGTCGCTATTAGTATGTTACCGTTTCTAGTTTGCCTAATGGTTCTAATTTTGTCTCCTGCCCCTTTATTGATTAATGTGTTTTTGACTTGATTCACCAGGTCTGCATATGTCTGTTCCCCTGCATCAATTATAAGAGCTTCGTACTCCGGATTCCTCTCTTTATTTTTTTGTTCTATTTTTTCATGGAGCACTACTTTCCCTTCATAGTCATTGAAGGCGCAGTGTACCAGCTTTCTATTTCTTCCCGTTCTTTCTTCCGTTCCAATAATGGCTATATGTATCTCCTTAATTTCTTTTTTGATACACATCTTTTTGAGGTTCACTAACGTTCTAAATTTGTTTCCATTTCTAATATATCTGTCGTCTTCGTCTGCATAGTTCGTGTAAAAAGTATATTGCTCTTCTGTTTCTTCTTGCTCCTGAATCCCTATTGTCCCAAATGTCTTTTTGAATATTATTTCCGATTCCTTTAGTTTATTTAGTCTTATATAGTTTCTCACTTTACTCGATTCCCCTATCATTCTTGATATTAATTTGTTATCTTTTTGCATGTAATCTGCCATTAACGCCCTGTCCTCCGCACTTTTCGTTATTTCTTCCTTCACTGTTTGAACTTTAAACATATCTTCTGGCCATCTCATTTGTAGTACTTCTTCTAGGTCTTCTTTGTTCATATTGTCGTCTATATAACTCTCGATTTCCATTTGTAGGTGTTCTTCTACTGTCTCCGAAGTTTGGGTACCCATATCTTTTTTCGATACATCTTCCTTTCTGTCCCTCGATCCAAATAAATCTTCTACTTTTCCCATTAGTGCTGTCATATCGGCCGTCATAAGCGCGCTGCTAATACCTCTTAACCTTCTTGCTTTTTCTTTAATCTCAACCTTGGTGTTGGTGTTAGCCATAATTAACGCTCCTAGTGCCCTGGTTTCTGTATCAATTGCATTTATGTATCCTCTTACTTTATTGAACATTAATTTGTCAGAAACCAGTTTCGCCAATTTCCTTCTTTGGGTACTCGTTATCTTATCTATTTGTCTATTCGTAACCTTGTTTGCGTCTGTCATTTGCTCCTTGCTCTTGTTGTCATCAGATTTTTTATTGTATTCTTTTATATCCATACTATTCCCACGAGTTGGGTCGTTTTGCTTGTCCGGTGGGGCAGAGCGCCCTTACCCCACTAAGGCTGAGTTACCCTTTGAGGTCACATGTTATCTCAGAGGCTCCGTTCTAGACCAACTACGCATGGCCATCCATCCCTCGGCACGGGTCGCTTGACACCTTGGATTTCGGATTTTTTCGACAGGTTTTCTCCTGTGAGTCACTTCTTAGTCGTCGTACACCCTTCATTCTGACCTTACCGGCATGGGAGACCCTACCAGGAACCGAAGTTCCCGCCGGCATTGCTCTCGGGATCATTAGGTGTATGACTTAAGCCCTCTCACCAACGACAAGGTCTTGTGACTCATAGAGGTGGGACTATTGGCAACCTGGAGAGATCCAGAAAGACTAAAAATTAGATCCAAAACTAAAAGAAGTTATCCGGTGAAAGGAAGAAGACCGCAAACCTACGTGTCAAGAGAATTCCCGATATTCACCAACCATAAAGTCGTACTGGGCTCAGTGAAACTCCCTCATCCTGGAAAATGGACTTCTCAAGCGCGTCCTGGAATCTCCAGAGGAGGGAAACGACAGAAAACAGATTGTAGTTCCCAGAAATAGGAGACCCGAGGTTTTACAAGAACTACACGATGGTACAACTGGAGGACATCTGGGAGTAACGAAAACCCTGGGGAAGTTGAGAGAGATTGCTTCTATTGGGTAAACTGCCAAGTAGACGTTAAGGAATGGTGCCGGAAATGTACGGTTTGTGCAGCAAGTAATGGGCCTCAGAAGCGACCAAAAGCTCCCATGAAGCAATATAACGTGGACAGTCAATTCGAAAGAGTAGCCATTGATGTTGCCGGTCCATTTCCTGAATCCGACTCTGAAAATAAATACATTGTGGTGGTGATGGACTATTTTAGTAAATGGGCCGAATCAAGAAGCCTTGACCGTCGCTGATGTCCTTGTCAAGGAATGAATCAGTCGTTTTGGTGTCCCCTTGGAGTTGAACTCAGACCAAGGTAGAAATTTCGAGTCTACTCTTTTCCAAGACGTTTGAAAGCTCCTGATGATCAATAAAATACGGACAACAGCATTACACACGCAATCCGATGGAATGGTAGAACGGATGAATAGAACCATTAATCGCCATTTGTCAAAGGTAGTCTCTGACCACCAAAGAGACTGGGACCAGTATCTTCACTTGTTTCTAATGGCACATCGTTCATCTGGGCACGAGTCCACGGATCAGACCCCGGCAAGCGTTATTATGGGACGAGAGTTACGACTACCATGCGATTTGATGTTTGGATGTCCCCCAGGAGAAGAGACTGCAGGTGAAGACTATGTCAGCCAGTTACGTCGAAAGATGGACGACATACACCAACGAGTCCGAATAAATATCGAGAATGCCAGTGCCCGAATGAAGGAAGCCTACGACATCAGAGCCGGAGGCGGGGAATTCCAAGCTGATGATCTTGTTTGGTTGTATAGCCCGCAACGTCGTCGTGGATATTCGCCCAAGCTACAGAGATCTTGGGAGGGGCCGTACCAAAATGTGAAGAAAATCAACGATGTTGTCTACAGAATAAAGAAGCTACCTCGGGGAAACCAAAGGTCGTACATTATGCCTTATGCCGGAAGTCATGACAGCGAAGATGACCAAGCCCAAAGCCGCAGCATCCAACCACCCGATGACGAGATGACGTTCGAGCAGTTTATGGCACTGTACTCTGATGGGCAGAAAGTGCAGCACGAAGTAACGAGAGAGGAACCCCGAGACCTGTTTGAGGTGCCCATAGAATATGCCCTGGCTCATTGTGTGGCTCGAGATCTCCGGATGCCCAGAGGAATTGCCAAGGTGTTTGCCAAAAAGTACAGCCAGTTTCAGAAGTTATGGGAGCAAGATCCAGTGGTAGGGAACAACCAGTGGGTACCAGAGACATCTTTTATTTGGTAACGAAAACATTCTCGCAGGACAAGCCAACATACAGCGATCTTTGGAAGACTCTGGTAGAATTGAGGAATGTGATGATGGAGAAGAATCTGATGAAATTGGCGGTCCCAAAGATAGCCTGCGGGTTGGATGGACTGAATTGGTGGGTGGTGTATGATGGAAACAATATTTCGATTCAGTGGCATCAACATCCTGATATGCTGTCTCAATATTCGCAGCCCAGATTCGAAGACCGTTGACTGTTACCAAACTTCCCGTTGTCGAAATGGAGAGTCCTGTAAATATCGTCACACCAGGAAGGATTCTAGGACATTCCGGGACGAAATGTTCTTAAGGAGGGAGCAATGTTACGAGAATTCATCCGACAGCTGGTGCAATCGGCCATCAACCAATTCGTGGAAGGGACGTTGTTCGGACACTTCTGGGAATGCGAAATGTTTTGTCTGCCGTTACTGGGAATTCCCTTAAAGCTTCCAGAACATGAAAGAGTTTCCCGATGGTTCGTGGACTTACCAGGCAATTCGCAGAGAAATATATCAATATTAACAGCTGGCGATTCTGTTTTCGACGGTGGTATTGTATAGTTAAGATTAAATGTAAATAGTTTTCTGTGAATATAAATTGTGTTAAAGTAGTGGAAATAAATTAGAGTGAGCTGGACTGTGTTTTTAAATAAATCCAAGAACTGAACTGAACCCGTGTGTGAAAATAAAAAATTACAATATCTTATCATACACCAGTCACTAGAGTTTTTTCTGACTTAAAATTCAAGAGCAAACCGCATACACCATCCGGTAAATTATACTTTATAAGCCATGACTGACGTAATTCTAACAACAAACGCGTAGAAGTAAATTATTTGAGCCTTGAAAACTCCAAAAAATATGGAACATTTTGGTTTTTTGCTTATCTGCTCATAATATCGCCAAAACAAAAATTGTGAGAATCAGAAAATCTTTAAAATGGGTGTTTATGAATTTTGATCCCAGTATTTTTCACAAAGAAATGTTGAAAAAACTTATTTAAAGTCAGTGTTATAAGAAAATTCTTAACTTGGTTGTAATAACAGCTTGTACTTTAAGCTGCCTCTTAATGATAGCTTATAACGTTGAGATTAATAAGGCTGGAGAACGATATTGTCACTACTACCTCTGTAGTATTCAGTCATTCCTGATCGCCGATAACTAAGGAAGAAATAACGAGGGTTCATGTCCTTGTGAACAACCCGATATCCCGATAGTTTATCAAATTTTTCCTAGGTTTTGCTTTATGATTTTAATGGGATCCCTGAATCAACAGAATTGGTCGCATTTTTGACGAATGCACTTTTTGCATCTTGTAACAAAGTTGCACCTAGGAGCGTCACATAAAATTGTGAAGATAAACCTTTTAAATTTCATATAGGTTCCTTATTATCACTGACAACGGGGTCTGTCTGATCTAGACCCCGAAACGTTTGGAAATATAAATATATGTGGTGTTATTCCAAACACGTGCATGTACATTAAGATCCTGCAGTAGCAATGAGCTTTTGCAGAGCTTACACTGTATCCATCCTTGATATTGACTCTATTTTCTATGGATCCGTAACAAAATCAACATAAAGCTCTAAGCATTATATTTGCAGTATTGATGTTAACCCCTACAAGTACCCCCAACGTTGAGTGCAACGAAAGTTCCTTACACCTAAGAAGAAATGTAATCTTTTAAAAGTTCATACTCAAGCAAGAATCAATTAAGAATGCTACCATCCTCGACACCATTTCGTTGTTAGCCAAGCTGAATCTCACGAACCAACTCTAACAGGGGCCTATACAGAACAAAGTCCCAATATTTGAAATGCACATCGAAATAACGGTATGAGATCATTATTACCTACTTCAGAAGTTCAGAAGCTAACCAAGCATATTGTTTGTTCAAATTTCATCCAGCTGCAATACTACTACAATATATACAGAGGAATGAAAAAATCCTAGTGGATTTGCACCTGCAGTGTAAGTACATCCGTTAGAAACTAAAAAAGACCATGAAGTTCTATTTTCACAGCATAATGAGTAGCTTTATAGAAGGCCCTGGAATTTATAGACAAATACCTTGAACTCAAATCATATGTTGTAGTAATTGACTCTCTCTCAGCCCTTAACACCTTAATTAACCAACAAAACAATATATCCAATAATTGGTTAATTGGTTGATTATAAACAAACTAATAGAAATATAAAATAATCCAATTATAGTTACTTTCATGTGGGTTAAAGCACACTGCAATATAAGGGATAGATGTACCTTGAAAAACAGGAAGCCCGTTATGCTTTTTCCAGGTATTCCCCGCAAGACATTCTTCTACCCATGGCCCGGTAGCGGTTGTACCTTCCTTGGCCCGCAAAACTTGTTCAACTTTTGTCCGGGAAAACCTTGTTCTACTGCTGGCCTGGCAGAAGCTCTTAGCCCTGCAAACGTTATTTATTTGCCCTTTACTCTGCAAAAGTTGTTCAACAATTGGTCCGGCAAATAATTTACCTTCAGCACGACCCAGTGGATGGTAGCATATCTATGTACCATTGTGTGAATATTAATTCAATCGGTCAAGTACGTATGTTGGAAGCCTTTAAGTTTCCTCAATAAATAGATTATGAAATACAAAAGTATTTCCAGAGATTAGTGCGCTCAAGCAAACAAATGGTTAAATTTTATTATATTAGTATAGATTGAATATTACATTATCAAATATTTTATATTTTTGCCGAAAAAAAGGTATGTTATAAAAGATTTTATTATATAATAGCCTCATTAATGATTATTATGCTCTCTACCAAAATACATTTTAATTTAATTTCATTAGAAGATTGCTTAGATTTTCCTGCTGGCCTTCTACTCGTACTAATCAACCGGACACAAACAGAGATCTCAAAAATTTATAATAACTCTGTGCATATTTTGTTTTTATTAATGAGAATGAAATTATTACAACATAATTATTACAACTTTTAAACCATTCAAAAAGGAAGTTGTAACCTCATTTCCCAATAATACATATTATATCTTTTAAGAACATATATCACGACATTATGAT
Organism: Octodonta nipae; assembly: GCA_034190945.1. Taxonomy (NCBI): domain Eukaryota; kingdom Metazoa; phylum Arthropoda; class Insecta; order Coleoptera; family Chrysomelidae; genus Octodonta; species Octodonta nipae. The sequence goes on along the minus strand of CM067216.1, from coordinate 71,757,596 downwards.
TATGCATTATGCGTATTTAGAAAATGATAGCTGCCGGAAAGGTACGGAAACTATTTTGCAATGTTAACATGGCGTCAATACTTCCAAGGGTGTGATAACTATCTACTATCAATTTTTAAGAAATAAATACATAGGAGTAATAAATAAATTTAAGTATCTACATTACTGTAAATAAGAGTCACAGAATAATCAATACCAAAATTTGAGCACATTATCACGGTATCGTTTATAACATAAAAATAGTCATATATGTTATCGAGTTTAGCTAAATTATTTAATTCCAAATGATTAATACTGGTTCCGTTTTGTATTGAAATTAAGACAAGTCAGAAATTACGTAATATGTGCATTTTATGGCTGTACAAGTAAGCAAATTACAAAAAGTATTGACTTCAGAAGTCCAGATGATGTATAGAAGAATTATTTGCTTTCTATGATTATGATAAAATGTAGTTAATCATTTGGCATACCTAAATGCATATATTAATGATCTTTTAACAAGTATCGAAATTAAACAAATTTATCGATTTTATTTATAAGACAAAGTAATGGTTCACAGTATTATTGTAGGTATATTTGATGAGGAAGACATGAATTCAATTAATTATGTATAATTGCTGGGCATTTTAAAATATACCAATTTAGTACGGGGAATGCAAAAATATTGTTTGAGGATACAAAAATTACATAATCCATATTTAATTTTTTTTTAACATAGTGTTATAAACTCCGTGGGTTCAATTAATTAATATTCATTGCACTTTCTAGAACTTTTATTTACACGTAAAACATCAAATATTTTCAACAGCTGATTCTATACAATAAGATCGGAATCATAACAACAAAATAAGCTGAACGCACTAAACTAACTCACTCTACTCAAATTAATATATATCGTACGAAGAATTTTCTGGTAGTTCTACCTTTGTTCGCACAGCGTCTAGAATGATAGTTCTTGCTCATTTTGGAGCCTCTATAAAATTGATGTTTTTATGTTATTTCGCCATGGACGGAGTGGATAACTTTTTACAACAATATTCTTATTTTAACTCCTTGATCTGCGCCAGTTCATTGCTGATTAGCGCCAAACAAACATCTCCATACTTAAGGTATAACTTTGACCTTAAATTATCTTTGGACAATTACTGTATTCATTTTTCGCATATAGTTTAAGTATTTTATGCGAGAAAAAATTCCTGGAATATTTCGGATTTCGTCAGCAGCGTCAAAAATGCGTTGTCTAAGGTCATTCTCGTCAATAATTGGAGTCGTGTAAACCTTACTTTTCATGTGTCCCCATAAGTAGAAATCTAAAGGATTGAGATCAGGAGATCTTGTTGGCCAACGTATATGTCCGTTTCGACCAATCCAACGACGGGGAAATGTTCTATTTAAGAAGTCGACAACTTGATGACTTGCGGGGGCAGGTGCTCCGTCATGTAAGTACCACATATTGGAACGTGTTTGTAGGTTCACTTCATCTAACAAATCTGGTAGCGTGTTGTTTAAAAAATAAAGGTAATTCTCACCTGTCAAACGTGCAGGCAGTATAAATGGCCCAACCAAGTATTCACCAACTATTCCAGCCCACACGTTAACTGAGAATTGGTGTTGAAATACTGACTGGCGTATTTCGTGCGGATTTACCTCAGACCACGAATGCGTATTATGAAAATTTATTATACCATTCCTATTAAAACTTGCTTCATCTGTTGTTAAAATATTGTTCACAAAATTAGGAAATTGTCGATGTTTTCTGAGGAACCAACGACAGAAATTGAGTTTTGGTTGAAAATCATCAATTGAAAGCCCTTGAACCCGCTGCATGTGATATGGATAGAGCAATTGTTCCCGTAATGTTCTATGAACAACAGTGTGAGAAATTTGCAGCTCACTTCCAATACTCCGTGTGCTACGATATGGGTTGATGTCGATAAGGTCTAGTATTTGATCCTCAGCAGCTCATATACGATTATGTCGCTGTGGTCCGCGATTGTTTATTTGTGGTATTACACTACCTGTTTCCAGAAGCCTCTGTAAAACAGCTACGAATGTCCTAGCATTGGGCAGGCGTCTGTTTGGAAACCTTTCCCTGTATAACATTCTTGCTATTCTGCAATTACGTCTGCTTTCCCCATAAATTAAGAGCATGTCATGTCTTTCCTTAATTGTATAATCGGCCATTATTTATCACAAATAACTACTGTCGCACTATTCTTAATTTTCGAACTTACACACTAATCACAACCGATTTTATTTATTTAAAAAATATATTAAATGGAAAGCAAACCACGAAGTCTACATCAAATAGATATCATTCAAATCACTTTACCGTTTATCTATTCTTATTTACAAGAATCGAAATCGCAAAAAATAATCGTAACTCTCAGTCGTCGTTAAAGTAAAAAATGTAGTTGGTCTGTATGCCACGTTGCCATATCTATTCGGAGAAACTTACACTAAATTATAAAAGCATATTTCGAGTTTAAATAATCAATTTTCATTTTTAATGTGGCTATTAAAGATGTATAAGCTATTGAGTATTTACATATTTAGATTTACCGACATTTTGAAATCGAAATTATTGTATTATTCACTGTAGCAAGGGCTACATAAAATCTAACTTTATGTGTTCTTTTTGGCAAAACTATAGTTTATTTTAGAAAATGTTATAAAGCTTTTTGATTTTTTTTTTGCCTGAAGTATTGTTCTTCAAAATCTTTGCACTCAAACCGTTTACATCCTGTATAGTGTTTGGCATTCAGTAAATTGAAAAATCTCGAAAATCTAATATATCTAATAGTTGTTTGATGGTACAGTCATATGTATTGCCTTGATATACCTAGTTTACGTTCAATTTTCTTCATATCACAGGTAAAATATTGCGTACATAGTCCTTTATCGACTTTATTCGGTAATTACTGCAGTATTGTTATCTGCCTGATTTTTTTATTTTACATCTGCTTCCAAAAAATCATTTGATTCGCCATATTATGGTTTGATTATACAGGAACTTTTTCATTACCTCTTTAGAATTGGCGTTTCTAATTAATTCGTCTGTTAAAAACAAACCAAATTATATTTTACAATCAAAAATGACTTCCTAAGGGGTTAAGGCTTGATTCCTATACCATCACTGAAACGACTATTATCAGTAGCATTCATAATAAAAATCTCTACTTGAGGAGTTACACTTCCCAATGAGACAAAAAACAAAATTTTATGCTATATAAAATAATTTGGTCAAGTGCGAGTTGGACTCGCATTGTAAGGGTTCCGTACCAGCTTCAAGAGTCGCTGTGTTTAGTTTTCTAATTTGGCCCCCAAAAATTAACATTAGAGTTTTATTTTACTAATAAATTTCAGGGAAGTCTTTTATAATCTATTGTCTGAATTTTGAGGCTCTATAGATTGGAAGATAAAGGGCAACTAAGACCTAACTTATTTTCAAATCAAAAGTTTTATTCAGAGATCATCTCTGTACAGATGTGTCTATCGATTCCATTAAGTTCCAATGTTTACCTAAATTAAATAATCATTAAAATTTTCTTAATTGACCGTTTGTACGAACTGGTATGGTAATTTTATTGTATAAGTTGCTTGGCTTATTTAAAGTCAAGAGCAAAGTAAATCGTAGACATGTTTTGTTGTTAATTTTACAATGAATGATGAGGATGTACTTGAATATTCTCTTCCTTCGAAGAGGTTTTACCTGTACAATTTCCTAAATTTATCCGATGAGTTTAATCTATTTTCTATTAAGGAAAAGCTTTGGCTTGTTTTGACAGAAAGAAATTTAATAATATACAATGAAAAATGTTTATATTTCTACTGACCTTTCATTTTAATCAATTTCAAAAAGGTGGAATCTTTTTTGTGCTGAACTATTAGTTTAAAACGGGTTCATTGATTTGAATGGTTTAACACGTATTCCATTACGATAGGCCCCGAAGAGGAGCCGTATATTTTTCTATACCGCAAAATCGGATAAATGTTAACGAAGTGTCACAAATATACCAAATATATCAAAAAATTATTGCTGGACGTATAGAGTGTTCGCACTGTTTTTATTTTTAGGATTCTGTGCATCTTACGGAAACCCTTATGACTTATAGGATCACTGTTGTATCTGTCTGTCTGTCAAAGCCTATTTTTTTCGAAACTACTACATGGAAATTAAAATTTAATATCGATATATAGTTTGGAGACTCAGAAATATACAGCGTAAATAAACGAATTGTTACTAGAATTCATCCGACAGCTGGTGTAATCGGCCATCAACCAATTAGTGGAAGGGACGTTATTCCGATACTTCTGAGAATCCGAAATGTTTTGTCTCTCAACAGGCAGACCGCTGCCGTTACTGGGAATTTCCAGAACACATAAAAGAAGTTTCCCGATGGTTCGTGGACTTACCAGACAATTCGGAGAGAAATATATAAATATGGACAGCTAGCGATAGAAGGCATTCTGTTTTCGACGGTCGTATTGTATAGTTAAGATAAAATTTAAATAGTTTCTGTGAATATAAATTGTGTTAAAGTAGTGGAAATAAATTAGAGTGAGTTGGACTGTGTTTTTAAATAAATCCAAGAACTGAACAGAACTCGTGTGTGAAAATAAAAACATTACAGAATTTAGATTTTGTGGTACTTTTGAGGAGAAAATCGCCCATTACCCCCCTTCGGAACTACTTAGTCTAAAATTAGAAAAAACCAGGGTATTTAGGGTCTTTCTCAAAATTTACAGAAAAAAAGGAAAATCTATGCGAAAATCCTAATATTAATTGTGGTGGTAAATTAGAAATTTAAATGAAAAACAAAAAATAATACTTTTTACATGGGCATCAGATATCTCAAAAGAAAGAGCCTCTTGTTTTTATTATGTACATTATTAGATAGATCTAATAATTGGGTCAAGTGCCAGTTGGACTCTCATACTAAGGGTTCCGTACCACCTTCAAGATTCTAATATTCCAGTTTCAGACAAGCAGGGAATGAGTGCATTTTCTTATACAGGGTGTAAATAGTTTGAGTGCATATATTTTAGGTGGAGGTAGTATACACCAAATTAAACAAAAAACTCTTATACCACTATGGTCAGTAGGCCTTAATAACCAAGAAAATCCCTAAAACATATTAAGTAAATTATTGTCAATCCGGCAACGTCGCTCGCGTTCGAAACAGATTCACTCTTAGCGCGAATAATAACGGACTACGCCGACAAAAAAGTAAACACCTGTGTTTTTGTATTGACTGATGATATTGACCTTAGAATTAAATAAAAATGTATGAAATATTTTGTTGAAAATATTTACGTTTTTAATACAAGGTATTGCAATTAGAATTTGTATTTGGCGGTTTCTTTTATGCAATTATACAAAGTTGTGTAAATACATATGATATTCAACTCAAGAGATCTGTATATGTAGTTTTTTACCATTTAAATTATTCGAAGAGTCATTATTACTGATTTAATTAATATTATTTATATTAGACAAGTAAATATGTAATCCTACTTACCGAATTTATTATAATGATAGAACTGAGTTGAAACAACGGATTATTCACAGCAAATGTTGAAAATGCCCACCATTACTATCGACACAAGCACGACACCGTTTAATCCAATTTTCACGTATGCGAGAAAAAATTCCTGGAATATTTCGGATTTCGTCAGCAGCGTCAAAAATGCGTTGTATAAGGTCATTCTCGTCAATAATTGGAGTCGTGTAAACCTTACTTTTCATGTGTCCCCATAAGTAGAAATCTAAAGGATTGAGATCAGGAGATCTTGCTGGCCAACGTATATGTCCGTTTCGACCAATTCAACGACGGGGAAATGTTGTATTTAAGAAGTCGACAACTAGATGACTTGCGTGGGCAGGTGCTCCGTCATGTAAGTACCACATATTGGAACGTGTTTGTAAGTTCACTTCATCTAACAAATCTGGTAGCGTGTTGTTCAAAAAATAAAGGTAATTCTCACCTGTCAAACGTGCAGGCAGTATAAAGTATAAGTATTCACCAACTATTCCAGCCCACACGTTAACTGAGAATTGATGTTGAAATACTAACTGGCGTATTTCGTGCGGATTTAACTCAGACCACGAATGCGTATTATGAAAATTTATTATACCATTCCTATTAAAACTTGCTTCATCTGTTGTTAAAATATTGTTCACAAAATTAGGAAATTGTCGATGTTTTCTGAGGAACCAACGACAGAAATTGAGTCTTGGTTGAAAATCATTAATTGAAAGCCCTTGAACCCGCTGCATGTGATATGGATAGAGTAATTGTTCCCGTAATGTTCTATGAACAACAGTGTGAGAAATTTGCAGCTCACTTCCAATACTCCGTGTGCTACGATATGGGTTGATGTCGATAAGGTCTAGTATTTGATCCTCAGCAGCTAAGAGACGATTATGTCGCTGTGGTCCGCGATTGTTTATTTGTGCTATTACACTACCTGTTTCCAGAAGCCTCTGCGAAACAGCTACGAATGTCCTAGCATTGGGCAGGCGTCTGTTTGGAAACCTTTCCCTGTATAACATTCTTGCTATTCTGCAATTACGTTTGCTTTCCCCATAAATTAAGAGCATGTCATGTCTTTCCCTAATTGTATAATCGGCCATTATTTATCACAAATAAATACTGTCGCACTATTCTTAATTTTCGAACTTACACACTATCACAACCGATTTTATTTATTTAAAAAATATATTAAATGGAAAGCAAACCACGAACCACATCAAATAGATATCATTCAAATCCCTTTACCGTTTATCTATTCTTATTTACAAGAATCGATATCGCAAAAAACAATCGTAACTCTCAGTCGTCGTTAAAGTAAAAAAATGTAGTTGGTCTGTATGCCACGTTGCCATATCTATTCGGAGAAACTTACACTAAAATATAAAAGCATATTTCGAGTTTAAATAATCAATTTTCATTTTTAATGTGGCTATTAAAGATGTATAAGCTATTGAGTATTTACATATTTAGATTTACCGACATTTTGAAATCGAAATTATTGTATTATTCACTGTAGCAAGGGCTACATAAACTCTAACTTTATGTATCCTTTTTGGCAAAACTATAGTTTATTTTACAAAATGTTATAAAGCTTTTTGATTTGTTTTTCCCTGAAGTATTGTTCTTCAAAATCTTTGCACTCAAACCGTTTACACCCTGTATTTACCCTAATATCTGTTAAAGGAAGCGTTTTAAATTTATAAAAAATATACACTTTCATTTTCCACACAAAGACTTTTTATTTGATCTGCTTCATGATTTGCTTGATTTTTATAAAAATACATACTTATTTAATTTTCTAATTTGTCACCCAAAATTAACATTAGAGTTTTATTTTACTAATAAACTTTCAGGGAGGCCTTTTATAATCTACTGTCTGAATTTTGAGGCTCTGTATATTGGAAGATAAAGGGGAAAATAGGTCAAGTTTTAAATAATAAAACATTAAATCTGTTAGACAAATTATTTAAAAATACAAATAAAATAAATTTTTAAAAATTTTAGTTAGTGTAGTTTCTAAAGTCGGAATAAAGTCAATGTTTAATATTTTTGTTCATATCTTTTAAAAAAATGATTTAAAAATATGATATATTTGTAATTCACATAATGAGCCTTCTGTTTGCTATATTACATGATACGGAAAACTGATTTTTTAATTTCCATTTAATTCTATAATTTGTCGCCAAAATTACTATGGGAATTTGCTACTATTTTTTTAAGTGAGCCTCAGTACCCCTAATTATTTACAAAATTTTAGGTATGGGTTCTGAAATAAAGCGGAAAATGAGAATTTTTTTGTTAATATCTTGTAAACAATTAATTTTAAAAATATGAAAAATATATATTTGTATTCCTCATAATGAGCCCTTTTATTTGATGTATTGCAAGATGCGTTAATTTTTTTTGTTTTCCGTTTATTTCTATAATTTGGTCCCCAATATTAATATTAGGGATTTCTTCGTATTTTTCCTGCAAACAGAAAATTTTAGGTCTTATAGTTTGGGGAAGTAAGGGGGAATGGGTAATTTTTTTAAATATTTTTGTTAATATGTCTTAAAATATTCATTATAAAAATATGGAAAAAATATATTTGTGTTCGTCATAATGAGTCCTTTAAATTTAAAAATTACATGATGCGTTAGAAATAATTTTAATTTGTTTTCCATTTAATGGGGTAATTTGCCCCCTAAAATTTTTATTAGGGGTTTGTCCTTATTTTTCCAGTAAAGTTCAGGTGAGGTCCAATATCCCTATTTTTTCAAAATTTTACAGTTTATAGTTTCAGAGATAAGGTAGGGGGAATGGGTAAAAAATTTTATATTTTTGTTAATATTTTGAAAATAATTTATTTTAAAAATATGAAAAAAAAAACATATTTATGTTCGCTGAGCTGAGGCTCTACATCGCTAATTTTTTTAAAAATTTTACTGCTTATAGTTTCGGAGATAAGGTAGGGGAATGGGTAAAAATTTTTGTATTTTTTGTTAATATCTTTAAAATAATTTATTTATAAAATATTAAAAAAATATATTTGTTTTCGCCATAATGAGTCCTTTCATTTGATATATTACATGATGGGTTACAAACAATTTTATTGTTATATTTTCCATTTAATTCTGTAATTTGACCCCCAAAACTAATAATAGAGGTTTCCTCTTATTTTTCCGGTAAAATTCAGGTGATATTTCAAAATTTTACTTCTTATAGTTTCGGTGAGAAGGGGCGGACGGTCGATTTTTTTAGGTTTCCCCTCAGGAGTACACCTAAAATCAGGATTTCTTTATTTACTATATTTACTCCTCATCAGGTCACCAAACTATATACTTATACCAAATTTCAACCTTTTCCGTCCAGTAGTTTAGGAGAAAATTGCTGTGATGTGAAAGAGGGAGAAATCCGGAGTGATATTATAAGGGTATTCGTATATTGTATATAGGAAACCCTAATAAAAGGGCCCATTCTGAGCAAGGCTGTTGCCATAATTTTTTTCGCGGTGGATTGGATAATTTTTTTGGGGGTGGGGGGTTGATAATTATTTTGATTTGTGATGGGCTGATTAGGATTGCAAAATTTATATTTTTGTTCATGTCTTTCCAGGATATATAAAATTGTATAAATATAAAATTTATTCTAATGAAAAAGATGATTAATTGGTTAAAATTGAATCTTGAAACCAAAAATTACGGCTCTGGTTACGGCCTTGATTCTGAGGAATACAATTATATTTTTAAATTTCAAAATATATAGTTTAAAAGAAAATATACAAAAATGACCTATTATTATATCAAAAGCTGTATTAATTGAAATAAAGTAGAGAATCTTTAGAAAAAATACGGGTATTCTACCTAAATTTAAAAATATATGTAGAAAGTTTGTTTGCCACAAAAGGGTAATATTTTTGTATTATTGCAATAACGTTTGAAGAAAGTCTAACGGAATGTTTTAATTAATATAATTATATGTAGTGGGGATATTAATATTAATTTATTAGATTGTCTACTTCATAATGCAACATTATTACATGATAGATTTGAGGTGTTTAATTTTAAACAGGTTATTCGCATACCAATGAGAAATGCGCAAACAGGAAATACACTGCTTGACATAATTCTGATTCCATACTCGGAAAATAATTATATAGCTGCTAGGTATATTGATTGTCTTAGACTATGATACGGCATATTGAAATTGGAAATGCTTTACACATATTTGAGAAATGTTTCATAGCTATATATTTAAATATCAATTTAATAAAATACTTTTTGTGAACTGAAAACTCAATTAATTAAGTATTGACTTTTGGTAAAAGTGCTATAAATATATTTTTTTGAAAAATATGCAAGGCTTTTAATAAATATGAGTATATAAAACGGTAAGATTTCTTTGCTAGTTTGTTAGTTTGTTACTATGGGTAATCTGTGGAATAACTTATCCGATTCGCAAAATTCGCAACAATAAATATTATACTTGAATTTTTTTAGTAGGATATTTCAATATTTATATTCAAGACCAAATAAAAAGCGCTGCTGAGTTGATTAATCTGCCTGTGGAGTCGACAGGGTTAGGTATACTTGAAAATAACGAAAATAATACATAGGTATTAGTCTTGAATAGATCTAAATAATTTTATTTCCAAAAGGACAAAATGACGAATTTTAAAAGTGTTGGGGATTTTATTAGTCTCAGAATGTCTAAAATTATTAAATAATAAAACTTACTGGGATGAGTCTCTTGACTCATGTAAACATCTATATTTGATAGTATTTCCAAGAATTTTATTTTATTTTTTTACATTTAGGCACCTTAGTGGCACCAATTGAGTTAAAACTCGGTACTGTTACTGAAAATTGTAGCCTGTTCTGGATTCTATTTGCCTAAAATTTCAAAAGAATATTCTAACCTCTTGTCAAATGTATGATTTCTGACTAAGGCTATTCAGCGTTATTATGGCAATTGTCTCGGAATAATACAGAGCGTTGTTGACCTCTTTTACAGAATTACTGGTCAACTCTAAGACTTCTGCAGCGGACTCCGACATTTTTAGTATAATTGCCTTTTCTCTATAAACAGTAGATATGACCTACAGGAAACCTATAATGTCGCACGAATTGATCGCGACTTTGCCTGCCCTTTAACTTTGTCACATTTTCCAACTCAATGTATTTGGGATGAGTGCGAATTGCACAAACGCAATCGTGGTTTATTTGAAAACGTCACTAAAATTTTGAATTTTTGGAGCCTTAATTTGAATTATAGGAAAGACATATGACATGTGGTAGTATTATTACGAAAGCATTATGTTTACAATTTATACTAAAATGTAGTTAAGTATCTATTTATGTATGGAGATTGATATCTCATGGGTACAATCAGATCAGATATGGTAGAAGAGCTGGCTTTAAGAGATCAGCATAAGGAAATAAGAATGGCACTAATGCGATAGCTTGATAATAGCTAAAGTAACTATGGGTACTATTGGTTTAGACAGTTTAGTTGCAAAAATATCAAGGTGTCAACTTTCGGTCGGCCTTTGGACGGTCCCTTGTAGATATTGTACTGATCGATCCCGAGATTCATTTTGCATCCTTGAATTATTATTCCCAGTATTGTCCCAAAATAATTCAATTGAGTTTTGATCAACATATTGTTGTGGCAACCTCATCTATAGCTTCACAACATTTTATATAAAAAATATGCTAAGATTAAAAAGAATGTCTGGAATATTTAACAAAGGGTCTGATTTAGCGTTGGGTTTTATGACTCTTTTTACTGAGCCGGCTTATTTCGTTCAGCTCACCAAGACGAGTCGTTCACAATGAGTCGTTCATTTGAACGATCTCCTAAAACACAGCCGTTTAGCCTTGGCGGATTTATATAATGTCTCTACTTGTGTAGTTTACAGCTCAAATTAATATTAAATTTTTGCTGAGTCATAATTTAAAGATCATTAATTTATAAATGTAAATACAAAATTTTTATTTTTGTATTATTTGGTAACAAAAAAAAACTCTAAACATTAAAATGTAAACGTTCTAAACTCTCAAAACAAATAAAATTATTATGCTTACCTACTTATAACCCAAATAGAAATATATATAACAAAAACACTGCAAAACAGTAACAACCTTGTGCCTTAGTGCCTGTCATAATAAAAATTTAAAATACCCATTCATGGATTCGTTGAAAATAAAACCTTTCCACCAAATTTTAAAATACCTTTCATCTCATGAACCAGACGGCTGATGGCTGTGTTCTCTCCACTGCTCCGAGCCGAGGTGACTGTGCCGGTCGAAAGATTGAACGATGAACGAGTCAATGATTTTCTAGTTCGTGATTGAACGTTGAAGGTTTAGTACATCCTATGACTCTCGACTCGCTCGAGCTGAATGACTCTATTAATGGCGAACTGAATGAGCTATTTGAATAAACTGTGCCGCTCATTCGTGGCACATGTAGAAGAGTCGTTCGTTTTGAACGACTCATTCACGAACGACCCAAGCCTAGACTGATTATTCCGAGAACATCCGGTTACTCAAAATTCAAAAATGGGGAAAAGATGCAATCCTACTTCCAACACCCAAAATAAACACTCTAAGGCCGACTCCACACGTTGGCCCGGTTAATTTGCTTGGCATCCACACGTTGGGACTTATACCAGTTTACTCTCTACATGCCCAACGTCAGGGTGTCTGACACCGAAATTTGTTAATTTAAGAGCCTTCAAGAGAGTTTGATGAATGTTGTCGAATGTCATTGATTTATTTTAAATACTTTCGCATTCATCTACAACCAACGCAACGTGTGGACTGAACGAACGTTAGCGCAGATCCCTTTGATAAAACCTACTCTGATCGCCCAACTGCCAATGTTCCCGCCAACGTTGAGGCCAATGCCATTTTCTAGGATGAGTGTCGTTGGCGTCAACGTTCGGGCTAACGTGTAGAGCCGGCGTAACAAGTAGGACTTGAAGAATTAGCAAATTTCGGACTTTGATTTGTCCAAACTTTTAAAACAGAACCTTAGATACCTTTTAGTCAGAATGAAATAATAATATTACATGCAAAATGGAGTGTAGACCCGTTTTTTGTAGAAATGGGTTGAAGACAATATGCATAATAATTGTATGTATGTGCACCCTTTCAGACAGTGATGGAATTTTTTTTATAAACTAATTAAAGCTAAAAAGTGACTTTGTTGCAGTTTTTTCTTTATATATTTTCGTACCTATAGTTTGCAAAAAAGTTTCTTAATAAAAAATACTGACAACGAAATTTTCTACAAATTCGGTAAAAAAACGCATATGTAACAGTTGCCAATTCTGAAATAAGAAATGCAAATGTTTGAAATTGTTTGTGCATATAACACCTTTATCATGTAGAAAGGTTAAAAGTGTAATTTTTCATATTTCAGGGTTTTTCCATTTCATAAATAACAAATTTCAGTTACATGGTGAGTTTTTAATCTATTTTAATTCTGAAATATGAATCTTTCCCAGACCTTGAATTTCTGCTTTAAAAAATCCATTTTCTAGAATTAATAAAATAAAAAAATAGACTCAGAAAATTAAAGTTGTTCATAAGAATGCTATTTGTGAAATCAAAATTAAGATTTTCACAAAAAAAAACACAAATTTTTATTCATTATTTCAGATGTAGTTGCACTTTTCAGACATTTTTAAGCAAACAACTAATTACTGCTCTGGTAGTGCACTGATAATCCGGTCTCGGAGGATTAACTAATTGAAGGAAACTTTTTTCAGAATTAGGACAAAATTAGAATACGTTTTCTGTACCAAATTTCAATTTTACAAAACTCAAAATTCTTCAAAAAAAATCAAATTTTTGAGAAAATGTGTTAATTTTCAAAAATCGAATGGCATCAACTTTCTAGTTCTTTAAACCTCTATTTATATAAGAGAGGGCGGCAGTCATTTGAGATTGAACGATGGAAGCGAAAGCTTCTTACGAAATATTCTTAGCTTCTCTCGTTGTCTCTAGTTTTCTTTCTTTATGTCACTCTTAGTAATGGACATAAATATCATGTGAATTAAAATAATTGTCACTATTTTGTTACGAGTCAAGTATTAATCCTAATGTTATTCTTAAATTAATTATATCTGTGAAGAAATATAAGTTTAGATATTGATTAAATGTTTGTAAATAGTTTTATTCATCTGAATAAGTATTTGAAGACAAGATGTCAAAGAAAAGTTCGTTTTGTTCTTAGCTAAATTCTTTACAAACACATAACATTTATATAAAACAATAAATATACCTATTTATTCAACGGTAGCAACAATTTAAAAAAATAGATTATTATTCTATGTAATATTAAAATGAGTTTTATTCATTTTATGTGAATTGAAAATAGTGCATAAAATTAATTAATAATGACATAATATTAAAAAAAGTATAATTTTTCTCGGTTTCGAACCCGTGCCCTTTAGACTCGGGACCACTAACTAGTCTTAAAAGATCTGATAGTTCGGGATGTATGTACTACATCAGTCCTTCTATTGAGCGTACTTTGTTTATTACGATAACAAAACGAGGTAAACAAAGGACATGTTTTGCTTAATGCTCCTTCTAGGAGTCTATATTCGTTGATAATATGAAAATTTAATGCAACTTTGTCTTTTTGTGTGGTATTATTTTTTATCCAATTTAATATATCACAAAGAGAGAATTGGAGTGTTTATTAGAACGAATAGCAAATTTTGTGCAGGTATTCTATATTACTTGGATGGTTATATTGGTTTATTTCCTATTTATTATTGATTTTCTATAAAAGAAGAGACTCTTAATATATTACCTGGTCCATGTTTTTTATACAGAGGACTAAATTGGATGGGCATTTCTAGAACGAAGCAAATGAAATTGAAATTTATGCATTTCATTTCCTTCATAATCTATTTTCATATGTGTAAGTGTGGGCCTCCGTTAAGAAGCTTTCGCTTCAATAATACGTTTAACACACGAACAGAGACAAACCTGCAAAAATCGTTTCAGTTTCAAATTCGAATTATATTTGGATAGTACCACAGAACATACACATAGTAAGTGATACCACAAAACGATAATTTTCACTATGAAAGAAGAGACTCTAAATATATTACCTGGTGTCTGTTTCTTTCACAGAGAACTGAAATGGATGGACATTTCCATATCCAGCCAATGGTCGGGTCGGGTTGGTCGGGTCGAAACAAATGAAATTAAAAGTTATGCATTTCATTCCCTTGCTCATCTATTCTCATATGGGTAAGTATGGGCCGCCCTTAAAAAGTAGATACACTTATTATAGATATTGTCTAGAAGCTACCCCGATTTATACTCAATTTTGCAAAAAAATCGCTTATTTTAACATAATCCGTTCGGAGTATATATTTTTTCTGTATAAAAACCAAAGCGACCACAAATTTTGATCAAATTGCTATAATAATTTGTTTGATCCAAATGAGTTACTTCATTTACAATCTCCCGCAACATCCGTAACAGCAGGCTCCGTACAGCCCACCCATAACACAGATCTCGATATTGTTTCAAAAAACAAATGACTGTGCATTGTTTATTATAGGAAGTGTTAAATTAATAGGGTAAAAAGACGTCAAGGTGTATTATCGTAACCGTACTTTCACTAATAAGCAAAGGCTTTTTCAGTCCGAATCAAAGGACAAAAATCAATATTCCGTTCGTAATAACAGGAAAACGACAAGGAAGACCAGTCAATAAACGAAATAACTTTTAACGGCTTATTTTACAGTGACACAACAAGTAAAAGTAGGTTTCGCAAAGTGTATACCGCCTGCGGATGCAATTTCATTGAATTATGTCACAACAACTGATATTGTTCCGATTATATAAGTTCTTTATGTACAAAACGCCGTTATTATCATTACTAGGAAAAGGATATAATAATATTATTTCTTCCTGATGTTGCACGTTCAGTCATCACGAGAATAGATTACCCGGTCGTCTTGTCTGCTGAACTAGTTGATTGCTTCCATAAATTGATTTATGTCTATCGAATATGAATATTAATCAAGCAGTTGCTCATTATTGCAATTTCAGTGACATATGATTTTCGCCATTCATGGTGTTTACAATATGGAGATTGTTGTGAAATGTTCATGTTGACATAAATGGTAGGAATAAGTCAAAGCAAAAGTGGCGAGGTATATTGAACATAGTCTTAAATTAACCGCTAAGCAAAATTACTAGTTTTTCGTGACGTTACGGATTTTTACACGCAATGCGATATTTCATTTCAAGTTAGGAACAATTTTCTCCTGGTTAAATTTGAAGACGCGAGATGAAAAGGCCGACATCTAGGATTTTCGGGAAAACTAGCACATAGAGGTTCGGAATCTGGTGCCGTTCCATGTAATTGCTGTTACCCATAATTCCTAGGTTAGAATGTCACGATGAAATTTTCAGGTTAACTTCACCTGTCAGAGATATTGAATACTCTCTTCGAGGTGGTTCCCTAACCAGAAACAATATGTATTATATATATTGTCTTGCGTACAAAAGAATGACATCTCGAAGAGAGTATTCAATAGCTCTGACAGGTGAAGTTAACCTGAAAATTTCATCGTGACATTCTAACCTAGGAATTACGGGTAACAGCAATTAATGGAACGGCTCCAGATTCGGAACCTCTATGAGCTAGTTTCCCCGAAAATCGTAGATGTCGGTCTTTACATCTCGCGTCTTCAAATTTAACGAAATGTATCAAATTCATAAAGAAGTGTTCAAGAGGACATCAGATCATTAAGTAAGAAATCATTTGCCAGGATTGAGTACCACCTAAATGAGATGCTCAAGAGGCAGCTACAGTATGATCCTCACTGTCAACGACGGAAGAGGCCAACACTTACCTTGTTTGACAAAACCCTGCCACCCTTGAAAAGAATTCCGCAAACGAAAGCCAGATAAAACAAATACCGACTGGGGAAAAAATTCCGCAGATTATATACAAAAATTGTATTTAACTGTAAATTATTTATCCCTATAATTTATTAAACATGTTCAGAGAGAGAGACTTTCAAATTCGATTGTATTCTGTCAAAGTGACAGCAGTGATTGACCAAAACATTACTGTGATTGGAATAAGGCAAGCGTGCGTAACCAGCATTGCAAGTGCCAAGACAGCAGGCGTTCAGGCGCCTGAATTATATTTTCAAAGTGAAGGAGACATTATAGACATTGAGTGCGATAGTGAAATTCAAAGTGCGCCCGCATATAGCGGCGAACGCAAGATGAATACCGAAGAACAGACGTTGGAAGCTCTTCAGGCGGAGATTAACACTAAGATTTCCAGGATACAAACCCAGATCAAGCACATAGACTCAGACATTCTCATGGAAGATGTAAACGAACAGCAGGACACTTACCTAGAATACTTTCAGTGTAGTCCTAACCAGGATAATGAGTTCACAATGCCGGCTGAAAAGAAACGAAAAAGTCCACAGTCACAGGTAGCATTTACTCCATTAATACGAACTAATAATAGATTCGAGACTCTCTCAGGAGAAAACAGAACCATCGACATAAAAAATCAATGATCTACAACTCGTCCAAGATCCGGATACTGTGAACTTTCCGTATCTTAAGCCAAGGCGCCAAGGCAAAATAATACTCAACAAGACAGCACATACCACCCAACAGAAACAAACCCACCAACAGTCACATAGCAGCCAAACAATAACCGTTCCACTGAGCAATAAACCGAACGTACCACCAATGACAATTACTCCAAAGAAAAACTGGCCCGGAGTCGAGTAGCATGCTAAAGATAATAATATTACAATAAAACAAATCACTGTCAAACAAAAAGGAATTTGTGGAGACGGAAAAGGATCACCGCAACTTTACAAAATTCTTTGAGGAAAAAGAACGGCAGGATTACACCTTCGATCTGCTTGAAGACAAAATCCTACGAGGGGTCATCCGAGGCATTCCCGAAACCACAGAACCAGAGTCCATCAAAGAGGAACTCAAAACCATGGGATATGAAATCCTTGGCATCAGCAGAATGTAGCAGAATGTAGAGGCGACCCGATGGGATAAAACACCCACTACCTATGTTATTGGCCCAACTTCCAAGGTAAGCCAAATACCATAAAATTTATCATGAAACCTTCATAGGTCATATAAGAGTGAAGATACAATCGCAAAGATCTACCACGAACAGTACGCAATGCCATCGATCACAGGGTATTGGACACACACGCAAAAACTGCCACCTCCTGCCACTCTGCGTCAAATGTGCAGAATACCACGAAACCCACACATGCACAAAAGAGAGAAACAAACCAGCAAGATGCGCAAACTGCTCACTAGAGCACCCAGCTAGCTGTAGAGGTTGTGTGGCCCACAAAAAAGCACAAGAACAAGCACTGAAAAAGATAAAACCCAGAACTTTTGTCGAAAATGCCAATAAAGTTCAACCAGGAACCTCTTATGCACAAACAATACAAAGTAACACCATACAGGCAAATGGCCAAAACATTCAACAAATGTTCCAACAATTTTTAAATATTATATAGAGTCAAGGAATGATCTATGAGTATACACGACAACCGCATTCACTGCACATAATAGCTTGGAATGCAACCGGAGTCGCTGGCCGAACCAACGAACTACGGGAGTATATTCAAAGAGAAGACCCTGATTTAGTTCTCCTGGCCGAAACTCATCTGAAACCGGGCAAAACTTTTAACATTCCTAATTACATCACCCATCGTACAGATAGACTAGATGGTAGCAAAGGAGGAACGGCAATAATAGTCAAGAAATCCCAATTGTCCTTTCAATACTCCAATGGTCTCCATATCATCTTGAGCAGTCACACTATAAAGTTAATTGGCAGAAATTCCAAAATCTGTTAAATGCAATATATACGGAAAAGTCCTCTAATAACATCTTCTGCTATAAATGAAGGAATAGAAAAAATCAACAATGAAATCATCACAGCTACCATAAACAGTACTACGGACAAAATAAAAAGACCACCAAACCCCTACAACATTCCTAACTACATCAAAAATATGATCGCAGACAAAAACAGAACTCGAAAACGATTATGGACAACCCAAGACCGAGAATTGCGTAGATTACTTAATCACCAACAACGAGAAACCCAAAATGAGCTACAGAAATATCGCAATGAACAATGGGACCGAATCCTTGAGGATTTAGCAGAAGAAGACCACATCTCACTATGGAAGCTCAGGAAAAGGCTATCCGGCAATATCAAAAACCACCCTCTTATTTCAGATAAAAAATCAATATACACCGATGAAGAAAAAGCCAACATATTTGCTGATATCATGGAAGAACAATTCAGCATACATCAAGAACTCCAAACAAACACCGACGAGGACACCCACGCTAATGCTGTTTTTGAACATTTTAACAACGAGTAGTAACAAGCCAACAGTAATATTCGTCCAACCAACCTCACGGAAATACAAGAAATAATTAGTAATCTTAAAATTAGGAAAGCCCTCAGGACACGAGGGCATAACGAATAAACAATTAAAACTCCTCCCAAACAATTATATCTGGAAAAAGGCCACTATTATGATTCCAAAACCTGGCAAGGATGTCAAAAATCCCAAAAACCATCGACCCATCAGCTTACTCTCCTCACTCTCCTAAATTATGGAGCGAGTAATATTGCAGCACTTGATAGAGACATCTGTTTGGTTTTCGAGAAAAGCATGGAGCAGCCCAACAGATCCTCGGTCTGGCAGAAATCATTTATGATAACCATAATAAGAAAAAATACTCCAGCGCCACATTAGTCGACGTTTCACAGGCTTTCGACAGGGTATGCCATCCAAGGTCTTATCCTTAAATTACTCCGCTTCCAAATCAGAACAGATATAACCAAATTAATAGCAAATTTTATCAACAACAGATATTACAGTGTTAAACTAAACAAACACTTCACTAACTACAGACCTCTGAGAGCAGGAGTCCCCCAAGGTGCAGTACTTTCACCTACTTTGTACAATCTTTACACAGCTGACATTCCCATCCATGCCACACACACAGAAACGCTCGTATTTGCCGACGATACTGCCATTATCGCCACTTCAATATCTCAGGAACAATGCACAGTGTACCTCCAAAGAGCCGTTAATGACCTTGGCAGATGGATGGAAAAATGAAAAATTAACATCAATCCCGGTAAAAGTCAGGCTATCCACTTTTCTACCAAAAATTCGAAGCCAAGAAGTCGGCTACGGATATCCAAAATGCAGTTTGAATGGCAGGACACGGCGATGTATTTGGGAGTTATATTCGACAAGAAACTAAACTGTAAAGCACACACATAGTATTTAAGGAAAAAATTTAAAAATTAGCACTTTTAGAGAACACATCAGATCACTAAGTAAGAAATCATTCGCTAGGATTGAGTACCACCCAATGAGATGATCAAGAGGCAGCTACAGTATGATCCTCACTGTCAACGAAGGAAGAGGCCAAGACTTACCTTGTTTGACGAAACGCTACCATCCTTGAAAGGAATCCCACAAACAAAAGCCAGATAGAACAAATACCGACTGGGGAAGAAATTCTGCAGATTATATACAAAAATTGTATTTAACTGTAAAGTATTTATCCATATAGTTTAATAAACATGTTCAGATAGAGAGGACATTCAATTGTGGGAAGCGCAACTGATGAAGGTTCCCTAACCAGAAACAATATATATATTATATATATATTGTCTTACGTACAAAAGAATGACACCTCGAAGAGAGAATATAATTTTATTCTGCTTCTTAATTAGGAAATGTCCTGTTATTTCTGTTAAGGTGCCTGAGCTGATCTGTTAGGAGGTCGACATGTATTTGGTCTTTAGCCCATTTTGTGATTGTCTTGATCCATCCTGTCTACGTGGTTTCTCCCTTCTCGCCTTCTTGACCACCGAACCACTTCTTCCAACTTTTCACCTGCAATTCATCCCTTATGATACTGCTCCTTATTTTGATCTCGCAGTTTTACTACTTTTATCGTTCCTAGTATTTTATTTCAGTTCTCCTCATTTATTATTTCGTTCTGCATGCTTACGCCCTAGTTTTCTTGGCATACGAAAGAACAATTTTTTATGAATTCTTGGGAATCACACTGCAAACTCTATATATTTCAAATGTTTCAGGGACTAAATCAGATTTCGTTTTCAATGACAATACAGAATAATCACAACAACATAGAAATTAAAAATTAAAAAATTTGCAATGACAAATTTATCATTAACAATTTGACATTAAATGTTTGACAATATAAACTGCTGTAACTATGAGAATATGTGAAATAACTAAGCTTCTTTCAAATAGGAAGAATTCTGTTACCTTCAGAATTGCATGTGCGTTTGTTATTATAAGATGTGCATTCGCCTAAAATGGGATCAAAAAATTCTGATGCCATAGATTCCTTTAAAGACATAAGGAAAACCTAGAAAAAACCTTATGAATATCCATATACAGGGTTCTTCAAAAGGACATTACCATTATTAATTTCTTCCTTCTTTATTGGTAACCAGGAACGGCTGACCAGAAAAACTATATAATCGCATAAGTTTTTCCTAGGTTTTCCCTTATCACTTTAATGAAATCTCTGGAACATCAGAATTCTTGATCTCATTTTTCGCACTGAAGAGCGTCAAATGAAATTCTGAAGATATCTGCTTCACAAAATTCTTCCAGTTCGAAATAAGCTTTGGTATTTCACATGATCTTTAGAATTTTCTAGTGCTATCCTGTAAATAGCAAATTAGCAGTAAATTTTGAAACGTTTAGAGTATTTGAAATATACAGGCTTTTCAACAATTGTGGTGTTATTCCCAAGAAATGATAGAAACAAACTAGATATATCGCAACTATCATTCAGAAAACTACGCAAGAACTAGTCCGCCGTATGTCTTATAGATTTTCACGTCGTTCTTCCTTTACATGTATGAAATTTTTTGTATTCTGAGTTGGCTGTTGTTCGGTTTTGTTTGTGATATAACTGATTTTAATGTGTTTGTTATAAATTATGTTTTAATATTGTATATGTTATTCACTCTTTTTAGTCTTTCTGAGAGACCCCGTATGTATGATATAATTATTGTAGTAATGTGATTATCTTGGGAGTTAGTGTTGTTTAGCGTAATTATCGGCAGAAAGCATGTTTTTTTATAAAAGTTTTTTCTTCATTATTTTTTTTTACTGAATTGGGATGATTAGAGAAAAAGTTGAGATACCTGTTATTGTGAATGGTTTTCTGTAAACTGTGTTTCAAATGTCGATTGTGTTTTTATGACTAAAATGTCTAAGAAAGATAATTTGTTATTGTGTTCAAGTTCTAGTGTAGACTGAATAGTTTGTTCTTTGTTGTTTATGTTGTTGAGTAATTCATGTAAGTCTACATGGTTATATTCCCAAATAACCAATATGTCACCAACATAACCCCAACAAACCAAAGGTTTAATCTGTTTTGAGAAAATTGAAGAATAAATATCTAAATTTTTCCACAAAAATGTTGCTTGAACAGAAGATAGACAAGAACCCATTGCCATCTCAAAATCTGATTGGTAGAAGTCATCATTAAGTTGATAATATGTTGTTTTATTGGACAATTGTGAACGTTGATTTAGTAAAGAATTATTTTCTAATCATTCTTTTACTATGGGAAGTGTTTTGGTGACAGGAACATTATTGTATAGATTTACAATGTCAAAACTTGCTAGTGTGAAAGTGCTTTGGTATTGTAAAGAAATCCAAAATTTGTGTACATGCTTGGGACTTTGGTCATAAAATACAATTTTAAAATTCAGTTATATTACTCAAAGAAGACACATTAAGAAACGAAAACTAAAAAAGTCTACTTTAATTTTGTTATATGAAAACGATTGTATCGGTACTACATCCGTAGAATTCAATCGTTCCTGGTTGCAGATGATTAAGGAAGAAATTTCTAAAGGTCATGTCCTTATAAAGAACCCAATACCGGGATTGTTCATAAGGTTTTTCGTAGGTTTTCCCTTATGATTTTAATGGGACCACTGAATCAATACCAATCTTTGATCTCATTTTTTCATCTTATGAGAAAGTCGCAACTAGGAGCGCCACATAAAGTTCTAAAGTTCTGAAGATCACCTTTTATTATATATGATCTTTAAAAGTTTTTGTGCGACCCTGTATATTATAAGATTAAAGTCTTTTAGGTTCTTCAGAAATCAAATACTATTGTCAAACATATTAATTTTAAATTTTTAGAATTGTGCCTTTCTGTTCATAGTTTTTTTGCCATTGACAACGGGATGTGACCTAGAGCCTGAAACGTTTCGAACTATACAGTAATTTCGTGAATAGTGCTAACATTTCCCAAAAAAGTGATTAGAAATTGGCAAACTATGCCACAACTATCTTTCAGGAAACAATTATCAGTTTAGTTAAAAAGAGCATTTCATGGTAAAACTGATAACTTTACATTTCCCGATGTTCAGTTATAAGTTACTATGTTTACAGTACATTTGACTGAAATCTAAATCATTTTGTAAAATTTGGCAATACCTGTAATTATTAATGAGTGGCAATATTTTGAGATATAATTTTATTCAAATTAGACAATTATGTAAGCAATCCACAAATGATCAGAGAATGGTTACATTTACGTCTTAATGACTATAAAAGCAGCAGCTGACTTAACCTCCAGAAGTTTCCCACATTACTGTTTTACATGTGTGTTTTTTCATTTAAAATAACACAAGTGTTACCAATAATTACCTCCCATAGTAATGGATCACCTGACACCCACTAAGCAAGCATCAAGTACCAACTTCCAACAGCCTAACGAAAGACAAGACTAATAATACCCGCTACGACGCAATAAAAAATATATTTCTGTCACGGTAGAGAATTATATAAACCGATGAGATAGAAGAAAGAACTTCTTCATCCGATACCTGCTTATCTTTCAGACTCACCTAAAATACCGGAAATCATAACTCGTTCGGGCAATCAGCGTGACTGTTCAAGCCCGAAGGCCGCAAGAAGTAAATTGGCTTCGAAGGAAATGTTTTGTCTAAAACAGATACCATTGGAGCAGAATATTCAATTTAATTACTGGTTATAGTTTCAGTGTGTGCTTGTAAACGACTTCGATTTAACTTTGGTTTAACGGTATTAGTAATGCTATTATTATGCTTCTTTGACTACAAAAGAAAATTCTTTCTTTATAGTATAAAAAGTTTAATATTTTAATCGTTGAATAATTCATTACGTTTAACCAGGAATCTAATTAATGTTCAAGTTTCTTTTCTAATGATTTGCATATTATCTGTGATATTATAATAAGAATTTATCCCTCCGCTGGTCGCGATTTTTTTTTCACCTTAGTCACTCCTTTCTTTCAAATAGAGTGAATCAAGACTCCTGCTTTGGAGCCATTATCAAGAGAGAAAATGAAAATGACGAAAATGAGATTCTAGATCGAACTTGGGCTCTCATACTGCTTACTCCCCAAGTCTCACTAAAGAACTGATTTAGAAGTAGGGGAGACTGGGGATGGTCGACTCACGGGTTGGTTGTCACAGCGGCCATAATAGAAAATTGAAAAACCGAATAGGTTCGTAGAGCGGCGTGGAATGAGCGTGAGAGATTGATTTCTCTTCCTACTGTACTTCAGTCCGCTTTGAATTGCCTTAAAGGAGACAGGCGCGTTCATATTTTTAACATATTGAAAGTAATTTTTTGTGCATATGTATCGAGTCTCGCAGGTATACTAAAATTTTGCTTACTAATATAATTTTTTGTTTATTTATGATGTTAAGTATGTGTTTCATGATACTGTTATATATTTGTTGTTTAAAGTCATTGATTTAAACTGATTTTGGGAGGTTATTATGTAAAACATGTTGTAGGGTATATTCTCACAATTTGACGGGGGTTGGTAGTCACTTGTGACAACCAACCCCAATGCATGTGTGTTGCCTTTTCTGTTAGTTGTTGGGGTTTTGCTACGTAAACGTTTGGTTGTTTCAGAGCTGGGCATAAACATGTCACGGTATCACATAAGAAAGACTGCTCGAGGCCTTATATCACCAGTAGTGTTGCTGCAGGCTGCAAGAGTAGTAAACAACCACGGAAAATCCAAAAGGTCTGTTGGTATTGTAAACAAATTTACTACCGAAGAGATAAGCAACACAGCTGTGTCAACACCATCTAAAAAAATGGGCTACCAAAGAAATAGACAAATTTTTAGCCATGAACAGGAAGAAAAATTGGAAAATTTGCTATAAGAATTTATCTCGGGTTTTCACCCAAGGATAGGATAATAGTGTTCGAGCTTGCTTTTTCCAATAACTTGAAAGTTCCAAGGTCTTGGGACAGTATCACCGCAAGTTTTAAAGACTCTACCAAAAGCACCTCCACGAAATTCGCAGCGAGCTAACAGAAGGAAATCTAAATCAGCAATTCGAAAAAAAGGAACAAGAAGAGAAGAAGAATACAGTCCCGAAACGTGTATTGGGGAGCAATAAGGAAAATAATAAGGTTACCAACAGAAAGAAAATTAAAACGAAAGAACCTGACAACGACGAAGACGAGAAAGACAATGAAGAGTTTTGCTTGAACTGCTTGTCTCCATACTCTGCTAGCAAGTCACGGGAAGTCTGGATTCAATGCCAAGATTGAAAGTATTGGGGTCACGAGGCATGCCCACCTGGACTACTTACTATATTATATTTGCCATAATGGTGATTCTGAACCGCCTTTTTTTTCAACAGACTAGGTATAATTTCGTTGGATGAATTATTTTTAATTAAGAAATACGTATTTGATCTTAATATGTGTTCTTTTTGATACTTCCCATTTAATTTACTATGTGAAAATCTATCCCAGATACTATGACAACCATAACTGATACGGGGTTAAAAGTCACACCTGCTTTTTTCACAAAAGCTTTAATATTTCCTCAATGAATAAAGTTAGAGATTAACTATTTATTTTCATATAGACTAGAATAATTACACTATTAACTGATATATAAATGTCATTGCTTAACTTGTAAAAATGCAAAATAAAAAAAATTACTTCCATTCGCGGTCTCAATCTCTCTACTCCCTAAGTCTCACTAGATAACTGAACTTATATAATTGACGCATTCTTTGTCCAATCCGCCACGCCTTGCCCATTTTTCTTCTGTTGTAAAAAAGGTCTTTCCAAACTCATAATGCCTGGCAAAAACAAAGAATATCACAAAACACAACTGAACTTTTCACGAAAATCGCTCGTGGAAAATATAATACTTATCCAATTAATGTTGCATATTTTACGTAGGCGGCAGTTTTTGATGCCGCTGAGCACGAATCTGAAGACAGAATTGAGGTAGCCGCTTATGTTTCACCTAAACCTCAATAAGTAAATGTTTTCAGAAAATAAATAGATAAGATCATTGTTCAATCTAATGCGTGGGGTTCTTTGAGTTGCTAATCTGGAAATCAAAGTCGGATTTGCGAAATTCATGATATAGTATTTCAAAATGGCAGATCCAATGTTTCAGACAAGAAAAACTACTTGATTTACTGAAGTGAGGTTCCTGGATTTTTTTGGTTTATTATTAAAAAATCTTATTTATGGATCATTATTTAGATTACAGATCATTATAAATTCGATGTGGTTCGCTATAGTTTTTGTTCAACACGTCTATTTTATTACTTCCCAATGGCAGCGTTCCCTTATCCACCACCGGGGAAGCGCTCGAGGGGGTGCTAGCTATAAATTCAGTACCAGTTTATCATGTTTGTCCTATCTGCCTGTCTGTCTTTGTCATCAAACCTTTGTCTGAGTAAATGTCGATTTGTATAAAGATGATATTCCTTTATGTCCGTCTGTCTGTCTTTGTCATCGAACCTTTGTCTAAGTAAATATCTATTTGTATAAAGATGGTACGTTTTTATTGACTCAAATTTGTTCATCTCAAGATTTAATTTTCATCATCTTAATAACAGATTTAGTTAACTCATTTTTATTTTAAATTTGATTTTTTGAAATTTCAGCAATTCTTTAGCAGTTTTGAAATCTTTTGTTTAAGCTTTTTGTTCCCTTTTCATGATGCCTCGATAAAGAAAATCAAAGTATTTAAGTCCTATAGTTTTGCACAGTACTCGTATGTTTCTGATAATCCACCACCTATCGGAAGTTTAGTAAACTAATAAAGTAACAATTAAAGCAGAAACAAAGGTCCAAGATGATTAAGATCTAAATATATTATCTATTAGCTCTATACAAGTTAGATTTCATTCCACAACTCACCATATTAGTATATTGTTAGTAATTTCGAAAAGATTGCTGAGGAGGTATTGAAATAATTTGCCAGTTCATTGGGTTTTGTCTCCTCAAAATTTTATATGTTCTTGATTTCAATATTAGCAACCCAAAGAACCCCACATACTGCATTGAACAATATGTTAATTTTTTTGAAACTTTCACTTTTAGTTGTAATTTTTGAAGTAATATAAAAGATAAGGATTGCTACCTCAAATATGATTTCAGATTAATGATCAGACCTTCACATACGAAAAACAGTCAAGATTAAGTGGATATTTCATGAACAATTTTGGTGAAAAAAATCGTTTTCTGTGACATTCTTTGTTTGTGCAGATACTTTAAGGTTAAGGAAGAGGTTTATCCAAAACACCAGATCTCATCGAAAATTACATTTTAAGACGAAAATTTTAACACCAGAAACAACATCAATTTCGCTAAAGAAAAATTGGTAAGTGTGGCTAATTTGTCAAAGAATGCCACAGGGTGATGGGACTAATTCTGACGGAGGTTTTCGTGATCAAGGAGCAAACATAGTTCTGATATTAATCTATAAATCGATTTTAAAATTCTAGAAACCACGCCCTAACTATCTATCTTTCTCTCTCTCTCTCCCTCTCTCTCTCTCCCTCTCTTGAATTTAATTATTCAGCATCGCAAAGTTAAGATATGTTAATTTAATAATAATTTTGTTTGTTTTTCTTGAATGAAAAGACTAGAGATAAACACCTATTGAGCCCTTCAGTAAAACACGTAGAATACTGAAGTAGTTGGTCTATGTGAGGGATTACACTGTTTGTAAAGAATGCAACTTTTTTCTTTAAATTTAAATGGAACCACTCGACTTGTTCAGTACCTTTCAATGTTAACAACGATCAGTTGATAAATGTAAATTATGGCTGACGGCTATGTATGGGTAATTTCACTAAAGTACAAGGTGTCTAAAAGCTTCCACATACAGCAAGCACTGTTTTTAGTTACTATTGAACCAACGACAACTTTCCAAAAGGAAACAGTTTAATATGCAGAGCTGTTTATCATAGCTTGGTATGCAAAACATTTAGAGATCATTTTTATGTCGCCTTGTTAGTAGCAGATGGCTCCGGTGGGTGGTTACCTCAAAAATTACCTCAATATATTGAAGAAATAGAATTAGTTTTTCTCGATCTTAGACGGTTTTCAATTACCGGCCAAGGTCTTTGCCAATACTGATAAAGGGATTAAACACAATAGATCTTTTTTTCAAGCAGTATCAAATTGTAAACCAGGAAGGGGTTAGCTGTAATATTTTAGACTATAATTTGGGAATAACCTTAAGCTCCTTAGTTCCTGGCAGTTTTCCATGGGAATGAAAAATCATATTTTATTTAAAAAACATCCTAATTAAAGAAGAAGGCCTGTATAAAGCTGAACTTGATGTACTACCATTATGTACTAGTGGAAGAGGTGCCCTGAAACCTTTGGACAATTTGAAATATACAGACTTTCAAGAAAATTTGTGGTAATATTCCAAAAAAATTAGAAAAATATAAAGCATAGATGTCACAACTATCTTTCACGAAACAAGGGCCTTAATGTTTCTGTTTAAAGCATTGCTCTTATTTTTTTTTAAATTGTTTGTATAATAGAATACATCTGTTTATTTTTTTTCACATTAAAGCGCAATTTAAAAAATGTGAGATAATAATCTGGTAAATAGAAAAACGTAGAACGGTGAAAAGGGAGATTGTGTATTTGGATCACGAAAGCTTTATATCATATACAGCTACGTTTTTTATATTTGCCAGATTATTATCCCACATTTTTTTTAAATTGAGCTTTAATGTGAAATAAAGTAAAACAAATGTATTCTATTATACAAACAATTTAAATAAATAAGAGCAATGTAATTTTGCATAATTTAGCGTTTTTGTACTGTAACAACTGATGGATACTGTATATTATATATATTCCTTGCCCTGTCTAGCGTGGTATATTTGTATTAGACACCGGCGAATCCACCATAATATTAGTATTGCTGAACACTAACTTGTAGTTGTACTTTAAAGAATATTATATAATGCAATTAGTTTTTAGTGATTAGTGTAATCTAAAGCACACAAATGGGCTTTGAATTATTATGCATCCTTAATCAGGTGAACCAGTAACGTTAATACGGTTTTTACAAATTTTACCTAAATGTGTTAGATAAATTCACTTATCTTTGATTTATGGCTTTCTCCATTACATATTATTTATCCTTCTGATTTCCTGGTTAGCTTAAACAGTGCGAATTTAAAGCTTATATAGCATAATCCATTAAGAAAGGATTTAGGAACTAAGTACAACAGACTTCAGTAGAATGATTTAAGTTAATTAATTGCAATTTTATTAGTTATCTATTAAAGTAAATTGCCTTCTGCTATTCTGAATTGCCATTTATTTAATAAATATGTTATGTTAGTTTTTAATATGGCAACGTATATTCAGAAATCACCGCCGTTAGTTTCGTGTATCACTCGCGTCACGCTCAGAATTCTGTTTTCCTAAATTTCACAAACACAACACCTCTCAAAAATAAAACATGGCTTGAAGCCATTTTAACTAAGTTATCCATACCAAATTATTGAATGTAGGTATCAATACCAATTTGACAATTTACAAATACACGTAAGCTATGAAGTAATTAATTGCTACAGATCGAAGTTATGCATTTATTATTGTCTTGTGACATTTTGTAGATGGCATTACTAATGTATGGTTCTGTATTATTTTTTTTATTATTATCTTCCTAGCTCTATAGCTTAGTTGGTCGGAGATTCCCCAAAAATTTTGCAGTTTTTATTTTTGTATTTATCCCTAAGCTCTAACAATTGCACAAAGGAAGAAAGGGAACACAAGAACAAGTTATATACATGGCAAAAGCCTTCCAAATGTTGATATAATAAATAATTTGGTCAAGTGCGAGTTGGAGTCGCATACTTAGGGTTCCGTACCACCTTCAAGATTCGAATATTCCAGTTTCAGACAAGGAATGAGTGCATTTTCTTATACTTACCCTTATATCTTTTAAAGGAAGCGTTTTAAATTTATAAAAGATATACACTTTGATTTTCCACACATAGACTTTTTATTTTATCTGCTTTAGGATTCGCTTGATTTTTATCACAATACATATGTATTTAATTTTTATTTATTTATTTAATTTGGCCCCCAAAAAGTAACATTAGAGTTTTATTTTACTAATAAACTTTCAGAAATGCCTTTTATAATCTACTGTCTGAGTTTTGAGGCTCTGTAGATTGGAGGAAAAACGGCAAAATAGGTCAAAGTTTAAATTATACATTATTAAAACTGTTATTCAAATTATTTAAAAATATAAATAAAATATATTTTTCAAATTTTAAATAGTGTAGTTTCTAAAGTGGGAATTAAGTCGATGTTTAATATTTTTAATATCTTTTATACAAATGATTTAAAAATATGATATATTTGTAATTCACATAATGAGCCGTTTATCTGATATATTACATGATGCGTTTGAAAATTGAATCTTTAATTTCCATTTAATCGTATAATTTGTCCCTAAAATTGCTATGGGGGTTTTCTAGTAATTTATTTTCCGTTTAATTCTCTTATTTGGAGGCCAAATAATAGAATTAGGTATTTTTTTCATATTTTTCCTATAAACAAAAAAAATGAGGTCTTAGAGTTTGGAGAATAACGGGGAGAATGGGTAATTTTTTTAAAATATTTTTTTAATATATTTTAAAATATTCATTTTAAAAAAATTTAAAAAATATATTTGTACCTATTCGTCATAATGAACCCTGGGATTTGATATATTACATGACCCGTTAGAAGCAATTATAATTCTTTATTTTCCATTTAATTCTATAATTTGCCCCCCAAAATGAATATTAGGGGTTTCTTCTTATTTTTCCAGTAAAGTTCAGGTGAGGGGCTATACTTCCAGTTTTTCAAAATTTTTCAGCTTATGGTTTCGGAGATAAGGGGGGGGAATGGGTAATTTTTTTAAATATTTTTGTTTATATCTTTTAATTAATTTATTTTAAAAATATGAAAAAAATATATTTGTTTTCGTCATTATGAGCCCTTTAATTTGATATATAACATGATGGGTTAGAAACAATTTTAATTTTAATTTTCCATTTAATTCTATAATTTGCCCCCCCCCAAATAAATATTAGGGGTTTCTCCTTACTTTTCCAGTAAAGTTCAGGTGATGGGCTATACCTCAATTTTTTTCAAAATTTTCCAGCTTATGGTTTCGGAGATAAGGGGGGGAATGGGTATTTTTTTTATATTTTTGTTAATATCTTTTAATTAATTTATTTTAAAAATATGAAAAAAATATATTTGTTTTCGTCATAATGAGCCCTTTCATTTGATATACAACATGATGGCTTAGAAACAATTTTAATTTTAAATTTCCATTTAATTCTATAATTTGCCCCCCCCATAAATAATAGGGCTTTCTCCTTAATTTTCCAGTAAAGTTCAGGTAAGGGGCTATACCTCCATTTTTTTCAAAATTTTCCAGCTTATGATTTCGGAGATAAGGGGGGGGAATGGGTAATTTTTTTAATATTTTTGTTAATATCTTTTTATTAATTTCTTTTAAAAATATGAAAAAAATATATTTGTTTTCGTCGTAATGAGCCCTTTCATTTGATATATAACATGATGGGTTAGAAACAATTTTAATTTTATATTTTCCATTTAATTCTATAATTTGCCCCCCAAAATTAAAAGTAGTGGTTTCTCCTTATTTTTCCCGTAAACTTCAGGTCAGAACCTATAAATCTATTTTTTTTCAAAACTTTACGATTTATAGTTTCGGAGATAAGAGGGTAAATTTTGTTATATTTTCGTTAATATCTTTTTAAATAATTTTTTTTTAAATATTAAAAAAATATATTTGTGTTCCTCAGAATGAGACCTTTCATTTGATATATTACATGATGCGTTTGAAAAAAAAATTAAATTTTTATTTAATTCTTTAATTTGCCCCCCAAAATTAACATTAATGGTTTCTCCTTAATTTTTCTGTAAAGTTCGGGCAACGCTCTATATTTCCTATTTTTTTCAAAATTTTAGGCTCAGCAGTTTCGGAGATCAGTTTTTCCCCCAGAAGTACCCCTAAAATCAAAATTTTTTCTTTTACGATATGTACTCCTGATTGGGTCACCAAACTATACATTGGTACCAAATTTCAACCTCTTTCGTGTAGTAGTTTAGGAGAAAATGGCTGTGATGTGACAGAAGCAGAAATCCTGAGTGATATTATAAGGGTATCCGTATATTGTATATATGGAGCCCTAAAAATAGAACAAGTAAGCGAATTTAAGTATCTAGGAATATAAACTAATAAGAAACGGAAAAAAAGGAGTAAATGGACTGACAAAAAAGCTATAAGACTATAATATAGAATGAACAAAATAAGATTTAAGAAAAAAGCGATTAGCAAAAGAACCAAGATTAATGTATACCGGGTGTTCCTAAATTGGAGGTACAAACGAAAAGGGGAGATTCCTTAGAAGAGTTTTAGGAAGAAAAAGTCCCATAAACATGAGTCCGCAAACGTTTCGTTTTCAAGATACAGAGTGTTAAAGTTTCATTTTTTTTCTCATAGTATCTGCACTTCATATTCAAATGAAATTTGGCATAGATATTACAATTAAGAGTTTACACCTTGTGACATGCCAATATCGATTGCAAATCTACAGGGTGATATTTTTTCGGGAACGCTGTTCACTGTTGTCCTTCAGAACTTTTTTTTGGTGAGCCACTGGTACTTTCAAAAATTGTAAAGAAAACCTTTGTTGTTATACCAAACTTTATATTCTCTTGTAGTTTTGTCGTATCTACTACCGGTTTCGAGAAAAAAAATTTGAATTATTCTCTTGAAATCAGAAAATTCCGAATTGTCATAGAAATCTAGTTACCTACCTAGTAGGCTGTGGTGAATGAATAAATTTATTGTTAGTTTTGACACATCAAATTAAACTCCTGTGTTTTGAAAATTAAAGATGGTTGCATTTTAATATCAAAACTTATTTTCAAGAGGAATTTTCATTAAATGTGTGGGGTGGTAATATTGGCGATTATTTGATTGGTCCTTTCTTCTTGCCAGGGCGACTTACTGGTCAATCATACAGACATTTTTTAGAGAACGATTTGCCCTTGTTATTGGATGGATATACCTCTTATGATGCGACGTGGAATGTGGTTCATGCACGACGGTGCTGCTGCTCATTTTTCACTTTTGGCTAGGGAGTATTTGAACGAAAATTATGTAAACAGGTGGATTGGACGAGGTGGACATCAGCCATGGCCCGCCAGATCCCCAGAAATAAATAGTTTAGATTTCTTTCTATGGGGCCATCTAAAATCTCTAGTGTACATAACGCCAGTGAATACCGTAGACGAACTGAGAAATCGTATAATAGGCGCGTTTGATACAATTAGGAATACTCCAGGAGTGTTTGAAAGAGTTCGATCGTCTATGAGAAGAAGAACAGAAGCTTGTATAAGGGTTGGGGGAGGACATTTTCAACAATTGCATAGTTTAGTTCCTTTGTTGTTATTTAGTTTTTTTATTATGATTAATTTTTGAGTTGTACGTTTCTTGCAGTAATACATTTTTTTTGATGATTATACCAGTTTATCGAATCTTTAAGAATCATTGCTAGTTTAATAATTCAATTTTTTTTCTCGAAATCGGTAGTAGATACGACAAAACTACAAGAGAACATAAAGTTTGCTATAACAACAAAGCTTTTATTTACAATTTTTGAAAGTACCAGTGGCTCACCAAAAGTTCTGAAGGACAACAGTGGACAGTGTTCCCGAAAAAATATCACCCTGTAGATTTGCAATCGAAATTGGCATGTCACAAGGTGTAAACTCTTAATTGTAATATCTATGCCAAATTTCATTTGAATATCTTGTGAAGTGCAGATACTATGAGAAAAAAACTTGAAAAAAAATGAAACTTTAACACTCTGTATCTTGAAAACGAAACGTTTGCGGAACCATGTTTATGGGACTTTTTCTTCCTAAAACTATTCAAGGAATCTCCCCTTTTCGTTTGTATCTCCAGTTTAGGAACACACTGTATAACGCACTATATAGATATGTTCTGATGTTTGGACGTGTACCATGGAATCTAATTAAAAAAGAAAAAAAATGCAAGCAACTGAAATGAGATACCTACGAACTATCTAAAGAAAATATGGGATAGGAGACCACGACATAAGAAAGGAATTAAATATAGGACACATAAATGAATATATAGACTCTTGCATAGAATGAAAGATAGACGGTGAGTCAAAAATAAAAGCATGTAGAAGGGAGTAGTAAAAATAAAAGAAGTTAAATGACTATCAAATCATTAATAAGAAAATTTATACACGGAACAGAATCTCCGACCATGAACACAGAATAAAACCAAGCTGAGACGCTCGTCGGCACAGCGTCTAAGAACATAATGATTATATATTCAGGGTGTTTCACACATGAAGGAATAACATTTCTATCTCAAAAACGGTAAGGGGTACACAGACTAGTAACTGAAGCAAATATTGTGCATTTTAGAGCCCTTTCAACCTTCTAAAAAAATTGGTTATCTCTTGCCATTTTAAGTTACACAAGGAAAACCAAAAATGTTATAGCCTACATAGTCCAACTGTCCAAATTCATTTCATTACAAGAGAACCAATATTTTTTGCCAAGTAAAGTGATGTAAAGAAAAAAATTGAAAATATCAAAAAAATTAGCTACAGTTTTTTGCAAAAATTGGTGAAACGAAACATCCACCCACGTATTTAATTGTTTCAGAAAAATATTATGACTGGCTTTTTAGTTGAATCCTTTTGTGTTTTTGTAAGTCTTTTTATGGTTCCGAATATACATTCGCTCCGGATTATACAATTAAATAAAATAATATAAATTAAAATTTTTCAAAAATATACAAAAATTTACACATTCCCCCTGCTATCTGTTATCTTCGAAAGAACGAGAATTTTGAAAAGCATGTAGGGCCTTACCTGAATTTTACCGGAAAAGTAAGGAGAAACCTCTAATATTAATTTTGGGGAGCTACTTACAGAATTAAATAGAAAATATAAAAATAAAATTGTTTCTAAGGCATCATGTTATATGTCAAATCAAAGGGCTTACGACGAATACTTTTTTTTCATATTTTTAAAATAAATTAATTAAAAGATATTAACGAAATGTAAAGTATAACATATACAATTTTGACAATAATTGGATATAGGAACTTACCTGAACTTTACCGGAAATATAAAGAGAAACCCTAATATTAATTTTTGGGTGCAAATTACAGAATTGAATGAAAACTATAAAATTAAAATTGTAAGGCATCATGTAATATATCATATCAAAGGGCTCATTATAACGAATTCAAACATATCTTTTTCATATTTTTAAAATAATTGGTTAAAAAGATATTAACAAAAATATAACAAAATTTACCCTCTTCTCCGAAACTCTACGCCGTAAAATTTTGATATAAATTAGAGTTATACGGCCCCAAATAAGGACAAACCCCTAACTATTTAAATAAACCACCAAGAAACTACTACTGCTATGATTCGCAAGTTACTAAGTGAATGTAAAAGAATTTCATGTAGGTACAAGTAAACTGAAAAGTAAACAAAGGTTCGAAATCGGAAGAAATCGTGAACTCTAAATAACTGAATGTGTCACTAATAACTAGAACTTTTTAGTTTATTCTGAAAAATTCATTACCCTATCTCCCCGTCCCGTAGTGAATAAATAGGTTAAGAATTTCACCTAATATTTCAGTGCCGTAGTCTTGGGCATAATCGTTCGTCTTTAGGAGCGCTCAATTTAGTTCGAAGTCCTATTGCGAACTAGTTCGTTCTTTTAGTTCGCTAGTTCTTTTGCACGACTCAGAATAATAAGCATTAGAGAGTGCTCTACGATCAAGTTTTTCATTATTTTAGATGGCAATTGAGAAATGTATAGTATATATATATATATATATATATATATATATATATATATATATATATACTTATTTATTTTAATTACAGATCTATTTAATTTTATTTATAAATACGAAAATTACTTCTACATAAAACAATGAACTTAAATTATAATGATTGATATTCAGTCAATAAAAAGCCTTATTTATAACTTTTTTGTTTTCTATACTCTGAAGCAACTCGCCCCCGTAAATATGTCGCGCTATCGATACAAGCCTTTCTCAAACTTAGTAAAAGCTGTTCTTTGTACATTTTCCCTCTTTAGTTTTGTGTATTTTTTCCTCAACAGATTGAAAAAAACTGTTTCAAAGCCATCATCTAAAAGAATGTCATGAGATGGATTGAAATATTTATAAGTGATAAAATCAGGTACCATAAATACATAATTTTCGTATATTCTGCATGGTTATTAATAAACAACTTAAGGAAATGTTGCAGCCTAGACCTACAAAATTATATATTTACAAAAATATCTACTACCTCGCAACAAGTTCTGCCTTTTTCCTGTTGAAATTTTCGGCTGTTAGTTCCTGTCATGTCCATTTACCATAATAAATAATATTTTTCCGACTAATGTCATTTAAATCTCTCGGAATCGTATCCCTTGGTCCACTAGCGACATCAAACGATGGAATAACGCGGATTACTTATTGGCCGTAAGGCGCGCGCTTGTAGCGCGTAATTCAAATTTCCAGCATACATACTTTAATAAGAAATCTGGTGTACTCTGGGGGACATTAACGCCTGGATCAGCTCTTTATTTCCTAGCTATTGAATTTCCTACCTAATAGTTAGTGGTTCACTAGCAAAAATTTATCAGTTGGTTGATAATGTAGCGCCACTCCATTATAAAGTAGATGTCAGAAAAATAAATTGTATTTACATAAAGAACTAAGAGTGGAATCATCGGCGAACTAGTTCGCGTAGTTCACGTAACAGAGCGCTCTTCAGACCTAGGTCGTTCGCGAACTACCCAAGCCTACAGTGCCGGTATTCACAACATAAATAATGGCCTGAAATGGATATGTTATTTAATATCGAATTTCGACAATACACAATAAGGGATAACAAATTGTAGTATGGTGTCACGAAAGCATAAGTTAATTTGAAAGTATCCATCGCTACCTAAATTGCTTTGTTTAATTTCAAGTGGCACGAATGCCGCCAAATTGTCAGCA
Organism: Octodonta nipae; assembly: GCA_034190945.1. Lineage (NCBI taxonomy): Eukaryota > Metazoa > Arthropoda > Insecta > Coleoptera > Chrysomelidae > Octodonta > Octodonta nipae. The sequence goes on along the minus strand of CM067216.1, from coordinate 71,720,521 downwards.
AGAATTTAGCTCACATCCTACAAAACAAGAAGAAACAAGACACGCAATGTACATCTGAAACGTTGCTCATTTTCTCTGCCGGCCACCGGAAATTGATGATTTCTTCAGAAACCGGTTGAATAAACTGAACGGATGTTGCCGTTGAGATTAAAAATGCATTTTTAAGGCTTAGGGCAGTAAACTCGCAAGTCCCATTAACTGCATGCTGTGTGGTAATTTACTTATTTACTGTTTTATTTTTTCTTTCCGTTTAATTTGTACATACCTAACTAAATATTTAAAGATATTTTATAATACCTTGTAATTTGTTATTGAACTTGTTTGTTGGTGTGTTGAGCAAGAAATTATCGCATATAATCACAAATGTATAATTTGTGTCTCTAAATCCCATATTTTAATACGTTTTATATTTATTTATACACATACCGAATAAGCCTTAAGGAAATATTTGAGAAATTGTTGTGAATTACCTAGCAATTTCTGACAGCAACGTTTGATTTGTGTATTAAATACTTAAATTAAGAATATATTGATTCTTCTATAAAATCTTTGCATAGGTGTATATATAGTACCTACCTATAATAATATGTATACAACTAAATTTGAACATTTTTTTTCCAGGCACTTGGACTGCAGATTACTTATTTTTCGGTTCAGAATCACCGATTTCGAAATATTCGAAGAGGCTTGTATATTCTGTTTGTTCATTGCTATTTTTCTAAATTCATTTATTGATTACATGGCAAAGCGGCCAAACTAAGGTTTATCAAGAATTTTAAGCCAGATTTTATATAAAAATTGGCACTAATTCGTATGACAAAGAATACCGATTTGCACTTTCTTGTAACAATGAACTTTACGCTACGTCCAGATATAAGGGATCTGTGCAATGTTGCCACCGCTGTTTACACCGGGGAAGATATTATTTAATTGAAGTATTTAAAATATTTAATGTTCATTTTTTTTGAAAGGGTTAAAATAACTCAAGTACTTAAAGGGTTAGTTAACAGCCTAAGCTGGCATTAACATCAAAATTTTAGTCTCGAAAGAAGAAACAGAAGGGCAACATTAAAAGTTAGCAACATTAAAAGCGATTAATTATAGAGTAGTAGTCGATTCGAATAGCGTTCGTAAAGCTTTGCGGAAGTAGAATCTTGCGAGAAAAATTGTGATAATAGATTTAAACCGTATTAGAAGCGATTATTCTGTACTAGTAGTGTACAAACAATCGTTGGAGTAATAGTAATCCAAACAACGATAGTAGGTCGTTGCAATGCTTAATGAAAATGTTTTGTATAGTAAGGTCGTTAGCCCCAGACTCCATTATAAATACCTTGTGAAAAGTAGCTAGTAAACTATTTCAAACTTTGTAAAACTCAAAGGAAGAATCTGTTATTAGTTTACAAATACATTTGTGGTAATTTGTTAATGGAAGAATAAATAGTCAGTGTTACTGTTGAAATTGATTTATGCTTATGGAAAATACCCGCAAATACTTATGAGAGAGTAAACACTCGGGGTCCCACTTGTATGTATGGTCCAAACGAGCTGGATTGAAAGGACCCCCCCCCCATGTGTAGTCAACAGCAAATAATTATGTCAATTTTTGTACATAAGCCGCATCTTTAATAATTATAACCCGAAATTAGTTAATGATAATAACACTTGAAGACACAGATTCGAGTATAAAGAAATTATATTAAGTACGATTTCAAAATGGTTAACATTAATAATATCCAAAGAAATAGGCTAGAATAAAATCAAGACCAATATATACGAGTATAATGTTTATTTAAGCTCCTACCAATTTATTTTGGTATATCTCCTATGTTTACTACGTTTTCCTGACTTTTATAAAGTAGGAGTTCGATTACGGTTTTTTGAATATGAGAATTATCCAAAAAAATTAGTCATTTTGTGCATAATTATGGTACTCATTAATAACAAATATAAAAAACCGTTAAAAAATACATAAGAGTGCTTAAACACTATATTTATATACAAGTTTCACGTAATTCTGAAACTTTAGTTAAAATGAAAAAAATGTAACCTAGCGGCTCTGAGTGCAGATTAATCGCCTAGTGCCTGTGCTTGGCTAGGTATACGCCATGTAGTGAACATGTCTATACACATATATGGAGCTTGTCCGCATTAACATCAGTTATGACGGGAACAGCGAATACAACAATTGCTGTGAGAACAAAGATATTAACTACGTTTGGTGTGAGTCATTATTGTTATTCGTCGAAGTTTCCTTCGACTTGCATCGTCTTGAAATGGTTCGTCTCACAACGTCTCAACGCGTGCTTTGTATCTACTATCGTCATCAGCTGACTGACATCAACGAATATATTCATTGCTGACATTCAGATTATCTATCGCATTTATACCCTTCACCGATCATGTGTCCCCGGCCATGGTCATGAGGTCTTATCTGATCCAATCAACGTCGTCGTACTAAAATACAATGAATAATACTACCAGCTGAAATGCTACACACTTTCAAACCAAACTGCATAGCATAAAATAGTCGGCACCAAAGACTAAGGGTGACGTATTTCCATGTGCAATAACACGTCATTCCATAACGCCTATTGTTCGTTGTCTATGTCACTCAACATCAAATTGAGGTTGACGTCTTTCTATTCTAGCCCTTTTTCGATGATCATGTCCACCCAAGCAGAATCGAGATTCATCAGAGAAGATGACCTGATGCCATTCCACATTCCAATGTTGTCGTTCCCTGCACCACTCTAGTCGTTGCCGTCGATGCTTAGCGTTCATAGGTAGCACAAGATGGGGTCGATAATACTGCAGTCCAAAAGACCTTAATTTCGATTTGTCAAAAATCGGTCTATTAAGGTCATAAGCCTTAGACGTCGGTCTTGAACATCATTTGTGCTCCTTCGATGTCCGGGGCCTACTCTTTTCCGAGTTTGGGTATTATCAACCCACGCTTGATAACATCTCACAACCTCACAACAGTAGTAGGATTTCTGTTGAATGAAAATAATTCTTGCTTCAAATTCACTTAGTAATTAAAAAAATGCAAAAAAACAATATTAATTGATACAAAAAGTTTACATGAAAAAACATTCACCAAACTTTACCAAATATTCATCATATACTCCTTACTATAGCATCTATGTTTTCCCAAAACAATATTAAATTTAACTATTTTCTGGGTGCTGCGATTTATTTGTCAGTGAGTATATCTTTGAAAATTGCTGAAAATAACATTCATTTTTTTACACATAGACTACAGCGAATGAACCGGAAGTTTTTCTTCATTGTTCCCTTAATTACTCAGTCTTTTAGGCCATTTTGTGAAATGTTTGCAAAAAAGTCACATAAAATTTAGGATAAAAATAGGATCTGGATTAAATACAAAGCTATTCAGTTTACTTAAAGTTAATTTAATGATAGAATTTTATTTGACAGAATATTTGGCTTTAATGGTTAGAAATATTGTGAGCGTCAATTTGCAGAAATTATATTTAGATATTTTACTTTGTACTGCTCAGTAATATTTACAGTTAAAAAATAAATATAAATGAGATCATAAATTATTGATATTCCAATGACAAATTAGTTCAGGAATATTCTGTTGATAGGAATCTTATTCCTGTACAATTATACTATTCAGTTACTGTCTTTACCATCTCAAATGAATCCCAACCCATGTCCGCATACATAATTCATAACCTCTACAAGAACGAACAATAAACAAATACCTACTTAAGAACAATTGCCATCCTGACTCGAGTTTATCACATGTTTATATACGAGGAATACGTACAAAGCTTATTAAATTCAATAACGCTACCTCTTGGAACGTTCCAATAAGCTATGAAGGCATTAAGTTAACGGTTGGGATTTCTTGGAATGCTGGTTGGAAAAAAAATCATGTACGGACGTATGTATGATCGGTGTCATTTAAGGTCATTTAAGAAAAGCCGGGAATGATAATTATGGAAAACGGATGGATTGCCTGGAGAATATTGACTACTTTATATTATCCATCCCTAACTTATAAAACCCCGATTTAACAAATATAGTCACTATAATAGTGGGGCATATAGAAACTGACTTTTGAAATCATCAAAATATGTGA